>CAJINV010000004.1:628628-1111535 GCA_905178155.1 Amoebophrya sp. A120 | reverse complement strand
CGTTTAGTTTTTGCATGCGATGAACACGAAATAAATCCTTATTTCTTTAATACTGTCAACAAGGAAAAGGAGGAGCATGATGAGCATGATGAAATACGTTATATCTCTTACGTCCCTTCTTTGCTTCATCATCATCTCCCGTTTCCAAGCAGGTCCCTACAACTTCCACATTTGACAAATCAGCACTCAAAACTTACTGAACATTTATTTTCTGATCCCTTACGATTTCATTTTCAATTTCTACGCCTTTGCTTTGCAGCTTGCTATATCGCCTCAACTTGTTGAGATTTTGGCCGTCGCGTTTCATCTCGAGGGCCAAAATGAAGTTTCGCCGAACGATGGGAATTCTGGGTGGTGGCGCCGCCTTCAACGGAGCAGGGGGTCCCAAGGCGGTGGCGGGCGTGGACGTGGCGCAGCTGCTGAGTCGCATATCCAAGAGGCAAGCAAATTCTACACAACCCAAAATAGCAAGACCAGCGGAGATGAAAAAGATCAGGATGATATGATGAAAATGCCGTCAAATTAGACGAAATTAGATTACATGCAAAACTACGGCGCTGGTAAGCATGAATGCAGAATATGTCATGCACTGCGAGATCACGATGATAATGAAACGACAGAATCAAAGAAAAGCGCCACAATGCAATAAAATTGAACAGAAAGAACGCTGAAGAACTACAGGCGCTTTTTTCTTTCTGTGACACAAGAAAATGCGTCACACATCACGATTGCGCTTACTTGATTTGGCATCTCTCTCTGCTGAGGCTGTAATTGTACAGCTTTTGTCTTGGATATCGCATTATCGAATTTAAGTCTGTCTGGGTCTGCTAGGTCGTGACGCAATTATCTGAATGATGTAATTATGATGGGCGCAGCACTGCGACACGAATGCAAATCTTGCCGCGCAGCCAAGCAAGACCAGTTTTCCTGTTGCTATGTGCTGCGTATTTTGCATGGGGCGTTGTGTTTGTGCATTTTTACCGGTCAGCGGAGCTCTACTTCGTGCGCCTGCATTAGCTGAGAGCTGTGTCAGACAAGCATGACTGCCGGACCAGATAGATATTTGCAGTTGATACGCGTCTATCCAGTGCAAAAGTATCGTACTCGTAGTAATTGCAGTCATGCGTTTACAAATCTCTCTCTTAAGGCAAATCAGCATTACAAATTTCATTTTTCATGCTGAGGAAATTTGTAACTAATGCATTTATACGAGTACGATACTTTTGCAATTCATAGCGTCGGCACTTCTCATGGTACTGGGGAGACGCAGCAGGGGTTCGGCCCCGGCCAAACCGGGACGTGTGACGAAATCTTCTCGGAATTATCCTCGATTGTATCCTCCCAGACCGAGACTCAGGTGTCCAAGGATGAATTTTGCAGCATGACTTCAAAAAATGCTGGTGGCAATGCAAACGCGAGGTACAACCCGGCGGCAGCGTCAGCAACTTATACGCTGCCTAAAGAAGCCCCCGGCAACGAAGAAGAAGGAAAAAAAGAGAGCAAGAAACTCATCTACACCTGCTGCACCGGCCACGGCTTTGGCAGCTTCGTGAGTTGCTGCTAGTTGTGCTACTTGGGACGAGGAAAGCCTCGCGCCGGGGAGCAGAGCCAGAGGCGCAAAGAAGTGATCTGCACATGATTGATTCATTTTACCTTCATGTCGAACAACGAAAGAACTTTACTGAAGTCGATCTCACCATCTATCGATTCAAAGGTTGAAATTTATTGTAAATGCATACAATACTTGAACTTGATGTACTTTCCAGGACCAGGTACAGGTGACCGTTACGTCCCATTATCAACCCTTTTGACACCTCTTTACAACCGAAAGCAACACACGGCCCGATCGATGGATACTTTGCAATTTAATTCTAATTTCCTCCAGCACAGGCAAGCGAACGGGAATGAAAATGGTGATGCACTAAGTAGTCTGAGTAGTGATCGGTTTGCCCTAGCTGTTGGACTTCTTTATTTCTTCAGAACATCCACCGACGAATCTTCCAAGAGAAACAAGTACAACACCTCCTAAAGACTACGATAATTTGTTTCCATGTCGTCCAGCAAAGTGACATCACAACTCCAACTCGGTTTAATTCGGACCAAAAGTATGTCGGTGATATGAAGAATCAATTACCATATGTGTATCCAAAATGCCAATGCGTCCTCGTGTGGTTGTGCTCGTGTAGTGTCGGTCATTGGAGGAGAGGACTGCTCTACTCATCGGTCTCGTTCTTGATGTGGAACAAATGGAAAGTTATAACGGATCGGTCTTGTCGCGGTAAAATGAATCACATCGGTAGTTGTATTCGTCGTACGTTTGTGATGTGTGGAACTGGAATCTCGGTGTGGTGCGCGGTTTAGTTTTTGCATGCGATGAACAGGAAATGAAGTTCTTAATCTTATTTCTTTGACCCCCCGGTTGGGTACTTACATCATCATGATATTGTTATACAAGGAAAAGGAGGACGAGCATGTTGAAATACGTTGTATCTCTTACCACGTCCCTTCTTTGCTTCATCATCATCTCCCTTTTCCAAGCAGGTCCCTACAACTTCCTCATTTGACAAATCAGCACTCAAAACATATTCGAACATTTATTTTCTGATCCTTTACGATTTCATTTTCAATTTCTACGCCTTTGTTTTGCACCTTGCTATTTCACCTGAACTTGTTGAAATTTTCGCCGTCGCGTTTCATCTCGAGGGTCAAAATGAAGTTTCGCCGAACGATGGGTATTCTGGGTGGTGGCGCCGCCTTCAACGGAGCAGGGGGTCCCGAGGCGGTGGCGGGCGTGGACGTGGCGCAGCTGCTGAGTCGCATATCCAAGCAGAAACAAGCAAATTATACACAACACATAGAAGCAGGACCAGGACCAGCGGAGACGAAAAAGAATATGTTGTGATAATGCTGTCAAATTTGATGAACTTAGATTCTTTCAAAAAAATACAAACCTACGGTACTGGTAAGCAAAATGCAGAATATGTCATGCAATGCGAGATGAAGATATTAATCTATCATAAATGAAACGACAGAGTCAAAGTCAAAGAAAAGCGCCGCAATGCAATAAAATTGAACAACGATACTGAAGAACCACAGGCGGTTTTTTCTTTCTGTAACACAACAAGAAAAAACTGGGTAACGCACGATTTTTGGCATCTCTCTCTGCTGAGGGTGTGGGTGTATTAATTACAGTTTTTGTCTTGGATATCGCGTTATCGAATGCAAATTTGGCTGGGTCTGCTAGGTCGTGATGCAATTCTCTGAATGTTGTAAACTATGATGGCCGCACCCGCACTGCCGCACAAACCTTACGCAGCGAAGCAAGACCAGTTTCTTTGATTTTCCCTTGCTATGATGTGCTGCGTATTTTGCATGAGGCGTTGCGTTTGCGCATTATATTTATGGGTCAGCGGAGCAGGACCAGGATCTCTACTTCATCATGCGCCTGTATTAGTAGAGAGCTGAGAGCTGTGCCAGACAAGCATGTGCATGGCACATGCTACAACGATCTTGCGAACCCACATCACTATTTGCTGGTGATACGCATCAGTGTTGCTCACGGTCAGGGAAAAACCCAGGCTGCCGACGAACCACCCAAGACTTGTGGGGAGTTTTTTGCCATGGTGACGCAGATAAATCCCTTGACTGGCAAACCGTATCATGACAAGGACGAAGTTTGCAGCAACGGATCCGAAGAAGTTGGCGGCAATGCAAACGCGCAGTACAATCCGGCGGCGGCGTCAGCAACTTTGAATTTGCCTGCGGAACCGCCACGGACGGAAAAAGAATCGAAAAAACAATCGAAGAAACTCATCTACACCTGCTGCACCGGCCACGGCTTTGACAGCTTCAGCAACACACCTACTAGAGATCTTTCACGGAAGATCAAGATTTCAATTTTCCATTTTTCTCAAAAAAAAGCATGTTATACCCGATCAGTTGAGAGCCGGTGCCTGTTTTCGTGGCGCCACTCGCAATATCCACCTCTTCCCCCGCATTATTCGTTGGATGATTTTCTGTGCCGGAACTTATCCCACCGCTGGTCCCCGGAGCGTCTGCATCGGCTTTGTAGCCCATGGAGGCCAGGCGGAGCATCAGAGTTGCACTATCATCGTCCTGAGACGACACGTCTGCGGTTGCGGCAGACATCTTGATGTGCCTTTAAGATGGTACAAGTGTTTGATGTACCAAGATTCAGTAAAAATCGAGCAATACGCGCGATAATATTCAACAAGTTTTACACCGAGTTTGATGCTTGTTTTCAGCTTCAAGTTTTAGTGCCAAATGCCACGCGATCACGTGGCAGACACGTACTTCCTTTCCAGACGAAACTTTCATCGCGTACTTCCTTTACAACGGCCTCGTAAAATAGTGAGTGAAAACGGAAAAACAGTTCAAGTTTTTCAATCTCAATTGTCGTCGTGCTCCTTACAAATCGTCCGTACTATGCTGCAATATTAATTTTCGGTAGTATCTTAACTAGGCGGTGAAAAAGAAAAAGGTGAAAACGTAATATGAGATGGCGGTGAGACAAGAGAATGCATCGGTGAGACGCGCATATCTTTCTGGCAAACTATTAGCGGTGATGACTTATTTTGAAAAAAAAGTCGTGACTATGTCTTCAGTGAGAAAAAGTGAATTTTTTTACGTCCATGTCGTGATAACAACAAAAGTTAAAAAATCCAGAGCCAATTCTCAGAAAACAAAGCAAGGTATCAAAGTGGGTGAAAAGCAGAGTTGTGAGACGAGACTTACTTTGGTACAAAGGTCGTGTTTCTTTCAACAATCTCGACTACTTCTTTGTGCCTACTTTTTCGAAATAATGGTGGAAAAAAGCAAGGTGTCACAGCAGGGTCTGAACAAGCAAACCCGGTGTGGTATTTTGCTAAAAAAAAAATCGGGAGTGTATCTACTTCCAAGGCGCTGGTAGTATTTCGCCTGGACGAAAAGATGAGCAGTAGAGCTGAAGAACAAATCAAATTCCAAGAACTGTTCTAGAAAAAATCTTCGGTAGTTGCAATCTCATCTACATGGATCCGTGGCCGCAGTGGGAGGTCATCTTGTTGGGACTCCTAAACAAAACCTGTGCCAACGGCCGAATCTTCACGTACTTAGAATTGGTCCCGCGAGCCAAGGTGGATCCGACGGCGGACCTCTACCTTGCTTGCTGGGTAATATAGTAGTTGTTCAGTGGGAATAAATAAGAAATGAGCAAAATAGTCAAAACGCTTTAAAAATTCGTAGTGTCAACAAATTACACTCATCAATCCGCAAGTAGCAGGCTCCGCGCTTTGTTCGTTGTGTGAACAAAGGGGGGAGCGGCTCTGACAGGATTGGCAAAGCTGGGTAGTTGTAGAACGAAGAAGAAAGGAGAAAAACTGGGGAAGAAACTCATCTACACCTGCTGCACCGGCCACGGCTTTGGCAGCTTCGTGAGTTGCTGCTAGGCAGCTCGGAGCCAAGAACGCAGCCAACATGATCCTGGTGGCGAAGTAGAGCGAGATGACCTTCGTCTTGTCGACCACACGGGACGAGGACGAGACATATTTTTGCCGAGCGAGGATTTGTGCCGCAGCTCGTCTGGCATGTTGTTGACTCTGGGCTTTGTATTGCATAGCCACGCCCACGCATCGCTCCTCTTGCCTGACATGCAAAATTATTTGCGTTTGAGCATAGGAGCAGACGATTGGTTTGTTCCCTTTCTTTTATCTATCAAGGATCCTTTTTATGCAACCGAGGAGAGGAGCTAAAGCTAAGTACACTATCAGTATTTATTATCATCTCGAGACGGCGAGAACAAGGCGCCAGAGTCACCCACAGCTGCACCTGGTGGTGTACTTCTGTCAATTAAGGAATGGGATGTCAGTGAATTTATTGTTTGAAAAATATACACATACAGCTTCGGTTACCGATTGATTGAACTGATTATACGAAAGGCTCTTCACGAAGTCTACAAAAATCTAGGTCCGTTTTCGCATGCACTCAAACTTTGTTTACCTCTTTTACAGCATTTTGTTGTTTTTCTGATTTTTTTTTACCAGCTTAGCTTTAACTTTAAGAGAGCACTAAAACGAAGAAGTGGAGCAAGATCGCCTGGGCTCTAACTCGTGGTATCACAATTACACTCTGTCAGCAAGAACATCTAGTAGTTCAGGAGGCACTCGGATCGTGTGAAGAGCAGGCAAGTGAAAGAAAATCCGCGGCAATCCATAATTGTCGTGGTGCTTCTTGGGGACCATGTTGATGTTGATGTCCCCTTGAAGATGTTGCCTGCTCTACTTCCCTGGTGTGTACATCTTCATCATCATCGACAGAGTAATTTGTTGTCCTAAACAAGGTGTACTCCGAACAAGAAGGAGAAGATGCCGAGATGAAAAGCGGACACAATCCCAATTCGGTCCCCTGTTCCACTTCCCGAGGCGGGCCGACGAGGATTTTTCTAAATATAGCATCTTCATCTGCAACCACGAACAAGCTCGGAGAGGAAGATGCAGCCGAATCCACAGCTGCACCTGTTGGCCATTCCAACATCGCGCAAAGATCCAATAAGTCTCACAGCAGGACACATCGATTTCTGAATGTGAGCGGGACCACCAAGATGAAGATCTGCTTTGTGATCAGCACAGAGTGACTCCAGCCACAACTCTTATGGACGACAGTACTTTTTCTGTAGCGGCCGGCCCCGGCTGCGCAGCTGATCCTTCTTTATTGAGATCATCGCGCTCAAGAAATACATCCTTCTTTGAGATCACTATACTAGATCCACCAACGCGCGTTGGGGGCCCACCGACCAGACGAGGAGATCTGACCTGCTTTCAATGAATTGACCGCATGCAGATGATCCTCCCGAAGGTTTTTGTTTTTGTGATTTGAGTTTGCATTGAGTTGTTTGTTGTTCGTTCTGTAGGCCACGGCGCCAGGACGTCGAGTGGAGCTCCAAGAAATTTCTTCCGTTATTTCAGCGACAACATCTTCGAGGCCACCATCGACAAGTGTCTTCTGCTGGAGCGGTATGTTAACAGAGTACCAAGATCCGCCGATAAAAATAACAACAATCTCGTCTTGTTTTATTTTCTTGAAAACCTCTCTTCACTGACTGTGACTCCTGTGACCACCAGTTTATTTTCGATTTTTTTACCAATGCTTTCAGTCGCACGCATAGAAGAAGTACGGCTCAAAGCTGCATCCATGAAGATTCCATGGCACGCCTGGGGTTGTTACTTATCGCGGACGAGATGAAAATATGACTTTCGGCACCAGGACCACCGGCGCGTCATTTTCGATTCACCGGTCGTGGTTGTGGTACCATCGTCCAGCTAAAAGATACAGTTGTGGCGGGGTTGTGGACGTTAATTTCTTTTCGGAAAATAAGGCCGGTGCCGTAGCCTAGAACAAGGAACAAAAAGAACCGGTGTTGCGTCAGCTCACGAACGTGGTCCACGAAAAATAGATAAGTTGTAAAATCATGCCGCTACTACAAGAAGAACCTTCGTCATCCTTTCCCGCTGATCTTCGCGACGACGTATCGGCCGAGCGCTATGCCGTCGATCTGGAGGATTTGGCGGGGAATCCCGTTACGGTCTTATCCTATGTAAAAACGCACCCACCTCATAGTCAAGTTGGTAAATCTGCAAGACAAATCAGCAAGCGTTGGCTGTTGCGCATGACAGGTTTGGCCTCGTAGTGTGATCCTGTTTGGCCAGGTCGTCAGCATATCATGCTGATTGGAGCGGTACAAAATCCAAAGCGCGACTACAAAATGCTCCTTCTCATGGAGCTCCGCATGAGAGACATTTTCACCGATGCCGATTTGCCTGACAGCTGTGGGGTGGGGACGTTTTTACAAAGGATAGGTCTGCGTCTGGGGTCATCTGGTGGTCCGGAGAAAGCAACGGCTGCAGACCAGCACCACGGCGGAGCAACAGAACTCCACTACAAGAACACCGGCAACTACATCACTTCATGGCCTAAACGATTACAACCAGACGAAGTTGCTGGTGAAGCGGTGTGACTTCGAGCGACTTTTGTACATTCAGCACGGGATTCCCGCGTGTCTGATCGTTCTGTTCGAGGTAGATCGCGAAACGGGACAAATTTTCCTTCCCGAGGAATTACAGGCGGTCGAGCGACGAGTAGGGACCAGGAAGAGTCGTCCTGTGAAGGGAAAAATCGGCCGTGGCGATAATTATTCCTCAGAGGGGGCTTGTACCACAGAGCAGGACGAGGAGGACCACTCCACGCCGCGGGAAGGAGGCGCGCTGGGCAAAGGATTTTATGAGATAAATCAAGAAGGTTTAGCAGATTTCGACGAGGACGACGAATTTGCTTGCAATAGCGACGACGAAGACTTCTTCAAGGGCGAGGAGGACTTTCTCTCCGATCTGGATAATGAAGATTCAACGAGCAGAACTGACGAGCAAAGTGGTAGAACACCTGTAGTTGCAGCGGGAGGTCCGGGGGACGGCGCCGGTCCGATAAGAATAAGGCAAGCGGACGAAGATCTAGAATTGCTTCGGGACGAGCAAACAAACGGTAGTACACAAACGCAAGCCGAAGAGGGCGAGGACTTGAGCGATTACATCGAAGTTTATGGTCCAGTTTCGCCAGCAGTTCTAATGCCGCGTAGACACCTGGACGATAAGGAAGATGTGAAAAATTTAGCGCCGCCTGGCTGGTATACTAGTACGAGTTCTAGTAGTACTCCAACTTCTTCTATATTACATGGTGGGGGCCGCGCCCGCGGCCCAAGCCCTAGTCCAACGTCCACCACCGCGTCATCCTTTGTGCCGCCGGATAGAATAAACTATGTGCAAGATCTCGACGGTGACTTTCTTCATTCCCTGCTTGCGGTGCCCGAATACCTCGAGCCCTCGCAAGACAGCAAGCAGCAGAAAGCTCAGCTTTTTTCATCGGGTTCGAGGAGGAAACAAGAGGCCGCCTGGCTGAAGATGGCAAAAAAGACGGCTGCCAGGGAGATGCAGAAAAGCGGCCGGAGGAACCACGGGCTGCTCGAGGAGCGACGAGGACTCATGCAAGAGCCAGATGCTGTTGCTGGGACCTCCCGTGATGCGGTGGAGGAGCAGCTGCTCCACGAAGCGGCGAAGAGAGACGGTCGTTCCAAAACTGATGCCTACAGGTTAACTTCTACAAGCATGGACGGTAGCACAGTAGCGGCGCAGTTAGGCAAAGCTCCTGGAAGAGGTGGCAATAAAGATGCAGCGGGAGCTAGAGCTTGTAGTAACTTCCTGCCTCCGCCAAATAATAAATCTTCGAAGAAGAAGTACAGGCTTCTGATCAAGCAGCACGAGTTTTACCCTGATGGGAAGCCGCCCGGGAAAAACAGCCGGCTCTGGATCTATCAGGCCATCGTGGAGCCAAAAGCAGGGCCACCTCTTCATCAAAGACCGCTTGTTAATACTGCAGGAACATCAACCTCTGCCGTCGCAGCGAAGAAACTGGAGCTCGAGTCGCGCGTGGATTTTCTTCGGGCCTGGATCTACCAGCGGGAAATGCGGAAATTTGCCGATTTCCAGGCGCGGTTGGTGCAGGCCAACGAGCTGGCTTACAACGCCCGCATGGTGGCGGTGGCCCACGAAATCCTGGAGGCGGAACAAAATCCGGAGAATTTAAACAGTATCACTACCACGCCAGCAGCCTTGATGAACTTCCGTGAAGCTGAAGATTTTCATAATGCCGATAATCTAACAACAGACCCAGCAGAAGTTGTTCAACGTCCCGATGCAAATACAACAGCATCTGCGGGGGCCGGGGACAAGGAACACCACGGAGGTGAAGTAACTGCCTTGTCAAAAAAAAGTAGCGTGAAAATAAATGATCCACTAGAAGCCCAGAGACTCGCGAACGCAAAGATCTTGGCGCGGGACGCGCAGCTGCAGCTGCAGCAGTCGTTGCACTATTCCGACCGGTACCTCTGGAACCTCTGGCGCACCGGGTTTCTTTCCGCTCGCACCTCTACGCCGGCGCAATTCAGGGTCAAGCGGTCTTCCGCCATCGCAACGCTCCAGGCCTTCCTGGAGTCCAGTTTCACGCCGCCTTTGATGGTGAACCACTGCGACCGGGAGTCCGGATCCAGTCTGTTTCAATTTGTCTGCGCCGAGGACACAAGCCTGGCCCGGCTGATGATAAGACGTCGCGTGCGGGTTGTTAGGAGGAGGAAGAAAACTCCTGCTACAAGTACAACAAGAAGAACTGGGGTGGCGGCGGGAGCACAGGAAGCAGAACAAGCTGTAGCTCTCTCGTCCTCGTTGGGGCGTGAAGATGATCCTAGTACCGCTGGTACGACTGATGTCGCAGGTTCTTCTCGTCCTCATCCTGTGTTCTCGTCCGATAATATTGGCATGATGATAAACTTCAACACGGGCGGCGGCTCTAGCAGCAGCGGGCCACCTCCAGTACCACCATTCGACGACAGCAGCACACTGCACCCATCCGATTTCTGGGTTGAGCACGGGGAGAAGGGGCAACTGTTCTGCCGAAACCTCTGGTACGACGGTGCCGCCGCGGCCTCTTCATCTACAACTTCACGTAGTAGATGCAGTACAACCACGGAGCCCCCTGTAATCGTGACTGAGATTGTCGTGGAGACCGAGAACGAAAGCAATCTGGTGCGGTGCCAAGTGGGTCCCGAGGTCGTGGTGTCTTCTGAGGTGTGTCGACGAGGAGCTAGACAGGAGCAGAAAGACCACGTTTTATTTTCCACCGAGTTTTACCTTTTGTCCACGTTCGCACTTAACCGGAACGACAAACACGGGGAAACCTGCTTGACCGTTTTAACCAACGAGGACCTCGGGCTGGAGATTCTGCAGCGCCCGGACCTTTATCCACTGCAAAAGTATTGTATTCTTCGTGTAATAAATGTTGGCAATACAACCGCAAAGTATAAGTAGATATAGGAGAACCTGCATTTTTCACGACCCACTGTGCATTTCCTTTTCAAAATAAAAGTCTAGTACATGTGAAATCTGTATTGGCACCTATCTATGATAGGACAGTACTTTTGCAACGCATAGCCTGGACAGAACGATGATGAACATGAAGACCTCGTTATAGAGAGGAAAAATCCCCCGTCCCCATATTGAAACGGTATGTTTCCAAAAATTTGTGTTGCGGATTTGAGGTCACAAATCACATCTGTCTTGCAAGAAGACAAGGGCAGAAGCTTCCGCCCCATTATGGAGGCGATTTGTCACGTTGTTGGGCCTAGAGGGGAGCCGTTTGCCATGCTGAACAACTAGACCCATACGCCCCTACCTAGCTTGGGGATCTGGCCGCAGTGCCTCCCTGCAATGCAGAGCTGATTTGTGGCCACAAATCAGCAGCACAAAAATCCGCTTTGATATGGGGAGGGGGGATTTTTCATTTTGATACTCGTCTGGCCGGACCTGTTTCTCCCGCGCAGCGCAGCTCGGGTTCAAACGCCTCTGCTTCGCCATTCTGGCGCACAAATCCTTCGACCTCGCGACCTGCGACGTGGCGAATTTCAAGGTTATGCTAGTGCAAATATATCCATCTGGGTCTGGGAATTCCTGCAAACGAAACTTTTGATGATGTGCCTTTCAGATCTTCACACAAAGAAAATTATCCCGTCATGGACCACTGCTGCAAGCGTAGTTGCCAACTTCTTGTCGCCAAGCGGAAGAGGGGATAATTTCTCATGCGGGACCATAGCCATTGAAAAACCCTCTCAATATTACAATCTGTCATGCTAATATGGCCCGTAGCCGTAAGCCACACGAGACCTTCATTCTCGAGCACAAAAAACAGTATGACAAAAAGAAACACTGGCACTAAGTATCATCCAGACCCAGATGGATCTTTTTTTGCCGTTGATCAAGGACGCAAAGTCGCCAATCGGTAAGTCGGGTTACATGATCGCACGGTCCAAGGGCATGAGTGAGGTGTGTGCAAAGATTGACCAAATGCGGAAAGACCGAAGAGACGCCGCGATCGCCTCCGCCGAGGGGGAAAGTGGTAGCGTGTTGCCTGTTGACGGCGTTGGTTCGTAAAGAAGGGGATTGCGACTGTTTCAAATGAACTGTTGAAAAAGAACGAGCGCAGCATCCCCTACTGTTTGTGTTTTCGGTTTTGGCGAGCGAATTTTATGAAAGTGTGTTCCTTTGCTGTTCTACTTCTTGCATCGTGAGGCAGGCTCTTGACTTTGAAGCGAATGATAAGATTTTTTTTCCCGCTGTAGTGCGCTCGATAAAGAAACGAAGATGATTCAGATCAAATGACAGTATGGCTATGGCACTCGATGGAAATAAAGCGGTGAGTTCTTGCACGAACGAATATGAAAGAGATCAACGTGAAGTAAATTCTGGATGGATCCAATAAATAAAAAAAAAGTATATTCTGGACACATCAATAGCGCTGGAGGCGGGGGGAGACAAATAGTAGGATGCTACTCGCCCTGCTGCTTGGCTTATTTTCTGTAGCTGGCCATAAGAATTTGAAATTGAATATTTACTCAGAAAGGATGACTTCATCGAAAGCTTGCTTGTCTTTCAGTATAATCATCATCATGAGACAGAGACTGTAAGATTTTGGTTTAATACAACATGTTTACTGCCAACAAGCAGCATTTTTGTATCGTAAAGCTCTTAGATTATTATTCATAGATAGATCTTTTTCTGCCTTTTTACTTATGAAATTGTTCTATGAAGAAGTAAGCCACTGACACCAAACCGCAGTATGAGTGTTGTTTTTAACCTGATCCGGGTGGGTCTTTCCCTGACCACCCTCTCTGCCTTTTGTTTCCTCTTCATGACCTCACTGCTTCGACGCAACGGCAGCTTCCGGATTGCGCTATTCGGCTTCTACCGGGCCGAAAATATTAGAAATGCCCCCGCCGCGCCGGCAACAAGCAGTGTTTGCGACCGGCGTAATATGCACGCCGACGGTGTCCTCGGTGTATCCAAAAGAAACCTCCTCAAACATTTCCCGATAGATTTGGTGTTAATTTGGGGCTTTCTGTACTATCTGCACCTGATTGCGGCGCAAGCGACGACAGATGTACAAGGTTCCTTCATTGTGAAAACACGCGACACCATGGCGGCGTCCCTTTTGGCTTACCAGGAACACAGTCTGGTCTTCCTACCGATGTTGGTGCTGCATGCGGTTTTGTGTGGTAGTTCATCAGCCTACTACACACGAAAACGGAACTTGCTGGCTTTGTTTTGGATTGTGGTGAAACTCTACTACCCGTTCGCCATGTATTTCGGGTTGCACTTTGTGCGGCCGGACTTCCGCCTGCTTTTCGGCTACTTCGTGGACTACGCACTCATGTATGATATGGCCAGATTCGGCGTTTTTGCAACGTGCGTGCACGACGAGGAGAAGCAGGGGAAAGGAAGTTAACGAATTCAAATTCATTTGATATGCATGATGTGGTAAAAAGATAAAAAAACGCTTCTGCTTCACACTACGTTGCACACAAAGTGAGGTCATCGATTCTCAAACCTGTACAATCGCCTAGCAACAAACTACAAGAACCATCCGTATCGACGACTGGAGTTGTCACAAATAAATTGACTTTTGTCGGAAAAAAAGAATCAGTGAAAGTACACGAAGTCGTGTTTTATTTTACGGCCACGTAAGTAATAAATCTGGTAGCCAAATGCGTGCGCGCGCAGAGCGCGCGCCGGCTTCGTGGGCCATAGCTATAGCACGCATCGTTTTTTTCCGTAAATAGCCAGTTGTGTTTGGGCCCCCGTGGCTTGCTAAAACCAAAAGCCAAGTCGTGCATCCACCAGAGACGAGAGAATTAGTTTGGAGCGTGAGAGATGTGAAAAATCAAGTAGTATAAATATGAAGAAATGTATTTATGTAGTTCGTTGTAGTCTAGCTCTAGCTCTACCTCTAGGGACGAAATTTCGTGTAATCAGATTGGTGCGTATCATTAATTTTTCGCTAATTAGATTGGTTAAAGTAAAGGAAAATGGCGACTCCGCCGGAGCAACTTTCCTCGTCACAGGAGGTGGAAACTCTCGTGAAGGAGCTGCAAGCACGAATTCCGCGTTTGCTTTTCGCTGGATTGGACATCTTCCCGCTCGCTGGTGGGGGCGGGAGCTACAATTCGCAGTGCTTTTTGCCAGCAGGAAGCGCAAGAAATTCTTCTAACGCCGTTCTTGAGAACACGCACGTCGACGCACGAGGTGATTGTAGTACATCGAGCCCTGCACCTGCAGGTAGAGCAGAAATATCCACGAGGACGCACCACGTGATCGCCGTCTGCTCAACCCCAGTTGAAGCGCGTTTGCAGATTTTCGACAAGCTCCAAGAGATCGTAAGCGGGAAGCAAGTGGCAACGTTGCAACCGAGACAGGAGGTCTTCGAGATTTTTTCACCGAAGGCGGACGACGAGGGCCCTTGTTCCTCTAAAACAAGCCCTGAAGTGGTGGTCGGAACAAAGGATGAAAGTGGACGAAAACTACAGGAAGGCGGTATCAAAAACGTGGCTTCTCTTGAAAAAGATTCTACTACTAGGGCTTCTGCGAAGCAGTTGCAGGAGACTCCTTCTCCAACATCATCGAGAGGACCACGTCGAGTGCTTGTTTCCGTCTCGTGGCATGACATAACCCAGTTTGCGCACTTGCTGGTGAAGGGCAATCCCGGCGTGCTGGAGGTGCTGTACCGTTGGAGTATCGAAAGGTTTTTTTTATTAGGTTCGGATCGAGAAAAGCAAATAAAGAGAAGTCGGGCCGGCAGCGAGCGGGGGCAACAAGAAGTCGCGGCTGCATCTAAGTATCAAGAAGGATTTGACCCAGATCTATTACATTACTTTGCCAACAAGAAGTCGCCTGGTGGCACAACCGTTCTTGAACCAGCTGCAAGCCGTCCGCGCGAAACAGATGTAGTTGCCGGAGAAATCTTTGGTACGACGACCCTGTTCGTCTCAGACGACTTTCTCCCGATCATTCAGACCATTTGTCCCCCTCCGGTGCTAGAGGCGCTGCTGAAACACAAGTGCTACCGCTATGGGATTCTCAAATGTGAAATTGCTCTCTGTTACATTACAATTTGGTCATGCAGGAATAGCAAAAGCGAGAGGGAGGAGGGGGACGAGAGCGTGCGCGTATTGCATTACGCGTTTGGCGCGGATTCCTATACTAGTTAGGCCCAGTCCCAGCATCGAGTTCTTCTTGTCATGCGAAGCAGCTCGATCGCGTGGACGGTGGTAGTGATTTGGCGTGACAATAAACCAAGTATACCTACAGTGCTGATGAATGTGAGAACATTTGAGCATCCCATAACCGCTGCGCGTGCGCCGGGCCGTTGTTGAGTCTGGTGAAGGCGGGAAAATGGATGTCGGCGAAGAACTCCAAGGGGAGAGAAAAGGTAAATGCCAATTATAAAAAAAAGCCGAGCACGCAAGGCGGAAAGCCCAACGAGCTGGGAGCAGGGGATGGAGCCGCGCCTCCTATACTAGAAGAGGCAGTACTACACCCACGAACAAAAGAACCGCCGTCAACTGCAGCCAATCTATTTCTCTCCGCCGAGGAAACTACACTGTGTACCGCTTTGGCGCAGCGTGCGGCTTTTGGGATCGACAAAAGTGTGCTTCCGGATTCTTTTTCACGCCTCTGCTGCGGTGAAACCACTGAAGGACCACCCAGTAATTCGCCCAGTATAGCTTCTGATGTCGTGGTGCCAGAGATTTTTGAAAAGGCGGAGATGCGTGAGCTTGCTTCCTTCCTGATGACGGCAGCAACAAAGTCGAAGGATGGACTGCTGGTTGATTTTGCGTCGAAGGTGCAAGAGGACCAAAATGTTGACGTTGACAGAATGGTGGACAAGCAGATGAAAACCACGTTGGAAATCACCTCCCTCGACAGTCTCTCGGTCGCCTTAGACGACTGGGTGGACCGGATTCGGGCCCGGGATTTCCAAAACTTTGCCGCCAAGAGTACAACTACACCGATCAGCCCCGGCGCTTTGAAGAAATTGAATCTGACCTCCGCCCCGCAAGAACTACACGACTACCTGCCCTTGACCTACGGCACGCTGCCCGCCTCCTGGGCGTCGCGACTGCGGGCGAAGTGGCCGCGGAACGCGGAATTGGTGTTTCTGGCGCAAACGGGTTCCTTTTTGTACGACCTGCACACGAAGACTTCCGACGAAGACTACTCGATCATCTTTCTCGCCAGCTCCGGCGACCTTTGCTCCCGGGTTCCCGGCCCGACGCAGTTCCAGTTCCACCAGGCTGCCTCCGGTGGGTTTGCCAGCGACAAATTCGGCACGGTGGAGTACATATCCTGTGCATGAGTATCGTACTCGTAGTACTCGCATTGATGCATTACAAATTTCTTTCTCAAGAAGTTAATCTCGTGCTGAGAAAGTTTGTATTGCAATGAATTCATACTAGTACGATACTTTTGCAATGCATAGTACACGGGGCGGGAATTGGGAGCGTTTTTGTGTGAGCTCTGCAAGGGGAACCCACGCAACTTGGAGATGTTGTTCACGCGGAAGCGCTATCCTGCGCCAAAGCATCTGCATCTGTAAAACTGCACTCGTGATGAAATCTAACTTGCTACCTGGTCTAGCATGACAAGTGAAGTTTTGCATTGTTGTTTTTGAAAAATAAATTTGCCATGCAATCATTCATACAACAAGTAGAAGTACGATGCTTATGCTTTTCGAATTTTGCATTGCATAAGCACTTCGAGGGGAGCTCCGTCTGGGTGGAACTCGTGCAAAAGCGGCGGATGTTCCTGACGCTACGAAGCGTGGCGCAGTATCTTGGCTTCATTGGGGAAAGACTGTATCGGGCGAAGAAGGAGGTGGCGGAGTGGCCGGAAATTCTTCTGGCTGAAGAGGAAGATAAAGACGGAAAGTTTGTGGAGCTGAATGGGAATAAAGAGCGTGGCGGTGTGGCGCAAAAGACTACAGGAGGTGGACAAGAGGGCGTCAGCGTTCTCCCCGCGGCGCCCTCGCACCAGATGACTATGTCCCCCTTGGACCTGTCCGAGCAAGAGACGCAAGCCGCCAAACGCGTCTCCAAGCTTCTCTACCATGCGTGGCACAAGATTTTTGAGTTGCAGCGGATTCTAAACTTAGAAGAGCCGCTGGTGAAATTGGAGGGGAAACAACACGAATTTGTGATGCAGAGTCGGCTCGGGTGCTTGCCGAGAAGCCGGGAAGAGGCGGAAGGGTTTTTGCGGGAGCCGCTGCAGAAGTACGCAGCATTGAAAGAAAAAGCGGAAGTAACGAAGATGAAAAAGCTCCTACCCGCGGAAGTGGACGTGAAAAAGCTCTCGGATTGGCTTTTCACCGTCCGCCTGCGGGAAACGGCGGACAAGCATCGGGATAATTTGATGACAGGTATGTTTGCCGAAACGGCGAACTCTTTCGAAGAAGATTCTCCACGGTCTATAATACGGGAATTATCTTCTGGGAGCACGGTCGGAGAGAAGATGATAGTGGGTGCTGTTCTGCCTAGTACGAGCGGAACTACTTTCACGCCGCCTGTTCGCGGCGGTATTAAAAGTGTTGAACATCTTCAAAGCGGCACGCTTCACTTAACCCCTGCGGAACAAGGGAAACATCATCTTCAAACCGTTGGAACTACGTCGAGGTCGCTGGATCAGGAACCTGGCGTGATTCCGACGCCAGTATCAGCCACCACATTCCCTGTAGAAGGAGTGGATGCGACGTCCGGGAGGCAGAGCTGCAACATGGTCCAGTTGTTGCACCCCACCCGATCCAGTTCCGGCAAAGAAATAAGCGAGCAAATTCAGCAGATCCTTGCGCAAATCGAAGCAGAGGAGAAGATAAAAATTCTCCACGCGGGCTACGCCTGCTGTTCGCAGCTGCTTGGTACGGCAACCGAAACCAGTGACCACGACGTGCATGTAATTTTCGCGCATGACAGTCACCAGGCCTATTTCTCCTTTCTGGAGCCGGTCCAGAAATTTCGGAAGGTCTTTCCATCGTTCACTTGCGGGTCCGCGTGGTCCTCGACGTCCGCTGGAGCTACTGGTAGTAGTTTTCCTGAACATCAAGAGTCTAGTAGCACGATTTCAGATCATCTAGTTGTACCAGGAGCGACGTCTACCACAACAAATTCCAGTAGCAGTGCCATCGACATCGAGATTTCTGGTTGGGAGATCCGGCATATGACAGTGCACAACTCCCCCTCCCCCTCATTTGTATAGCATGAACGGCAATACAAGCATCAGCAACAATGCCGGTTTTGCATGACAGATTTGCACTAGAGTATAGTGCTATTTGGACTACCAGAACTTGTCATGCACACAGTGCCAAGTGGCAAAGGGTGGATTGGGTATTTTGCATGACGAATGAGGGGGAGGGGGAGTTGTGCACTGTCATACGGCACTCGTGCAAGATGCTGACTACCTCGAACCCGTCCATGGTGCATTTGCTGTTTTCTCCGGTGCTGTTTCGCACGACTGAAGCGATTCAGCGCATCTTACTCCCGTTCGCGCGCCAGCAGCTCGATCGACACCAACTGTGCCTGGCGTGGTGGAACCACGGGAAGCAGAATTACCGGGACTTCGTGAAGTTCGCGGAGAAACCGAAGTGGAAAAAGTTCGTGCACGTACTGCGGCCGCTCTTCTCGGTGCTGTGGACGATGATGGGGGTCTACAACAACTCTGATCTTCATGGGGGCGCAGAAATAACCACCGAGACCACTAAGGGGGCACACGACAGCAGCAACAAGGATCATGCCCCCGAAGATGAAAAGGTCTGTCCGCCGGCCCGGTTTTTGGATCTGGTGGCTGAAGTCGCTGATCAAATAGCGATACCAGACGAGGAGGAAGGTTGTACAACTACTTCCCCGACGGCACTCGCACTACCACCAGTCGAGTTAATGGAAGCTCTGGTTGCAAAAACCACCGGTGGGCCGACTGCTACTGACGATAAACATCAGCACTGGGGCGATACTAACGACAAACGCGACTACCAAGAACTCAAACAAGATACAGAAGAACACGAGCTCAAACAGAAACTGCAGGATTTTATCGAGGTTATGATCAAAAGGACAGAACAAATTTTGCAACAAAATGGCATCCGAACAACCGGCCGCAGTAAGGACCAGAGTTCGAGAGGGAAGCAAGCGCAGGACGACGCAATCTCCGAATGGAATCAAGTGTGCATTGCTGTTTTGGAGAACTGCCTGATAAAAAACGAAACTGAAATGAAAAGTACGTGAAAAATAATGAAAAGAGGCGCGTCGTCTACGTTCTTGTACAACCTGTTTCTGTACGTACGTCGACGTACGATGAAGGTAAAGTGCACCTGTTCTAGCTATTTAGAATGTTTGCTTGTTCGTCAGATCCCGTGTACTAGTTCCGCGTTTCTGGCGCTGCGCTCGCAAACCTTTGTTCTGCTTGGTCAGCCAAAGATGTAGCAGCCGGCGGGGGCCCTCCTAGGGCTTCTAGCTACATCCATCGAGAATTGTTGTTGTTCGCGTTTGGCTGTTGACGTGTTTTTCTTTTTAGTTTTTTAGTCACCACGTCGTGTGCTTCCCTCGTGAATTAAGTCGTTGGTAGTTCTGACTCCCATCTGTCGTGCGCTGGACGACCTAGCGTGTCTGTACTATCCCTTCACAATCGTGGCCATTTCCCTTGGTGTCGTCCGGCATCGTTTCGTTCTGTAGCAAGTCGTACTCACTGAAGCAGTACTCCCGTTTATTGTCAAGCCTACTTTATTACCCGGTGCGTGGTTAAGTAGCAACAGCAAGCGAGTCAGCAGGAAGTACAGGTAGTACGAATTTCATTTGGAGTATATCTTGTTTTCGTGACATTCTTACTACAGGCACAGTACTCGAGCACGGGTCGCTTACGGTCTATTGAAACCCTTAAGAAGTAGTTGACCCCCTCCCTGACCCTGGTTGCTGTATTCAAGGTTGCTGTATTCAACACCAATAATAAAACTACGTAGAGTTGTCCAACAGCTGTATATGCTGTTCCTTTATTTACGTTGCGCTTGTCGAGTAGGTGCTAGGGTCCTACTCTTGAACCAAACAAGAAAATAACAGTACGTGGCGATAAGGATGTTCATGTTAATGAAATTGATGAAATTGAAACCGCCACTTCGCAACTTTTGGGTTTGGCCCCTTTTGGCAGTCATGGAAGTTTTGATTTGCTTTTTATTTCTTGTGGAAAGCACCAGTGGCGCCATTGGATTTGGAACAAATCTTCTTGCCGAGCACGGTCGTAGGTCCATCAAAGAATGGAAACCGCGGCACGAAGTTTCTCCGCAAGAGAAAAGAAAACACAGTACTTCTAGAGGTCAGCACAAGAGGCTTCTTCGACGACGTCGCCCGGGCATTAACAATGGTGCCGACAGTAGAGAGGGGGATAGGATTGAATCCGCCAAGGTAGAACAACAAGCCGCGATTGATGGAGGCATCTCCCATGTAGCTGCTTTCCCAGCACGACAAGAACCTTCGTTATCGATGTCGATGTTGCAGCATCCTCGGAACGACTTGAACGAAGCCATCAAGGATCATTATGCAGTCGTCCCCGATCAAGTTGCACATGCACCTACCACAATTTCAGGATGGCGCTCTACTACGTCCTTTCTGTCTTCACGATCGTCCTCGTCTGCAGGAGCTTTGTCTCTTTTATCAGGAGTCGGGAAGCCGAGCGGTCAGCAGTGCTCCAATTACCGCTTCTGCAGAGAAAAGTACTTCGACAGTCATGGAAAGGACAATGTTGTTGACCACAGAAATCGTGCAGAAACATGGTACAACCCCTCGTCCCCGCCCAGCATGATGTGCTGTCCAGGGAGGATGAATGTGATGACTTCTACACCGATTTTGAACATCGACGAGCTCGAGGTCGAGGACCCCGACCCCGGAAGTAGAAGAGCGACGTTATCGAAGATGAACTCGAATCACTTCCTGGGACTCGACTCGTGTTGTCTCCAAGGGACCACTGTCCTCGAGTCTGCTCAAGAAGAAGAAACCTCCAAGAGGACGACCAAGGGGCATGGGAAAGGAGTCGTCTTTAGAGAGGGGACACGCAAGGAACTCATCCAGTCGAAGTGGTCCAGCCCTTTGGACAGGCAGATGAATATGGAGTTTTGGAAACAGCAACGAAACGCCGACGACCGCATGATCGCGTATTTGAAGCGTACGGGGCAAGATCAAGATGCTGAACTGATGCACACCAGCAGTAAGAAGAAATTTATGGATCACGCCGACGAGGAGAAATTGCAAATTGAGCGCAAGGCTGGCGATCAGCTGTGACCGTACGCAATGGCGGCGGTGCAGGCGGGCGGAAATCCGGTCGAACGGATGAGCTGGTGGGGGCCCTCTAGAACAAGAACTTCTACTTCCAGCGAGGGAGCTGAAGATTTCAAGTTCTATCAGGGTTCATCAACATCTCTAGAAGGTCGTGTAGTACAAAAAGAAGAACAGCATGATGCAGTAGTCCCACCGCGGCTCACCAGGGTGATAAGTGGTTTTCGCGGGCTCGTCAGTCAAACGGGGTACGTGATCGTGGGGTCCGGGCCCTGTATCTGTGACGAAATTCGGAAAAACACGGTGTCACAGAGTTTGAATTGGCGGCCGACTTCAACTTCTAAAGATGAACAACTCGTCCAAGGTGATAGTGAATTGGATGAAGATTCTAGCACCGCTGCTGCTGCTGCTTCCAGTTCCAGTACGAGCAGGGAAGGTAGTTCTTCTAGCAAGAAAATGGAATGGCAAGCAGGAACACGGGATGAGCAACGTGATGGCCGATCTTCATCTCGTCCCCGCGGTGGAAGAGGACAGAGAAATATTAAGCTGGAAAATAAATTACACAATCACGACAATAATGGCTCTCCTGCGTCTACTGCCGGTGTTTCCAGTGTAATTTCCTCTTTTTCGCAACTGCTTTTCGGGAAGATGAAAAGGACGAAGATTGCAAGGAAAAATAACCTCCGCCGTCAAAATCGACGCGTTCTTGCCCAGGAGAAAGGAAGAAATGCAGCCACCGGGGCCGAGCTGCAACATAGAACCTTCGAGGGATATAATCAGCATCAGGCACAAGGTCTGTCCGCAAATAAAGCTAGACGAGATGATGTTGCGACCACCGGCAGTGGCATGCCGACGCCACCGCTCGTTTTGAATGAAAACGACGGACAAGAACACCAAGGACAAAAACGTCTGTCAAATAAAAATACGGACGGCTCCTTAGCCCGCGGCAAATACGGCGTTCGGCACGACCGCGGGGCCTTGAAAACGCGGAAGTTTATGGACGGCCGGAACGCGCAGGCGACGGCGGGAAGACAGGCGGAGAACCGGGTGGCTTCGAATGTTTGCACGCCGGACTTACGACCCGTGCCGGAGGAGGTGGTGCGGGCTGTGGTTGGTGTTGCAGGTTTGGATAGTATGATAAAAAGCGGCAATTATGCAGCCGCTTCGTTGAGCAGTCTGCTGGAGCAGGAGAAACACGGATCATCTGCGAATTATCATAGCGCAAACGACAGCACGACAAGTTTTGAGCTGCAGGCCGGTCTGCTGTCGGTGCACCCAAATGGAACAAATAACAAGACAGACGGCGGGGGTGATAATGCAAATGCAAATGCTAATAGCACGTCAAGCAAGAACAGCACTAATTCTAGTAGTACTTCTGAGATTGTCCTACTCCACGACGAAAACATCAAGAACCAGCTCAGCCCCGAGGAGCAGCAACTAATTCTCCAGCTGAGGCAGCAATCCTACCAAAACCTCTCGCTTATCGACGAAACCTGCGCCACTTACTGCACCCGAAACTCGTCGTGCCATGGATACACGGTGCGGGGGAGCGGTACGACGAAACCCGCCTGTGAATTGTATCTATACGAGGAGCGCCTGACCATTGCGCAGCAGCTCGCGAAGGCGGAAAGAGAGCGCAAAGAAGCGGACGAGAAGGCGAAAAGTGCCGAGGAAAAACTCGTCACCAGTCTCTTCGGCGATACAGCAGAACAAAAGGTGGATAAGAGCAGCTTATTTGACGCGCAAGTGGCGGGGGGCAGGTCCGGTGACAAGTTTTTGGTGCAACTGTATTCGAATGTGACA
This sequence comes from Amoebophrya sp. A120, assembly GCA_905178155.1. NCBI lineage: Eukaryota > Dinophyceae > Syndiniales > Amoebophryaceae > Amoebophrya > Amoebophrya sp. A120. The sequence continues at coordinate 1,088,500 of CAJINV010000004.1, read as the reverse complement.
TCAAAGACAGCAAGCAAGAGTTGGACGGAAGTTCTTGTGGGGGATGATGCTGAAAGTGAAACAGCACAAGAAAGGGCAGAAGCGAATACAACATCAATTGGCACTGCTGGTCGTGAAGAACAAAACGAAACAATAACAGACAGCACGGAACAAGATGAAGGTCGTATGGGGTCAACGTCAACATCTCCAGATACACAAGAAGTAGAACACAACCAAGAAGATGCAGAACTACACAAGCTCGACGACACAAGCACATTGAAAAACGGCATCAACGAAGTGGGTTATGATTACCTCCTCCCGATGTGCCAGTGGCGGGTTTCGAAATTTCTGAATTTCTACTGCCCCCGGAGATTCGTTGAATTTGCCAAGACTAGGGAGGAACGTGGCGGGCCGGCGGAACAAAATCAGGAGGCCGGATCGGAGGCCGGATCTTCGGAGACAGAAGAGAACGAGGAAGATGTAGATAAGCCGGACCCAGATTTTTTCCACGTGGAAGAAGTGATTTCTGCAGCGACGATGGGAGCATCACTTCCTTCACAGGAAAAATCTTCTCACGCCTACGTCCGCACGTGTGGCTACACATCCGAGAGAGGTGATAAAATAAATCCACTTGGCCCGCCAGGCGAGGACGAGGATAAAGTTTTGAAAGATAATACCAGCGGCCCAGCACCAGAAGGTTCATCAGCTTCAGCTGCGTTTTCTCGCTCGCTCACACAGACCGTGCATCCCTGCGCAAAAGTAGGTGCGCCCGAGGATCTGGACTTGACGCAAGAGGGAGACAACTGCAAAGCCTATTGGTTTAAGGAGTCCGTTCTGGATGACAACACATGCAGGCTGGAGTGCGCCCGAAATCGCGGTTGTGTCAGCTTCACCACGATTTCGAAGATCGACGGGGCGCCGTCGGCGTTTTCCACCTATAGTGGCACATCAAGTGGTGGAAGTACAAGTGCTAGAAAGAGAAGGACGACCTGTGTTCTCTTCAGCGATTGCCCCCTGCTCGTACTGACTAAGGTGCCAGTGCTCGTGACTGGTGAAGAAGTACACGAGGGAACCACGTCTAGTGCTGCACGCAGCAACAGCAGGGTATGGTACTATTTCAGGATCTTCAGGTAGTACAACTGAAACTGATGCCTCCCGTGAAGACGAGATCGGAGGTAATTCTAATCAGTTTTCTCAACGAGTAGTGCCACCAGCGGTCTCGTCAACTACATCAACCCCCCCTTCACCAGCAGTCTCGTCAACTACGACGAGCAGGAGCTCCTTCACCGCACCGCACCTAGCGAAAACGCTTCTCTGTATCGGCACCAAGCAACGAAAGCTAAAAGTGTTTGACGAAAGCGAAACCCTTTTTGGGAACAGCGGACGGCTTGCAGGGGCGTCGATAACGTTCCGCGGGTCGTTGAATGACGAAGATTTTTTGGCGAAAAATGGGCTGGGTGATCACGTAGAAGTACCCTCTGAAACTGACGACGACCGGGAAGAAGAGGGCTGCTGTAGTTCTTTTCAGCGCTTGTTCCGAACAATCGGGGAATTCGGTCTGCTTCGGACCGCGATTGTGATCGTAACGGGGCTCCTGGCCGTGCTCGGAGTCGTGGCGGGCTTTATTTTCATCTGTTGTAGTAGGGACGACGCGAAGGGGAACGAGGCTACTTCTGCAAGTTGTACTAAAGACGAAAAAGCGGAAAATGATGAAAATATAAATAAAGTAGCAGAAGCGGAAACAAAAAATTTTCCTGGAGGGGTCGTGGCAGCCGCTGCGGGGGACGATGGGACGACTACAGCAACCGGAGCCACAGCGACCGGAACAGCTAGTGCGACAAGCGAAGGAGGAGGTTTCTTTCTCTTTGGTGAAATAAATCTTGCAAACGAAACATACCAAAAAAACGACGTGAAGACGGAGGGGGAGATCAGTGCTGGAACAAAAGAAGAATCACAAGGCGGAGCAGTGGGTAGTGGCACATCTACTTCTCCAAAAGAGGACCATGAGATTAACTCGGTAAGGGAACCACCTGATACGGCCGATATGAACAAGAAGGCTGAAGTAGATGATGGTAGTCGCGCGAGCGCCAATCAAGATGGCGCTTGAAGAATCATCTCGGGGGAGGAAGAGGACAAGTGGCTAGCAGCTTTGGTACCATCTGACGGTCAAGAGAGTGGCCGGCGCGCGGGAAGGGACGGGCATCAAGAAATGCAATGCGTTAGCATTTTTTTCACATTTCGTCCAGGAATCAAAATCCCTGGATGCTTCTTTCTATGGGATGAAAAGACGGCGCTAAAGCAGACTGGATCATTTCCTTTTCGGGCTTCGCCGTGTTCTTGCCACACTCTTCATTCGTGTTTTCCGTTTTGTTGCTTGTTTCGCTTGTACTCAGACGTAGAAGTGAGAGCCTGAGAGTTATTTTCAGGATAGTGACTACAGTATGAGAGCGGACAGCGCGCGCCGCGGATCAGTTATCGAGCGGTAGAGTGACAGAGAGGCTGCACAGAGGGGTTTGATTCACAGGAGCGTGCGCAGTCGCGTGTCAGGTTTGTTGTTGCTTGTGTCGCGGCTTGGTATGTAAATTTTCTCGATGTGGAGAATTTTCGTTTTGGATTTCACGAAAAGACCACATGGTAGTTAAATCTTTCTCCCGACCACACCGTCTCCGTAGAGTTCGTTGCAGACAATTTTCGTTTCCTTGCAAAAATTTCAAATTTACCGCATCAAGCGCTTTGGGAAAAATGTCATTGGAAAAAGACATAAAGACCCTCCGGGCGGAGCTGAGCGTATTGAAGGACAAAGCCTTGTACGGCCGGCCGCAACCCCCGGGAAGCTCGTCTTCGGGTGGCGGAATAAAAGCGACGCGAAAGCGAGCGGACTTCGACAGTTCTTCGGAACGAGACTCGGATTGCAGTACCGACGCTTCCGTGAAAGAAAAGCTTTTACGCAGTCAGCACTTCTACGATGTCTTCAGGTATTAGGAGGGTACAATAATTGGAATTATCTTTTTATTTGTGTCTTGTTTATTTTCTCATAGTCTAGTGCTAGAGGTGGTAGAGGTTCCATTGATAGGATGACGATGATCAGGTATTAATTCAAGATCATTCAAAAATCGCGTTCCGAACACAAACAAGATACACCCTGTCAAGAAGAAGCATCTCAGACAAGCTTTATCATCATTTTCATTTCTCTACAACAGGAACCGCAGCGGCAAGCGGTTCGAAACGAGGACTGCACCAGGGCGGAACACGGCGTCGAGATTGGTCATGCTCCGCCAACACGAAGGGAACAAACCAAATTTGGACAGCGAAGAGGATCCTGATCCCGCGCTCAACTCAGCCTACCTGCGGAAGATACCGAAGCAAGGATCGGCTACTTCTAGTTCGTCCGCGTCCTCGTCTAGCAGTGCCAGTGCCGCATTGTTCAACGGGCAGCAGCACAGAACGAGCAACTACAAGCCGTCTGCTTGTTTTTCCAAGAAGAACTACAACAAAAGTCAAAATCGTTTCCACCGGCGCCGACAGGAGCCACTGGAGGACGACGAGACCCCCCTGGACCCCGGCACTCGCCGAGCGAGGAGCAGTTCTCTATTCCAGCGAAACGGGGGGCAGCGCGAAATCGCCGACGTGAACACGACGTCGAGTCAACTCGACCGCAGCCTCTTCGGCCACGGGGGCGGCGGAGAGGGGCTGGTGACGCCGAAGGTGGTGCAAGTGGATCATCAGGCTGCGTTCCAGGATAAAAATCCTTTCTCTGGGAGTAGAGAAACAAGAAGTGGGCGAAAAAGAAACAAGCTGAACAACAGCAATTCATCACCAAGTAGTAGAAATTATAAGCACAAGCCGGCACTCGACTGTGGCACGCAGCGGACCCGGTCGCTGATCGAGTATGTTAGGGATCTGGAGAACAAAGATGAGGATAATCAGCGGGAAGAAAGGATGCACACCAACGCAGATGGAGATCCTCGTGAAAGCAATAATTTGTTTCCACCGGATGGCTACAACAACAAGTACAGCAACAGCAATCTAAACCGATCGCTCCAGATTTACGAGCACGAGGCGACGATCCGACGGGGGCGAAATAAATCTGTCGACCACGTAAAGAACAACCGAAAACCGCTGTCGCAGCAGATTGACAGCGATTTGGAGTACGTGTCCAGCCTTCCGCCGTCGCCCATCCGCACGAACGACCACCTGGAGCGCGAATGGAGACTGCTGAAGCAGGAAGTGAAGAAAACGAAAAACAATAAAACCAGCAGGAGCAGTTGTAGAACAGCTGCAGTGGAAGCCGTCGCTCCTGTGTACTGCAACGAATTGTATGATGACGACAGATTTCATTCCCAATCGCAATCGCAGGCGCGCTTCGTCCCGCTGGCAGATCCGGCACCGCGCGAGGGACTGGGGCAGTCTTTCGCGCCGGGTGGAACTACACGAACAACAACGAGACCCGGAGGAGGAAATTACAAACCAGGAGCCGGCACGACACGTAGAAGTACTAGAGCCAGCAACAACTACGTTGCGCCCTCTGCTTCTACGCAGATGAACCTCCGGACAAGAGCAGGACAACTACAACATCCGTCTCAAGAACGTAGAAGTTCTACAACAACGACCCGGCCCGCAAAGGTCACGAAGATCCGACTACCGCTGACGGACTATGTCGGCAAGAAGCCGCAAGAAGATGAAGGCAACATCAATACAGCAGCAGTTGGTAGGAAAGTTACGTCCGCATCAAGTAGAAGTGGAGGGAGCAGCGGACCACTGTCAAAAACACATCCGGCCCAATCCCCACCCTTTCTGTTCATGCCGGAGCCCGCGGTGGGAACAAGCAACTCGGTGCACCACAGCAAGCAGCTGAATCCGGTCGGGTTTCTGAGCGACACCGGTTCGAAGCCGGGACACTGGGCCAGTGGCAGTGGCCACCACGACTTCAACGCGTATCACCACCACGGCGGCGAGCGTCACCACGCCGGCGGCGGGGACCGGCGGGACCCGGATAAGATGCAGGCGTACTCCTCGGCGGCGCAGTTTAACATCCGGAAATTGTCGCGAACATCAGGATATCCTGTGCAAAAGTATCGTACTCGTAGTAAATTGCAACTATGCATGACAAATCTTCTTCCTAAGGTAAAACAGCTTTCCATTTCTAATGCTGAGGCAATTTGTATTGCGATTTATACTATGACGATACTTTTGCAATGCATACAGGAGGGGTGAACAACCCGAATAGAGCGTTCCAGCCGCCGTCCCGACAAAAGCAGGCCTTCAACAAGTACCGTACGCCGGCATTGCGGGGAGGGATCCGACCGGTCCGAGCGAAATCGACATCGGCGATACGTTCGGCGTACGGAGGCGGAGCGGGTGGTGGATCATCATCTTCACGTGCGGGGGCCGACAGCAACTACACGCGGTCTACAGCACCTGCTGCTGCTGTGGTACCCCCACCCGCTCCCGCAGCCTCCACAGGACCTACGAGAATGGTGCAAGATGAACAGCCTGGTGGGTTGTCCTCGTCGTCAGCCCTCGTGGGCTCTGGTACAACTACGGCAAATGGAGCAATTGGAACGACAGCAGGGCCAGTATCCCCACCCGGAGTTGGTTTCGGGTCCAGCATTCCTCCGCCTGAGCTATCAAGTGCAAAAATGTCCGGGTCTGGAAGACTGCGAGATTTGTCATGCTTGTCTGGGATGACCAAAAAGTTTGTGATGCGTGTTCAAGAAGAGACCCCCTTGCCTGTCATGCAAAAACGCAGTTTGTCATGGGAAAAACGCAACACAAAGAAGCGCAGATATTTCTGATGCTTGGCTGTGCATTACAGAGCATTCCCTATTCCCAACGCAGCATCACAAGTTTCCAGACCCAGACATTGTTGACATTTGATATGAGCCAGAGAAGGACGACCGGCCGCCCGTGGCGGACGTGCGGGAGCAGCGGATGTGGAGCACGGACATAAGAACAGCGAGAAATTTGGTTCCAAAGCTGCAGTATCCTGTGCAAAAGTATCGCACTCGTACTAGTCGCAGTCTGGCATGACAGATCCGCCTTGCTACCTGAACCTGCATGACAAATTTTTTTTTTTTTTCTGGGAAAATTTGTCATGCGGTTTACACTAATACGATACTATTGCAATGCATATGCAGCAGCGCACGCGGCTCTACGATTCTCACCGGCAGAGCGCGGCCCCCGAGGTGGGGCCGCAGGGCGTGAACATCCAGGGGCTCCAGCACGCACCGGACGGGTTAGCGCCGACGGCGATGACATTTACGGAGCGGAGGCTGGAAGCTAAGCAAGATCAAGAGAGTACTTATGAACTTGCGATGTGATTTGTTGTTACTTACTGTTTCTCTCATTTGATGTGTTGACATTTAAATTTATCCCGTGTAGCAAAACTACGTTTTAAAAACCTAATATCTGCTTCAGGAAACCGCGACATTGCAGCGCGAAACGTGAGAATAGCGCAACAGAAGCACGAAGCGCGGGCTCGACAGCGGTCCAACCTTGCTGCGGAAATGAGCAGCGTTTCGCAGGCAGGTACGGTACTTGAGCTTCCTTGTCAACGTGTTTATTTCGATGGTATTTGTGTTAGAGACAAATTGGTGACGAAGTGAACAAGCCATCTCCACAGAGCAACGGAACTTTTCCACCACGAGAGGAAAGTAGACACTACCACAACGCCGAACCATGCAAATAATCAATTCCACTTTGCACAGGTAACAGCAAGAAGCTGGACCTGAGCAGCGTGTTCCGCAGACAAACCGCGCCGGTGACCGTGTTGAAACGCGTCGTCTCTCCGCAGACCGCTATCAAATGTAAAAGTGTCTGGGTCTGGAAGAATGCAACTTGTGATGCTGAATTTGGATTCCAGAAAAATCTGCATTGCATGAGCAGCAAAGGGGGTGCAATTTTTGCTACGCGGAGAGGGCATTTGTCATGCGGAAAAGGCATCGCGAAGCCCTCAAAAAATCTGTGATGCTAAGGCATGCATCACAGACATCATGGGTCATGGAAAATATGCATGACAAGTCTCAGAATCTTCCAGACCCAGACATTTTTACATTTGATAACCGCGGAACCCGAGCAAATCACGAAGTCGAAAGCGTACTCCCGGCCCGCAAGCGTGGATATCAAATGCAAATATGTCTGGGTATGGAAGATTCTGAGACTTGTCATGCACGTTTTGCACGAGCTATGATGTCTGTGATACATGCCCTAGCATCACAGGTTTTTTGAGGCCTTCTTGATGCCTATTGCGCATGACAAATACCGTCTCTGCGTAGCAAAAAATAGAATCCTTTTGCTGCTCATGCAACACAAATTTTTTAGACATCCAAATGCAGCATCACAAGTTCGCTTCCTTGCAGACTCAGACATATTTGCAGTTGATAGTGGACCCCAAAAAGCATCTTACCGGCGAGACCACGTTCCAGCGTAGAGGGATCCCGAAGTACGACTACAAGGCACCTGGATCGAGGATCACCAGCCCGGGACGGAGTGTCACGTCCTCGCCAGGCGCGGGTCGCCGGGGGTCCTCTGGCCGAAGTCCGCAGCGACGGTCCAGCTTTTCCCAATCCAGCCCAAGAAGGAGCAGTGGAACTACAAACAACGGCCGCTCTCGCAGTCCTGCGCGCCAAAAGCGGAAAAACAGCTATTTGGCTTCGTACACAGCGAAGAAAAACCAGTGGCGGGGCAGCGGCTCGCCCCCGGGCGCGGGACCGGCGTATCAAATGCAAAAGTGTCTGGGTCCGGAAACTTGTGATGCTGGGTGTCATTCGCACTTGTTGTGGTGGCAACAATTATGCGATGCCAAAACCTTTTTTGATCGCATACCTATTTACTAGCGCTTACGTATAAGTAGCCATACTAAGTTTTCCAATTTAGCTTTTCAGTAGTGACTACGTAGTCGCGATTTATTGGTTTTAGTAGGCCTAGAAAAGGCACAGGGACGGACTGCCCTTAGACCTCCGATGTGATGCTGGGTGGCGTATCATGAGGAGGCCACAAGTGCTGCCTCAGCATGACAAGTTTCTGAGCTTTTAGGTGTTGCCTATTCTGCATGACAAACTGCGTTTCTGCATGACAGAAAAGAGGGGTCCTTGGGTAATGTGCATGACAAATTCAAGAGCCATTTGAGACAAGCATGAAAAACTTGCATTCTTCCAGACCCAGACATTTTTGCACTTGATACGGCGGGATACAACGCGAAACTGGCCTACCCCGCGATGAATCCCCCTCCTTCGACCAGACCCCCGATCCAGTATCCTTTGCAAAAGTAACGTACTAGTCGTATGAATTGTAGTTGTCAGGCAAATAAATTGAATACCTGCATGACAAACACCATTTTTGTTCGTTGAAAAAAAGATGGTCTTCTTGCAGTTTGAACCTAGAGGTGCGATACTGTTGTGATGCATATCCAGCTGGAGCCGCCGATGTCGTGGGTTGCGCCTAAAGCGGTGGAGGAGGCACGGACGTTGCGGAAAGCGGTCAATTTATTGCGGCAGGAAAATGCAACGCTGCGGAGGTTTATCAACAGCAACTTTATTGTGACACACAGCCCGCGGAAGGATCCGGCACGGATTGTGTGAAATGACCATGCATGGATGCAATCTCTGACACCCACTTCCACTCCACAGCCAAGTTGGTAGTGCAGGACCAGTTTTTCTAACGAGAATATAGCTTCAGCGCACACTGTCTGACGTGGCCAAGAATAGAACCGATGTTGCCCACGAATCGCTCAATTGAGTCGGTTTTTGTCCTTAGTTGCTCACAGTTGAATTTTAGGCAACGCGTTCTTTTCTTTTGCATCTGCTGTCTCGGACTTCGACGGGTTTCGGACTCCGAGTTGACAAGAAGAGATACTACGCAAATGAAGAAAAGTCATACATTCTTGACAAAGATTTAGAATTTTCATTTTGTCCGGGGAGAATTTTTGAGTCGTTCTTTCGATCGTCGTTTTTGTCTGTCGCTCATGTCCGGAAGACCGATCATACATAAGTACAACAACTCCCAGTATCTTCTATTCGTTGGGATTCTCGGTGCCATGGTACGGGAATGTTGGAGTGGACCTTTTTCGTTGACACGTGATTCTTTCAACGCTGAGAAATTTGAAATACAATGTCGTTCCTACACAGAGGTTTCAGTAGAATGTCTCAATTACTGTTTCTCTTTCTACAACCATCAAGGAGAAGAATGTAAAGAAATCACCAAGATGAAGAACAGCAAAAGCATGAGGAGCAACAAACGGCCGAAACTGGCCGAAAGGGAAAGCGATTTCGAATCGTTTGATGGCTCCGGCCACAGCGACAAGGATCAATCGGAGGGAGATGTTGGCGCTTCGAGTGAGGAAGTGTCGTTCCCAACAATCTTCCTGCCGAACGTGTTGCCAACAAAGCCTGTGCCTGACGAGGAGAAGCATGTGTTTGAATTTCTTCAGAAGCTTTCAAAACACTGCTTCAGTGGCGACGGCACAGCAACGGATGTTTTCAAGTTGGCTAGCAAAGGTGGAACTACATCTGAAGAGGGGTGCCGATCGGTGCTGAAAGCGGTGCGAAAGTTTATCGATCTACATGCAAACGGAGTCTCCTATTCTACGATCAAAAAACAACTGGAATCAAAGGCGGTGAATAACGGCGACATCGTCGGAATTTGGCTCGAATGTCAAAACGCGATACTGACAGTCCAGAAAAAGCCGAAGGACGTCGCAGTGTTGAGTTGCTGGACCGTACAGCATTGCGTGGCGCACGTCATGGAAAGCGACAATCTTGTTCAGGTACGACAGACAGGAATTTTTCTTTTTTCTATTTTCTGGCATATTATGTATGAAAGAACTGAACTGAAATTTTATGCGATGCGCCGTCAACGTGATGTTCATTTGCGATATGTGAACTACAGCCCATCCCAGAGCGGGCGATCACATGTCCCTGGAGCATGCTGCAGTCGGACGCATTCTGGAAATTGCTGAGCGAAATCGCGAACAACCAGAACCACCAGAGTTACATCTCCGTCGCACCTCAGGGGAAGCGGGGACCAGCTTACAGGTACACGTCCAGTAGGTACTGCCACGAAGTGCTGATGCGCCTGATCCCGAGAAGCGAGGACGTTACCGACGCCACTCAGCCCTTGACAACCTTCAAGAAGGTCCGCGACCAGGTCCGCAAGGAGTCCACCAAGACAGAGGACTACTGGCGACGTTCGCCAGCGTGGGCAGCGTTCCGCTCCTTCGCTTGCTTCGCGGCTGTGAACACGTGCAGCCAAAAGAAAGCCAGTGCAGCCGCATCTTCCTCACTAGCTGCGAAGGAAAAAAGCGGGGAAGGAACTGACTCTGAGCCGAGTACGATTGACACCGACGGAATTTGTGTGTACAAGTGCATCATTCAGATTGTCTTGGCAGATTGTCTCCAGAAGAACATCGCCCGAGCAAACGCAATTCTGAAGTCCAGTCGCCGAGTCCTCTGTCTCAGCAGCTTCCGGGAGGCAGCTCTAAAGATCGAACGGCGACAGTGGAAGCTGGAGAACCGGTGTACCGTCGGCGTCGCGAATTCGTGCAAGAAGATGATTGCAGAGACGAGCAAGTGCGTTCGCCGCGTCCTAGACACGGAAAACAAATTTGTCACGGTGTTCGAAGACAAGCGGCGCATGGCATTAGTGCCGAAGGTAGACTTCACGGGCTTGAATAAAGCAACAGCGGATTCCGCGCGGAAGCATGAGTTGTTCTATTCGCAGGCGACGATAGATCGACTCCTGCAGGAGCTGAAAACGAACCCGGGGCAGTCCACCACAGTGTCCTCGCAGGTTTTGGAGCCGCGGTTTCGCGGCGCCGAGGAGAAGTGGACGAAGGAGATGGTGTTCAAGGCTACCGACGTGCAGGAATTGTACGACCTGCTTCAGGATTCACCGAAACCGAATCTCGATTGGCAACGTTCCGTAGCAATCTTGTACGATGTGGAGCAGTGGTCGATAGCGTCATTCTGTCGGAAGAACACGCGTTTCTCTATGCAGGCCTTGTTGGATCTCTACAAGCTGTACCTCGGACGCAGCACTGCCTGCTACGCGACCTGCTTTCGGGCGAAAAGTGAAGGGATTCTGACGGCGTTCACGATGCTGCTCCTGTTGGACCTGAAAGCCTGCGAAGAGCACGAGATTTTACTTGAGCACCCGTTGAAAATTCCTCCTAAGTTCCTACACGATCTCTACCTCGACTCAAGGGAATATCGCGAGCACCTGATCAGGGTGGAAACGTACTTGAGGCAGCGGAGAAAAGGAAGCCAGGATCCTTTCGGCGTCGCGGGCGAGCAGGGACCGCGAAGCCTCGCGGTGCGGTTTGCGGAACAAGACGAAGCGATTCAGGAAAAGAAGAAAGAAAGACTCGGTCGGTGCAAGCTCGCTGAGAAGGAAAAACTGGAGGAATTGCGATCCGAGCGCAAGCGACACGACGAGTTGCAGCGCCAGAGGGACAGGCACACATGTACCTGTTCTTCTTTGCATACTGCAGACGCGAACCGGAGATACCCTCTGAATAGCTATTCCTACAGCTATGGCACCACGTACTACGGCAACGCTGCTGCAGATCGCTTACGTATGATAAACCGACTGTGTGGAACGGTGCACGACGGATGCACCTACTGCCGGCTAAGGAAGCAGATGAGAAGCGTCACCTTGTTCCCGCACGTGCGAGACTTACCAGACAGCGAGACAAAACGCAACGCGATCATGTACCAGAAGCACAAGCCCGAGGAAATCGGCATACTGGAGCAGGCGCTTTTCCATTTTGCTCGGTCTGTTTTCGGCAGTCGGGGCGGCATCACGGCGTACACGTCCTCGTGGACCGTCTGGCCGGAAGACGACAAACCGGAGCACGCGCGCGACCGGCCGTGCCTGGGTACGACACACCCGCTCCCAAGCGGGCGCGGCGCTCTCCATTGCACCGCTGGCGATGCCTGTTTCGTCGTGGCGAACAAAAGCAATGCAACGTTGGGGGTCCGTGTGGCGCTGAGCAGTGTTCCTCAAACTTGTAACGGGTGGCGGAAGCTGAGGGCTGTGGAACAATGGAACTGGACAATGATGCATGAGCAGCAGATGACCGACAGCACGCTTCCTGAGGCGACTGAAAGGTACGAAAACGCGCGACAGACCTTCCTCATGAAGACAGACCATAAGGAGAACGCGGTGATCGCGTCGCAAAGCGAGGCTTCGGCCGGGGCGACGGTGGCGGAGAGTGTGGAGCTCCGTGAATACGTGACTTACGGAGTTCTGCGGGCTGGGCACAATCTCCAGCTGGCGCGTTTACTTTCCGCCCTGGAGCAGCGTGCGCTCGACTGGAACAACCAAGACGTCTATCTGCTCGTCGTCGCAGCGCTCTGGCAGGTCTGTCCGCCGCTTTTGTCGGAAAGTGATGTTGCAAAGGACAAGTCGGCGCTGATGCAGTCCATGCGTAACTTCTACTGCGCGCACCCAAATTTGGGTGCAGCTGTGATCCCAGAAGATGACAGCCCCGTCTTGAAAGACACTTTGTACTTCCGTGAAGCTACTGCTCTGTTGGCCGATACAACGTTCTCGACCGCGCTTGTCCGGGAGTGCGACGACCTGCTGGACTCGGCCAAGGACAACTGGGAAAAACAGAATGTGCTGCTCGTCGTTGGATCGATTTGCAAAGCCGTCTTCGAACACACGATCTGCGACATCGCCCTCCGTGTGCTTCAGAAATGCCGCCTGATCGCGAAAGATTGGATTCACAAGCTGACGGAGCGTGCTAGCACCACCTGCAACGACGACCAAGGACAGGAGCTTCGCAACCAGATTTTGGCAGTCTCTTGCGGCGCCTGCTGTGCATTCTGCCCCGAAGAGTTCGAATGCGACACCACGCTAAAGATAAGCACCATGAAGGCGAGGACCGTGGCGGTCGACTGGTTGTTTTTCCGGGCAACGATGCACGACAACAGCTCCGCGGAAACGCTGAAAAGCCAACCATGGCTGGGTAGACATGCGCTTCTGGCCGAGAAGACCGCTCTTGCGATTTTTCCAGCGCTGCGTAACATGTTAGAGACGGAAAATGGGGGACGCATCATTCTGTATTTTTTGAAGGCGTTTTGGTCTGGATCGGCGCATGGCACGAACCTCACACTGAGTGCTTCCGTTAGGTATTCCGACAGTCGGGTATCGGAGAGACTTACCCCCTGGTTTGAGTTCGATGTAGGAGCACCGACAGCGGCGAAAGCAAGCGCATCAGCTGCTGAGAAGACCACACTGCAGCTCAACGTCGTCAGTGGTAGCTTCCTTGTCAATGGAAAACCATCCGGGCGGCTGCCATCTTCCATCTTGACAAGCCGGTCCTACCAAAGGCTGTTTGGCCAAGCAGCATTTCTGGTACAGCCTGTCGACGGACGCACGTACAAAACGCGGTCTGCAATCAACGGATCGCACTTCTTGTTCCGGGAAAGCGCCACACCAACGGTTGCGGAAGGCGAGCCAATAATCATCGAGGAGCGTGCAGGCACTCGAGCGGCCCTCGTCCCGGACGGCGCCTTTTGCGATGAAGACTTTCTTCCCGAAGACGAAAGCTTGGAGGAGCGCATTATGTCGTGGGAGCTTGGAGAGCACATCGCGGACCACAAATACGCATATAAGGAGGACCCTCCGACGAAAGCCGAGTTAACGGATGAAGATGAAGCAACGCGCGCGGACTTTCCGAAGAATATGATCTGCAAGTACAGTCACTGGGTGTCTGAGAAGAAGCTCAGATTTCGGCCGGTGCGGTACTTCGACCAAGGGTTCGAGGACAACTCTGCCGACTACATCCTGGACTTGAAGACCAAGCACTGTCGTGATGTCAAGCGCGACTGGGAGTTACTTGACATTCAAAGTGACTGTGTGCAGGAGCTGCACAAGGGGGTTTTTTACCGTTTGACACCGTTGTCACACATGTTCACGTATGCCGGCAGTGGCGTCGACGCTTCGACGCTGGCCGTCGTGCTGCTACCGGAACTTCAGGGACTGCGCTTTGATTTCACAGCAACAACTAAAACCGAGGCTGCAGTTTCGCCAAAAGCTGTTCTGCATGTAGCCACCCCACACAAAACATCATCGAAGAAACGACCGAAACAGGACATCGTCGTAGCAGGAGCGGAGACAAAAAAGGAAGTCGAAATTTTTGCCGCGGACTACCCGAACTACATTGTGGCATCCGATCAGAATCTTGGAACGCTCCATGGACTGAGTGCAGGACTGGTGCTTACTCCGACGCACGAGTACAAGCAGGCACTGCCGGATATTTTCTTGATGCCCAACTCGATTAGTTTAAAGCCCTTCCGGAAGACTGGTGCTGTCCACGTGGACCTTTCGTCCCTGCGAGAGCCAAAAGTCTTCGTCTACGTCAAGCGCCCGGAGTTGCGGGACCTACATCCGCAGAAGGAGCAAATGGCCAGCTTGTACCTCGCGCACTTGCACGCTGTCACGTCAGGCGTGACGCCGGATGCTTTCCTCGAAGTTCCAGGCTACGTTCAGGCGATGAAGATTCTCTCCTCGGGCCGAGTCGATGGAAACCTCGTCCCTTCCATGCAGGGAACCAAAGATAGCGATGCGCAGCACTTGGCGCAGTTGCAAACGCTCCTGCAGATCGCAGCACTTGCTCCGCATCGGGCCTCCTTCCCCGACAACGGGCACTTTGAATACAACAATTTGAGTACGTCTTGCTTGGAGCCGCTCGCCGCCCGCAACGAGTACAGCTTTTACGCAAATGACGTCGCGGAACACATCAACAGTGGACTGCTGCGCGCAGGACGAAAATCGATCGCTAGTGATTCGCATTTGAAGCGCCTCGGCAGGGAGTTCTACTTAGCTGGTGATAAGACTGAAGATCCAAATACCGAACAGGGCGAACTCGCACCGCGGATGGGATCTCTTTCTTTTCGAGCGCTGCTGCGAACACAAAATTACGCGGCGTCAGACGGAGATCACTGCAGTACAGCGTACCTGCGTACGCTGTGTACGAACATGACAAGTGGTGACCGTTGGGGTAAAGCAAAACCTGTCGACGAAGCTGCTGTTTGCGCCAGTTCTACGAGGCTTACACATACACGTTCGCAACCGGATGAAGATGAGAAATTCGAACTTCGTGTGAACGAGATGATGGAGTATATTCGCAACCCGAGCATGCTGAAGAAGCTAGCTAGTACGTGGAACTTTTGCTCCCTGCTGTGCGGAAGCGGCTCGGACCGATTAGAAAGTCTCAACGCTCGCGTCGACCGCGAGATTCTTACGAATCATGTCGCGGTTGACAACGAGTTGAAAACCGGTTCCGTGGTCGAGTTTGCAAAGGTGCTTGACCGCTTCCACAAGGATTTTGGCGACAACCGAAACCAATTCCTACCATTGTATGACATTGCCCGAAGTACGGAGACGAAAGTGGATGAGTTTGGGGCCTTTGCGGTTCTTTTGGCGAACCTGCAGGACCCGCCGGAGTACGAGTTTCTACTCCTCGTCTCGCTCACCGCAGCTAGTGGATTCGCATGGCCAAAGCCCCCCGATCACAAAAAGTACGAGGAGCCGTACCAGAGCGAGTTTCTCGGAGACTGCAACACCCCGAATCGCACTTCCCTGCAGTCTCTACTCGACGGCAATGCGGGGCTCAGGCGGTTTTGGCAAAGTGAACCTTCTCCGGCAAGCTACTACAACGTAGCTTCCTACTACCAGCAGTCGAGTGCTTCTTCCTATAATTTTCAAGCTCAGGGTCGGGCGAGTTACTATGCTGCACTCGATGCGTGGAAGGCGAAGAAGCAGACCCATGAAAATGCCTGCGCTAAAGCGTCCGACAAGGTTTTAAAAGTAGCCAGGTACGCGTTCAACAATGGCTACGATTTTTCGTCGAAACATGTCAAGTCACTTGTATCCGAGGAGCACCGCGACACGTTTGTCAACTGGGAAACTTTTTCTGCCAAGGTTGACGAGAAGTTTACCGACTGGCGGAATGCAAAGAAGCTGCAACTCTTCACCGAAAAGCTGACTGCCGCCGCAAGGAGGAGCTTGGCGAACCTCGCCGCCCTGGATACGGACGCAAACCACCCCGCTTGCCCATCGGAAAGCGGGCTTTCGCTGCTTTTGGAGGTAGATCGCTCGCTGGCGAAGAAGCCCCGAGCCCACAACTTTCGACAGATGGTGTCCGTGAAGAACCTCGGCACGAAGGCGCGTCCAGCGAATCTTCCACAGCCCCCGGAAGGACCGACTCTCGCTGAGGTACTTGCGCTGCTGCCAGCGAATGGTGCTCCCTTCAGTCCCGACGCACGTGTAGGTGCTTTGTCATCATCTGATAGTAGTGCCAACAAGCGGCGCAGGCTCGATCTGGCAGCACAGGCTCCGGTGGCTCAACAACGATTGCAGCTGCTAGACACGTCCGGCGTGATTTCCTCTGATGGGGATCAGTACAAGGAGTTGCGAAGCCTCTACATGAAGGAACTGCACGAAAGCTGGGACCTGGCACAGAAGAAAGTAACGAACTCTGCATCTTCTTCGTCGGCCAACTATGAGAACGCGGTGTCTACTTTCCGTGGCCTGTACGAGCCTGGAAGCCGTGGAGCTGTCCTGAACTACCTCAAAGACAAGCTGAGCGAGTGCCAGGACTGCGTGGACATCTACTGCGCCAAGGTTCAAGTGCTACTGCGTTGTGGACCTCATCGACACACCAGCCGAACCGAAGTTTTGGCGCGCTTCTTGGGAAAGGCGCATGCGCTGCTCAGCGCGGGGAAGATGTCGCAGGTCGACCCACGGATCCATCGACTGGTCGTAAATTTCGCAGTCGCTCTGCGGTCCTTGCAGCGCGCTCGCCGCTGTCTGCAGATGTTTCTCAAGGGGAGTGTCATTGCCAGGCAGTTGGAGCTGGAGCTGGAGAATACGGGTCTCTCTGAGGCGGACATTGCCAAATACCCCGAGTGGCTGGCGTACGAAGTGGAAAACTCGCTCTGTATACGGCAGACGCAGGCGGACGTAGCGAAAAGTCTTGTGGAGGACACCACGACTAACAAACTACTGCAACTCAACATGGGCGAGGGCAAGACTGCGGTCATTATTCCGCTCGTTGTTGCTGCGGTCGGCAGTCGCAGCGCCGCCGGAAGGGAGGCGAAGCTGGCTATGGTGACGGTACTGCAATCGCTTTTTCTGACGAACGGCCGCGAGTTGCAGTTTCAGCTTGGTGGCGTGATGTCCCGACGGATTGTTCCTTTTCTGTTCCGACGCGACTTGGAACTCAGTAAGCCGGAGAACTGGGTAACCGACCTGAAACAGTTGCTCAAAGACGGCGGTGTAGTGATTACCACTCCGGAATATCGCCTCTCCCTCGAAAACAGAGCGCTGGAGTGTGGTTCTAGGGAGAGTTCCCACTTCTGTACGAAGGCTGCCGCTTCTCTACACAGTATCCGTCAAATTTTCGACCGGCGCACAAGATCCTTTTTAGACGAGAGCGATGAGATTCTTCTTCCGAGCCGGCAACTGATGTACACACTCGGGGTGGCGGGGGCGATGGATGGGGCCGAGATGCGGCATCGTCTGGCGTCACTCGTGTTGCAGATATCGTCGGAGCTGGGGCCCGATTTGCGCGACAAGTACGGTTCAGCAGTGGTTGAAATCGGAAGTAGTGACGACTCGCCACTGCACCAGCAGGAATACCGAGTCATCCGTTTGCTACGCCACGCGGATGAACCAAAAGCGTACGCAGAGCTGCAGAGACTGATAGTGGAAGAGATCCTCCATCGCGGATTTTTGAAACTCCGGCCAGAAGAGGTGCAAGCCTTTAAGCGCCTCGTCCTGCAGTCGTCGTACGACAAGCTGGATCTGCGCACCTTGGAGGAAAAGAACTCGCGCATCGTCGCCCTGACGCTCCGAGGGCTACTCGGGTTCGACGTGCTGCGGTGCGTTCTTCAGAAACGATACCGAGTCAATTACGGCATCCACCCGACGCGCACAAAATACGAGCTCGCTGTTCCGTTTATTGCCAAGGACTTGGCAAGTGAGCGGAACGAATTTGCTCATGCGGAGGTTCTCTTGCTCTGCACCGTCGCGAGCTATTTCCAGCGTGGTCTCAACCTGTGCCAAATGGAGACGGTCTTCCGCAAACTCGGACAAATCTCCGCTTCTGAGGCGGACGCGCTCTACGCTAGTTGGCTGCCAAAGAAGGTGGGCACCTCGGTGCCAGACACCAGCAGCACTAGCGCCACTTCCGTGAGGCGTTCAGCGCCCTCTGCGCGGACGGGTGTGAACCTGGCGGATCAGGAGCACTTTCGCCAGGTGGTGCATCCTTCGTTTTGTCGCAACATGTCGGTGATCGACTTCTACCTGCGGCGCATGGTGTTTCCGGAACAGGCAAAACAGTTCCCGCAAAAGCTCGTCGCGACGCCGTGGGATTTGTGTCGCGACTCGAGCTTGCATTCCGACTGGACCAGCATCACGCAAGGATTTTCCGGCACCGATGACACAAAACTTCTGAACCCAGAAACTATTCAACAGCGAAATCCACCGCACTTGAAGCACACCACCGGGCTGCAGCTCATCAACCTCCTCCGCGAAGAGAACAACACGTATGTGCCGCTGAAGCTGCAGGACCACGCGGAGGCGATTCTGCAGCTGTTCAGGAAAACCGGCGCTGTCACGGTGATTCTGGATCCAGGAGCGTTGGTGCTCAAATACTCCAGCAAGCAATTCGCCGAGAAAATGCTGGCCGCTCGTACGGACCGCAACTACGTGGTTTTTTTCGATGAGATCCACGACATCCAGGTGCTGTCACGCAGTGGCGAGATAACAAGGTTCAATCTCAGCCCCTGCGCGAGTGATATGTCGTGCGCGTTCCTGTATCTCGACGACGCACACTGCCGGGGTTCGGATTTCAAGTTGCCCCTCACCGCGCGGGCGATTCTCACCCTCGGCGCCAACATGTGTAAAGACAAACTTCTGCAAAGCAGCATGCGGCTGCGACAGTTGGGAAGGGGCCAGAGTTTGCTCTTCGTAGCGAGTCATGAAGTAAACACGCAGTTGAAGGCTTACTTAGCAGCCAGTAAGAAGAATAATGGCGGCTCCATTCCTGAGCTGGCAGTTGTGAGCGCGGTGGTTTCTTGGGCGTTGCAGAACACGTGCCGACGAATTGCTGATCTTGTGACCTACTTCGCAGCCCAGTGCCGCTCCTCGATGACTAAAGCAGAAGCGTATTCGACCTCGAAAACGCTGGAGGACCTGTCCAGCGCGTGTCTCGAGAGCGAAGTTTTGCAGCTGGAGCGGTTGTATGGACAGTCGAGGGAAGAGCGTCCGCTTACCGAGCTTGCGCGGGCGCGCCTGGGGGCGTTTGCAAAGAACAAGGGCAGCAGTAGTTCGTCGGCGATGGAGATCTTCGCGAAGAGGATTGTCAAGCGGATAGAATCCATGGTTCCCCGGGTAACACGCAGTGCGGGCGGTCTGGACGAGGAGCAGGAGCGGGAATTGCAGCAGGAATTGGAGCAGGAAGTGCAAGTACACCGACCGCCATCGGCGAATCCCGTACAGGAGTCTTCGATTTCCTCTGGGCTGGAGTGCTTTCTCAAACCGGCGCGTTCTACCCGCGAGCTGCTACCACTCGCAGCAGCTTTCGAAGCAACCAGCATGGCCGGTCAAGTGGAGGGTATGTTTGCAAACATTTCATCGTCGACGTCGAAGAAGAGCGACACGAAATCTTCGTGGACAGTGTTCATCACATCCAACTTTCAGAAGACCGTCGCGGTGAAGCGAAACGCAGACCCGTACATGAAAGCACCCCGCTGGGTCGTCGTCGACACGAATCGCTGCTGTGCCGTTCTTGTCTCAAATTTTGAGGCGGAAAACTGCATGCGGCTACTTGCACTTGACGGTCCCAAAGCGACACCTGACCACGACTTCGACCAGCAGGAGAATGGCGACGAGGAAAAAAGCACCAAAGGTTCTTCCGATGTGTCGTCGAAGAAAAAGGCTGAGTTGAGCAAAGCAACAGGTAAAAAAACTACTGCGTTTTCCCATGAAGCAAAGGTGCAGATGATGAAGATTCTTGTAGCTGCGAAAAAGAATCATGAGAAGGACGCTGCAAAGAAGAACAAGAACAACAAAACGACGGCTGCAACAGCCTCTAAACTGAAGAGCAACTCTTGTTCTACTGGTGCAGCGTCCAGCAGCTCGAAGGCAATAACGGTTGCGGCGACTACGTCGTCCGTGAGAGTGAGCTCGAAGCTCTGCCTCGTTCCATTTTCAGCGGTGGTCCGCCTGGGGCAGAAAACCTGGATTGAGCCGGTGCCCATTCCGCCGTCAATCCACGTGTTTGGCGGGAGTGTGTATGCGCCGATAGAGTTGAGGAAGCAGATGTTCCTGTACCTCGGGCTTGCGCCCCGACCGCAAGGGGACGGGCTGGACGCGCGAGATTGGGACAAAAAGTTCAATTCTGGCAAACTGCAGCGCGACGGATTTGTCTTGCCCAAGGATCGATCCGCGGCGATGCTAGCGCTGTGTCCATTCCAAAGCACCCCGGTGGAAATGCTGAGCAGACTGTACAACACAGGGCGCGATTTGGGAACGGCCCTCCGAGCCTCCCCGTTTGCGTCGGTGCTCGGCTGCGCGCTCAACTTCTAGAGCAGCAGCCGAAGGGACTTGAATATAGCGAAAATGGAATTGAGAATGAATCAAATAATCTCAGTATGTGTATATGACGTAGTAGAAGAGCTCCTACAACTCCTTTGTACGAAACGAATTTCTATCCCGCCTATGTGGGAGACAGGTGCAAGTCCGCAAGTTCGCGACAAGTATTTTTCTTTAACTATCGTCATCAAGAGCAATCTTGTTCCTGCTCTGCCGCACCGATCTATTTCTTGTTGAAGATCAATGAATCGTTCGATTCAATCGAATTGAAGGTGGTGTCCACCGCCCTTGCAACTTTGGATGGTCGTCAGAGACTCGCTCCTTTCGTGATCCTACTTATTTTTGGCAAGATGAAGATCGCAACGGAGTAGAGTGATTGAAGATGAAGATTACCAGAGAATGATTGAAGATTTACATCGATCTCCAGTTCAACTTGTGTGGACTTTTTTTTTTCATCTTTATTCTTATTGCCTTTCTTTGTGTGGATTTTTTTTCAGTTTTCGTGCATTCTACATGTAAAGCCAGTTCCACCTACAACTACATACGATGTTTTTTCTTTTCTTGTGAACGTTTAGGCACCGTGGTCGTGAGCAGTGTGAAGAAGAACCAGCACCATGTCTGCGCCGAAGCGGATTTTTTCGCGGACTTTTGCATTTTTTCTAGAGCAACTATTGCTAGGCAGTTGCATAATTTTTTCTCTTCACATCAATCTGCTAAACAGTAACAGCTACTATGATTTTTCTTTCACCGGCGCGACACCAACCGGTACTACATCAGCCGTTCGTCCCTTCGCGGCCTTCGGCTTCCAACTACGAAAAAGGTTGCGAATATCCTCCTTCCTCGCAGACACGGAGCCCTACCTTGCGGCGGCCCACCAGCGCGACGGCAACAATCCGCGGCACGACACTCGGGAGTTTCGCCCGAAAAACAGCGTTGCCGAGTGCCACAGTGGCGCGACTATGTTAAAAGAGACGACGTTTGCAGCTTGCGGTGGTACTGCAGGACGAGAGGCAGCTGGTGCTAGTAAAGATGCGGGGGAACAATTTATTTCTAGTAACGCGCTAAGCTCTTGCTGGGGAAGACTGCGGTCCACGTCGAGCGACGGGGTGGGGGAGGAAAATGAGCCGCGCACGGCTCGTGGTGGTGCGCGATCTTCTTGTTCATCCAACACATCAGAAGCTCCAGACAGTTCATTTCGGCGGCGACAAACATCTGACGGCCAGCACAGATCTGACGAACAACAAGCTCCTGATGCAGGCGGGATTCTCAATTCGCCGAAAAGGAAAGATTTAGCAAGAGATGATGAACTTTTCCCTGTATCGGCAACCAGGCAGGGCGAGTACGACCCAGCACAACAGGAAGATGATAACGATGCTTCCGCATCGTCGAGCACTGCCGGCGCTGCGAAAGAACAAGAATCGCACTTCGGCCCCGAAGATCAAGAACCGCTTCTTCTTGATCCGAGACACCTCGCACGATTAAGTGTTTGGGACCGAGAGCAGCGGGAGGTTGACCACAGAAGCAAGAAGTACGTGAAATCGCAGGTTCTTCGAGGCTTCAACCTACCCGTCGATGCGGATTTGGAACAGCCGCTGTCCGAGGAGTGGGGCTGGGGCCCGTTCATGGCGAATGGAGGTAATCCTGCAGCGCCTGCGCCAACGCAGTCCCTGCGTGGTTCGGAAGTTGTAGAACATGTAGATGCTGATGGGCAAAAATTTTTTATCGAGGAACCGGAAAATGAAATGGACCCAGTGGTGGAACGCGAAAGGGCACAACCACCGACAGGAGCTAGTCTTTGCTCGGACCAAGTCGAAGAAAAACGACGCGTTGCGAGTGAAGTGCAGGATGTTCTTGGTGTGAAGACAACAACAGCGACGACGAGTACGACTAGAACTATGATACGGGAAAAATGGATACCCGCACCAGTACCAATATCGTCTGGAGAAACAGAAATAATTCCTCCTTCAGTAGCAATGCGGAAAAGGTGGGGAACTCCTTCCTCTGCTCCTTCAGCCGTGGTCCACCCGGGAGGTGGTTTCCCGCTACTTCCGCGTCGCCGTAGCGGGGGTGTGATTCCCGCTGAGGTGTTGAGTGCCGCATTTGATGATGAGTTTCACGTCCAGGAAGAACCTTCAGAAGGTGAAGCTAGCAGTTGTGCGGACGAAGAATTAGAAGAGGAGTGCCTTTTGCCAATAGAAGAGCATGAAAACGATCATCAGCGAGAGGAGGAGGTGGAAGAGGAACAAGCAAGTCCACCACAAAGCGCCGCCGCCGCTGCGCTACCGCAGCGGAGTGCTCGTAAACAGCTCCTACAATTAGACGACCAAATACACCAAATCCACCCCGATTACGAAGAGGCTACCGGTATATCTCCGTCCAAAATGGCCGCGCGCCACCGAGCCCGGCGAGACAGAGACCTGCAAGGCTTCAAGCATGAACCGGGCGTTTTGATGTTACCAAGGAGTTGTATTGTTACAAAGGAGCCTAAAGAAGAACGAGAAGTACTAGCGAGAGTACCGGAGGCACTGGACTACTCTGCCCGCCTTAACCGCAAAATGTCCGCCGCATCTGCCGCGACGACTGCGCCGGAGACCCCTGGAGGCACGACTGCCACACTAACGCCCGCGTCTACTTTTTGTACTGCGGGTAGAAGTAGTGGTAGCAGCCCTACTAGTCCGTCATCTTTCTTCTACGCCGAACGTTGCTTCTCACCTCCTTCACATCCAAGGGCCGCACCAGCGGCCGCACCGGCGGCGGAAGATTTTCACATTCAACGGTCGCCAACATCGACATTTCCTGTGCCGCGAGGGAACAATATTAGGAACAAGAGGGGTGCTGGCCCCTCCGGCGCAGCCCCTCTGTCAGCGCCACACGGAGAAATTGAAATAAAACACAAGCAGCAAGGCCGTCGTACAAAAACCGTCGACACTACAGCTTCTACTTTTGGGTTTCTCTTCGCGCCGTTCACCGCTGGCGGGGCGGAAGCGGCTGCGAATGAGGACAAGGAACAGCAGGTCGTGTCGCCACGAACGACGACTCTCTGGGGCGGGGTCCGGATTACAGATGAAGCAGCATCTTCTAAAGCGGGGAGAACTCGTTCCTCCGGAGCTGAGCAAGGATCTTCAGCGGCTGCCGAGGAGAGCAAAGCCACCTGTGGTCGTGAACCTGCAGCAGTAGACGGGGACCCTTTCTTGTTAACGCGATATGAAGACGCCGACGCGGACGAGGGGCGTTTGCTAGGTGATCATGATGTCTCCCCTGCTCTGCGGCACATCGACGAGAGGCTGGGTAACCTGAGATTGGATCATGACAAAAGTGGCTCACGACCAGAAAAAGGCGCAGCTGCAAGAACATCAGCACCCAGTGTACGAATAACTGAGAACCTTGGACTAGATGTCGTGCGTTTGTAAACATATCTTAGCATACGCCTCCTTGCCCACCCAGAGGCGAGCACACATGTTGTTTTCTCTCGCAGAGGAAGAGGAACACGAACACGAGCTAAACTCTATGCTCATTGATCGAGCGTCTTTGTTTAGGTTGTTTCGCGTTCGTGGAAAAAAGTGCCAGCACGTGCATGCAGATAGCGACGTACAGGTGTTAGAGGCTTAGACCTCCCTTATGAATGTGCAGCTTAATACCAATAGGAATACACTTTCACTTGCAGCAACTTCTGAAAGCCCTGGTCCATACCTAGTACTGCTACTTCTTGTTACATCTGAAAAGGAATTACGAGTACACTACGACGACTAGTTGTACGAAAATTTCATGTGTTGCGCAAAGAACCCAGATGTTGTGTTGCAACAGTATTTCAATCCGTAAGGAGCTTCAGACCGTTCCTGGTGCTAGTCGTATTTTCGATCGTGGTCGGCTACTGGCGATTCCGCTGCTCTGCACTGACGAGGACAAGCTCGACCTTGTGCTGCAATTTCTACTCGCAATTCGAGTCGTACATCATTTCAGAAGTCTTGAAGAGACAGAGGGTTGTGGCAGAAGACAGTTTCAATGTTGCTTGAGAGAGTGAGCGTTTGTTTTTCCTTTCGTCTTCCTTTATTGCTCGTGCGCGAACTTCGTTTCATTCGTCTCTTGTCGGCCCTCGTGGAAGGTCGTGTTACACCAAATTTCGTATCATGTGTCTAGAATCATGGCGTAAAGAAATCATATCTCACCCCGGCAGCGAACTTTTATACCAATCTTGGTTTGAAAATTGGAACTATGAGATGCATAAATTTTTTGTGTTCATGACACGTTGTTCGGCTTCGGAGCGTAGCTCTTTTCCGTGCGTGGTTGGGACAACTTCTGTCACTACTCGCTCCACTTCCTGCCGCTGGACCAGGTGCAACAATAAAGCGCGCACATCAGTAGAAATTATGCCGGCCCGCACGGCGTGGGACGTGGCGTGCGACCACGAGATTTGGCTGGCCGGGAAAAAGAGACAGGCGGAGGCAGAGTGGCAGGCGAATGTGCTGCAGCAGAATGTGAAAAAGTTCCGTCCGCGATCCGCCGGGCCGAGGGTGCCGACTTCGTCCGGCGGGCAGATCCATTTGGGGAAAAAGGCCAACAAAGCAGATCCGTCGGGGGGTGCCGTACAACCTGCGCAGCAAGGCAATGAACAGGTCCGACTCCCGCCGTTCAACCCAAGTCCGGAGAAACTGGCCAGAACCTGGGAGGAGAGCGCGAAAGACCGAGGATCTTCGCTCCTTGCCGGAGCGAAAATGAAGCAGCGCCCGGCGTCTGCGGGAGCGGTTGTAAGGAGTAGATCGAGCTCGAAGATGAACAACGGAACGACGACGACCGGTGCAGCAGCCGGAAGAGGAAGCTCCGCGACGAGGAACCCTCCCTCTAAGAGCAGAAATGGCAGCAAGGGTAGCAGTTCCTCCGCTGCAGGAGCTGCTATTTTGCAGAAAAATGCGAGTAAGTCGAGGGCGGGTGCTGCTGGTTCAAACGGAAGCAACATGGCCGCTGCAACCACAAACAACGGCTCCACGTCCAATGGGACGAACATAATGAACCAAGCGCTGCAAATTGTGGATATCACTGACTCCAGACGGCAGCAGCGAATTCAGGAGATTCAGCGGCAAATGGACAACATTGACCAATATCCGCCGTCGCCGTTTAGTAGGAGGAATAAGGAGCCGGCTGAAGTAGATGCTCTACTTCCGCAGAGGCCGAGCTCTAGCGTGTCACCTGTAACAAGAAGGACGAGAGCGAACAGCTGTAAGGGAAGTAGCACAGTGTCAGTGAAGGAAGTTGTAGAGCAGCAGCAAGCAGCACAACTCGACGTATTGCAGCGGCAGTTGCAGCTCCAGCACCAGCAGTCGCAACTATTGTCCAGCAAGAAGAGTGAACCTGCAAAAAATCCGAGCAACGAGCTAAACCAGCAGCTTTTCAAATCTTTTTCCCCCGGTCGCGAAGCGAAACGCCTTTCCGAGTTCTACTTTTCTCCGCAGAAAGGGCACGTATCAACCGTAAAAATGTCTGGGTCTGGAAACTCGTGATGCTGAGTAGCGTAGCATGAGGAGGCTACAAGTGCTGGCTCAGCATGACAAATTTCTGAGCTTGTAGGTGTTGCCTATTCTGCATGACAAATTGCGTCTCCGCATGACAGAAAAATGCGGCTCTTGGGCGACGTGCATGACAGATTTAATGGTCATGCCCGACAAGCATGACAAACATGCATTCTTCCAGACCCAGACATTTTTACGTTTGATAGCACGGGAATAAGAACAAATCTTCTGGAGATCAGGAAGATCTACCAGCAGGGGGCAAGAAGACCAACACGCTGCACTCCCAGGATCCGCGCACTTTGGTTTCCGAGAAGGAAAAAGCCGCCATTTTGCTGGAGGCGAATACGCAGCAGAAAGAGGGGGAAGAGACGAGAGTCTTGGAAGGGCAGATGCGGTTATTGGAAGAGCAGTTGGTGAAAGTGGAGCAAAGGATCGAGGAAAAAGTGAGAGAACTCGAGGAGGAAAAGAGGAGAAAAGAAGCGGAGCAAAAGAAAAAGGAGCGC
Source organism: Amoebophrya sp. A120 (assembly GCA_905178155.1). Taxonomy (NCBI): domain Eukaryota; class Dinophyceae; order Syndiniales; family Amoebophryaceae; genus Amoebophrya; species Amoebophrya sp. A120. The sequence continues at coordinate 1,061,910 of CAJINV010000004.1, read as the reverse complement.
CTGGCAGAACTCGAGTCGCTCCGCATGCTGCGTCACGCGTACCCGGATTTCAATACGGAAGAGGATCCGGAGATGGCGGAGATGCTTTTGAGAGAGGTAAAAGAGGGGCGAGAAAAGGACATCATGGCGGAAATCAAACTCGCTATGGCAGTGTCAAAATCCGCGGAAAAATTCCACAAGATCCGGGAACGCAGTCAAAGTCCGAAGAGTTGTAGCGGGCAAAAATCACCACTAGCAGGTGGATTTGCCTTGGCCGAACAGGAGCCGGATTCGTTCTCCGTAGGAGCGATGAATCACCAGCGAACGAAGTCCTCCAGTAGTTCCTCGGGGGGAAAAATTGGTGTAGTAGTACCTCAACACGATAACTTATCAACTGCAAATATGTCTGGGTCAGGAAGATTTCGAATTTTGTCATGCTAGTCTGGTATGACGTTGGACTCTGTATTGCGTGGCCGCGAAGGGCCCCTTTTGCCTGTCATGCAAAAACGCAGTTTCTCATGCAAAAGCGGAATAAAGATGGAGGAAGGGCGGCGCGCGGCTCTCGCCACGTGCTGTCCGTCCTCGCGCCAACCCAGGACGAGGATTGTTGAAGAGTGTTCTCTACCCGGATAATCGATAAGCAGTCTGTACCGGGAGACTGGTTGATGCGCATGTCGCTCTCGGTGTGTTCTCGGAGCGCGTTCTCTCCGCTCGGAAATGCCGTTCAAGTTACGCGACGGACGCGCTTTTTCTTCTCGGTCAAATGTAGTACTTGTTGGTCCATTCGGAGCGCCGTATGTTCTGTTGCTGCTCGTGTCCTACACGGAGGTGCGGCGTTTGTACAAGGCCTCGTCAAGCAGCACTATCAGGAGTGCCAGCCATCGAATCGAGATGACCATGCTTTTACTCGGAGGAACGGCAACAACGTGCGGACACCGACGACGACCAGACTCGGAACTACCGCGCTATGTAGTACACTCAAGTTGCTGTCACGCTAACCAGCACGACTACCACGAGCAACTGCAGCACACCAGCACGACTACCACGAGCAACTGCAGCACACCAGCACGACTACCACGAGCAACTCCAGCACGACTATCACGAGCTAACCAGGCACGACGCGCAGTCTTACCGCCGCCATGGACATGGCGTGAAAGATTCGTATCGGACTTTCTGGCCACGGAGTTGCGTGTGGGACTTCGTACAAACGGCGGCCGCCATGCTGGAAATGGTGTGTCGAAATTCCTGGCCGCGGTGCTGACGAAGACGAAGTTACGGGCGCGCAAGGGTTATGGGGTTAGTAGGGGATTGCCAGGCACCCTACGTTCAGGTAAGTCCCGTCGCGACTCTGGCGTAAGACCCCCGCCCCCCCTCTCCCCCTTTGCTTCTGTTGCAGAATAAGTCAAGTAGTTGCACTAAGACTGCCACGCACAAACTAAACCTTTAAGTTGTCACTGTGCCCCAGGTGGGTTGCCAGTCAGCAGTGACAAACAACTGGCCAATGGTTTGACATCTGTGGTCCGCGGCACTTGCCTTTTTCGTCCGTGCCGCAGGTAAGGCACAAATGGTCCAGCCTCCCCTGTCCGGGTGGGGTTGCGGCTTAAGGGAGAGTCTCGCCCCTTAGCCCAAAGGGGTACGTCGTCTCTTCCGTGAGAACAAAAACTTATGGCGTAAAATGGGTCGGGTCCTGGATCGTTCTGTATGTTGGGCTGTCGCGCTCGGCTAGCTGGCCGGGCTGTGCTGATCAGGTGTGGTGGGTAGCTCCCGACTGGTTGGCACTTGTATTGGGGCGACTTGCCGTGGTAGCGCTCGGCTTTTGTATGTTGAGGTCGCCGAAAGTGCTTCCTCGCCCACCCCCCGGGGAGGGGATCCTTGACCTGTGGCGCTGGGAGCGAGTGTCCACTACATGATGATGATGATGATGACGCAACCCAGAACCACGGAAGAACTTGTCATGCTGGGCAGCGCATTACAGCGTGCTCATTATTCCCTTCCTTGCATCACAAGTTCCAGATGCAGACATCATATTTGCAATGCATATAACTACCACGGAAGCAGCAACGAAGAGAACGAAAACGAAGAGAACAAAACAGAGTACGCGGTTTCGTTCAAGTACCTCTTTTCTGCCGACGCGATATGCATTGCAAATATGTCTGGGTCGGGAAGGTGGTAACTTGTCATGGTAAATCTGAAGCATACAAAAATCTGTGTTGCATGAGTGCCAAAAGTAGCTTTCCACTTTCGACCAAGTTGGGAGGGAGCTTCTCATGCAGGATAGGCATGGCAGTGGCAGAGACCACCTCGCAGAGTCTGTTATGCTAAATTCCGCATTCCTGACCTCATGGGTCATGGAAAATGAAAATCTGCATGACAAGTTTACACCCTTCCAGACCCAGACATATTTGCATTTGATGCGCGACACTAGAAGACGATTCCGGCGGGTCTTCCTCGGCCTACAATCAAGAACGACGGAAGGCGGCGCGCGAGATCCGCCAGCAGCAAAAGGAAGAGCGGAAGTTCCGGAAAAAATTGAAGAAAACTTCTACCCATCACGGAAAAGATCATAACTTATGCCTTGGACGCTCGTTAGCATAAGAGGGGTGAATTTGCAGTGAATTTGTCTTGCATGACTTGCATTTACTTCAAAAGAGAAGTGCGCTGCGTGGTAAAGGGCTGGACACGATCCCAAGCAGCTCACGCAGCGTGAAGGGCTGCTCGGTGCCAGGTGGCACTTGCAGCACCGAAAGAAGCGGTCTTACGGGGCCCGCCGGACCGTGTAGTGCATAACCAAAGAAGGTGGATCGTGGGGCTCTTGTTCATCTGCGCGCTCACCTCAGAAGTTCCTCTCCGAAATGGTCGAAAGGGAGGGCGACGCCTGAACACAGGGGCACGAGTACAACGCGCACGCTCTCGCGAGTTGTGGTTTGGAATTGGATATCTGGGAGTAGCCTCGGGTGGAAGGGAAGGCACGACTCGGCCGCGGGCACTAGTTTGCTTCGCCTGCTGTGCTCGGCTTACAACTCCCCAGGTGTTTTTTGCCTCCGGAGCAAGTCTTATTCGACGTGACCCCCAGGCCAAGAATTCCCTTGGTGAATTTTAAGGCTTTTTGTTTTTGCGACACTTTCTGGAAGCCCCAAAACCCGGAGTTTCTCATGCGCCAGCGCATTTTGAACAAGAGCCGGAGGACAAAATTCACCGGCGTCCTTTCCAAAATTCACCCCAAAATTCACCGAGCGCCACTTTTCGACCGTGATAAGCAAAGTTTAGCGCAGAAAAGTGCTCAAAAAAACGCACAAGTAGACCCTGGGAAGTGGGGCCGAGGGGAAAAGACAGGCGCCCGCTGTTGCCCTTAGCGCCTCTATATTCTGCCGATAAGGCCTGGAGAGTTCACGCGCCTGCCGGATAGACGCGTCAAAGCTCTCGGCCGGGTCCTTTCACCTTTGCTTCCGCGCCCTCATCTTGCCTAAACTGCACTTATGTGCTTCGCGGCTCTTGTTTTTGGCGTCTTTGCCGCGGCTGCTGCAGTGCTTGCTCTTTTGCAAGCACAGGAAGACGAAAAGACATGGCCAAAGAATGACGCCCAGGCCATGTCCAGCTGCCCGCCGCATAAGCCTGGACAACTTCTGCGGTGTGCAGAACCCACTTCCCAGAAGAGCAAAAGGGACAATGTCCCGGCAGTCTCCTCTGCTATTTGTCATGCAAAATTCACTACAAACTCGCCACTTCTCATGCTAACGGGTGTTAAAGCTCTAAATCATAGCAACTTGCTCGGTTGTTCTCGTTCGAACCAACCAGGAGCGATCTGTTCTGAGATGTCTCCGCGGGGTATCCAGGTGGTTCTCAACAGCCCAGACGGGGACAAAGACCACATTGTCTACGACGAATCGATACTCGCTGCAGGGAACAGCCTGGAATTGCGGAAGAAAGTTATCGTCGACCAGCATCAGCTATCAAATGTAAAAATGTCTGGGTCTGGAAACTTGTGATGCTGGGTGGCGTCTCATGATGAGGCCACAAATGCTGCTGGCTCAGCATGACAAGTTTCTGAGCTTCTAGGTGTTGTCTATTCTGCATGACAAACTGCGTTCCTGCACCACAGAAAAATGGCTCTCTTGGGTAACGTGCATGACAGATTTAAAGACATGCCAGACGAGCATGACAAACATGCATTCTTCCAGACCCAGACATTTTTGCACTTGATATCAGCCGGCTGGACCGACGTTCTTGCAGATGAACGGGAGTTCTTCTGTAACTGCCGCAGGAACCGGCGCATCCACTCGGCTTTTGCCCGGCGTGATAAAGTCGTCCTCCAGCAGCTTTCTCGCCTCCGCGAACGCCGGGCACCCGAAGTATGCCAGCGGGCTGGAACTTGGGTTGCTGAAGCATTACCGCGACGAGAGCGAAGTGGACCGGTTTCTGAGTCATGTGAAGCTGCCTTCTAAACAGGGGGGAACAAGAACGGCAGCTCGTCGTGCTGGCGGTGTAGATCATTATACCATAATCGATGGGCGGGGTGAAGACGCGAGAAGCGAAGACCAGTCTTCGTCCGAAATGGAATCTTCGTCCTCTTCGTCTCAGCCAACCTCTACTTCAGAAGCTGCTACACAGCAGAGCAAAAACTCTGCTGCTGGCCAGGAGCTTGTTTATTCCGCGGAGCAAAGCGGGGCCGGCGGGGGCTCCTGTCCGGAAGATTTACTTCATCCCGTGGATCATGCAGCAGCATCTACCTCCAGACCGGTTCGGAGATCGAAAACCCTTGGAGCTGCAACCCATGCGACTGATGGAATAAATAAAAACTCTTCCTCCTCCGATGCAGAGGTAGTAGCTGCAAATCGTCAAAGAAGCGGGTCCTCGACGTTGCAGAGAGCCAACACCACCTCGGCAGTGACAAAGAAGAAGTCAAAAGAGGGCGGCAGGAACAATAAATCCGCGACGTCAAAAGATCGAGAAAACAAGCCCGAACTCTCGGTCCCGATCCCTAGGTTCGAGAAAGAGTTGCTGAAAAAATCCTGCTATCAAAGGTAGAAATGTCTGGGTCTGGAAGAATGCAACTTGTGATGCTGAATTTGGATTCCAAAAAAATCTGTATTGCATGAGCAGCAAAGGGAATGCAATTTTTGCTACGCGGAGAGGGCATTTCCATTTGTCATGCGGAATAGGCATCGCGAAGCCTTCAAAAAATCTGTGATGCTAGGGCATGCATCACAGACATGCTGGCCAATGCAAAACATGCATGACAAGTCTCAGAATCTTCCAGACCCAGACATTTTTGCATTTGATACCTGCACGGTTGTGTACAGAGCGCCCCAGGGGTTCGACGAGGTGGTAATAGTGCCCAGCCGCGACTTATCCAAGGAAAAAAGTGTGTAAGTGTAACTTTCTTGCAGGAACAGCATCACAGATTTGTTTTGCATGACAGAGAAAACCTGTCATGCGTAGCTGGTACGCGAAAACACGCATGAAAATAGGCTCTGATGCACATCCAGCATGACAAGTGTAACTGTATTGCAACGTCTGCAACACGGAGTTACACTTACACAGTTTTTTTCTTGCATACGACTGGATGGTCCGCCACCAGGTAAATGACTGTCGGGAAGGCCAGCATTTTCTAGCGTCGATGTCGAAGGTAAATTCCTCTTGCGAAGAAAGTCAAAGTTCATTCTCGGAGGCAGGCGCAGATGGAGGCGCGCCTGGAGGAGGACGCGATAATGTAGAAGAAGAACAGTTGAGTAAAAGTGGAGAAAGCGAGGGGGTGAAGAGCAGTAACTCTTCTTCCTCGAGCTCTTCCTCCTTCCGGGTAGCGTCCTCCGACAATTCTTCGCTACACAATTCCAGCTCCAACGCGCGCCTCCTCGGCGCTACCCACTCGCACACGGGCTCCGCGAATGTGGACAGTAATTCGCACTCCCATTCGGGCACCGCCAACGAGTCGCTGTTGGGCGGGTCGAGCTGCGAGGTCGTGGACGAGAATCATGATGGCAGCAGAGAAGTCGTTCTGTCGCAGACCAGCACGCCGGCGGATGATAATAATCCTACTAGAGTAGAAGGAATTGTTGCTCCCGGCACGGACTCCAGATATGAGGGTTTTCATCCTGCTACCAGTACATTCTCCACTCCCCGGACGCCGCCACTGCCGCAGGACGAGGTAGATGGAGTGGAGGCCGCTGACTCAGGTAGTGACAACGGCGCAGTACTCGGGGATGAAGAGAGCAGCAGTGCCACAGCCAGCTCCGCCGCGAATTACAATTTGATGAGACAGCAGGAGGCAAGTGCGTCTAGTATCAATGCGCATCAAGACGAGAGACTAGACGACAGCCACGGTCGTGGTGCACGGGCAAGAACACTAGTACAATGCGATGAAGAAGAAGCTCATCTGCACAACCGACAGCGTGGCAATTCCAATACATCAAGCGGCAGTAGTCTTCTCTCCAATCTTGTGGACGCTGCTGCGGTAGTTGCAGGTCAAGAAACAATTGAGGATGAAGAACTAGACGACAATAATCTGTTAAACGAGACCAACAACGAGCTTGAAGTGCACAACACGGCGGCGGAAGACGACTTCACGTCTGCGTCGGCCGGGACGCGCTTGGCGTCGCCGCATGAGGAGGGGTTTGCGGGGGAGGAGGAGCAATTGTTTGAGGAAAGCTGCACTTCCAGTTCGCACAATGGAGTTGTGGAAGTGGAAATGAACATGGAAATTACGCAGCGCGAGGTTCTCCCTGTCGGTGCAGAATCTTTACAGGGGCAGCGACAGCCCACATCTTCTGAAGTGGTCGACGACGAGGTCGTAGATCCTTCGCAAGATCCATTAGTGCGCACTACGCTGAAACATTCACATCATTCACATCCGTTCACTTTCTACCAGGCAGGAGAGGCGGACGAACGAAAGCAAGAAGATCAAGATGATGTCGATGCGGGAGGGATGGATCTTCACGGAACAAGTGATGCGGCTGGTGATGAACATGAAGCTGAAGCTAATCGAAATCAAAAAGTGGAAACAGCAAGCAAAGATCAACGACCTCTTGATGCAGGAGTACAAAACCCAATAAACGCCGAAGACGCGATCTCCTCCTCTTTCGTCAACGGCATTCTGTATGACGTGGCGGCTTCGCTGGCGGTGAGAACAATAAATCAGGACGAGAACAACAAACAGGAAGAGAACAAAAACTACAGTGGTTCAGAGCAGGATCAGCTTGCAGCTTCCAAGTCGATCAGCGTGGTGACGGAGGAGCAAGGACATGATGGAGGTAGAGGAAATGGAGATGGAGAAGGAGGAGAAATTAGTTTGGAAGTAGAGATGAACAGCAAAAGCCGCGACGATGTCAACGACAAGAACGATGACAAAACATACTCCAGCAGCGGAGTTGTTGATGATCTAGGGCAAGCCAGTAAAACGCTGAAGGACCTGCCCTTCGCCTCCCCGACGGATCATGGGGCTGCGGAAATAAATAAAGGCGGTGGCAAAAACGCAGAAGATTTGTACAACGTGCAAAAAGACGTCGTCAGCCCTGAAGAGGAGCGGCCTGTGCCAGTAACTGCTGAGGGGGCGGACGAGATGAATCTTGATGAAAATGAACCGCAGACACCGGAAGCAGGCGGTGCCGGTCATCACGAAGCTGCGGAGGAAGAAGACCAGGAGGAGCCGCGTGGAGCAGCAGGAGCTTCCGAGGTAGAAGTTGGTGCTGTAGGACCGCAGGAAGAAGCTGCCATGGAAATCATGGACGAGCAAGGACCTGTTTCGCAAGAAGTGAGCCAGCACGTTCCAGCTGTTGAGATTGCTGCTGATGCAGCTCCAGTGGTGCACGAGCAGCAAGAACCTCCTACGGATCGGGATCAACAAAAAGAACGACCCGCCCCACCCGAGGAGTCCGATTCCGAGTTTAAGCCGCAACGCTCTGACCCGCCGGTGATACACAGTCTGCTGGAGCGGTGCAAGGCGCTTGGGAAGAAGATCGAACTGGATGACGAGACGAGAGAGGAGTTGGAAGGTGTCTTGGACAACGCACGGAAACTTTACGCGCAGATGGAATATGCATTTTTGCAAAAGAAGTATCGCACTTAGTGGTAGTACTAGTACGAGTATGAGTTGCATTTAGCATAAATTGTTGCTAGAACAAAAAAACGCAATTTGTCGTGCTAGATCGGGCACAAAGTTAGACTCGTCATGCATGATTCGATTGCAAGTACTTCTACGGGTGCGATACTTTTACCTTTGCGCAGGATATTGAACAGCACCACGAAACGGTGCAGGAGAGGAGAAAATCCGTGCGAAAAGTGTTTGATGATGATACGGAACAAGAGCAAGAGGGTGCAAATGATGCAGAGCAAGAAGCGACCACGATCAGGATTAGTACCAGGAAACAGAGCGAAGAGGAGCGCCTGTTGGAGATGCGGCGCAGGTCCCAGGAAGTGTTTGAAAGGCGTGGAGGTGGAGGAACAAAGAGTAGTGGAGCTACTACATCTTCTACGCGACCGCAGTCGGCGAAACTACCGAAAAGTGGTCACCAGAGCACTGCTAGCACGCAGAAACCGCCTACTACATCAGCGAGCACCGTTCCAGCCGGGCCGAGTTTTTCATCATCTTCATCCAGTAAGGCGCCGGCGCGGCGCGATTCGCTAGCGGCAAGAAAATTGGAAAGTGCGGAAGCTGGAGGAGAGGAGGTACGTACAACGGATAGCACTCAGCTGCTTTCTACATCTAAACATAACAAGAGGGTCTAGAGGAATCTTCTAAGGGATGTTGATGTATGCAGAGTCTGTCAGAAGTACAATTCTTGGATCGTGATGATGATCATGTTTCGACGAAGAAGTTCACCATCTCGTAGATGAGACTTGAAATTTCCAAAACTGATGACACTAACAGCCAAACACGTGGGACCACCAGCTCCTGAGAGTCGCGACGCTTGTGGAGGCGAAGTCTCGTTCTCGGTCACCTTCCAGGTCTCCCTCACTTCCCCCGTCGCCGCCGGGAATAAGCAAGAGGGGCCAGCTACAGCATGACGAAATAAACACTAAACACCTAGAATTAGAAATCTCCCCTACCACGCCCCGCCCTCCGGACTGGAACTTCCAGAACCTGTTTTCCCACTTTCAGCCCTCGCCGCTGGACACGCCGGACATCCGCAAGGAGTCCTCCCTATCATGTGCAAAAGTATCGTACTCGTACTAATTTTTGCATTTATGCATGACAAATCTAGTTCCTAAGGCAAATCCGCATGACAAATTCAATTTGTAATGCTGAGCCAATTTGTATTGCAATTTATACTAGTACAGCGTTACTTTATTTGCAATTCATACTCCCCCTCGAAGCTGCCCTTGGAAACGCGGCTCGCGAATCAGAAAAAGCGGACAGTGCTTGATGCGAGGTGGCGGCTGGAGGCGGATAATTCTAGCGCAGCTGGTGAGGACCACGACCACGGTGATGATTTTGATCCAACATCTTCCGGAGGAAAGCCGATGAAAAAGGCCTTCTCGGCGATCACGGCCAACCGCATCACGGACCGGCCGCCCTGGGACAATACTTTTAGTTTGATGAAGGAAATCAAACCGAGGGCGGGAGAGGAGGAGAAAAATATGGTCGGCGTGCAAGAACGTGGTCCTGTTGCCCGAAACAAACAGAAAGGGCCGGCGTCGAGTAAAAGCAAGAACAGGAACAATGCTGGTACTACCATCAGGCAAACCCAAAATGGAAATAACGCAAACGACCCAAATAACGACCATATGAAGACCAGGAACAAAAAGCAGAAGCTGCAGCTCCTCGTTCCGTCGCACTCTATGACAGAGAATAAAGTCAGTCTTCAGCAAGTGGAAAACATGATAGAAGACGGCACAGCGGCAACAAGTGATCATCTAGAAGCGGTCGAACAGATGATGAGCGCGCTAGAGGATTGCGAACAGGCAGAGGAAGCTTTGAAAAGTCACATTGCGAAGCTGCAGTATGATGCCACACGAAGAACAGAAGATGGCGATCAAGATCTTCAACGTGATTATAGAACTACAACATGTTCAACATCAAAAAACTTCCGCAGTCCGTCCAAATTATCCTCGAAGATGACCAACAAGAACTTCGCTAAGTACTACGAAAACCTTACCTCGCCGGACAAATTGAAAAATCACGCTTGGAAAACCGTGGGCCACCCAGCGCCCTACGACGGCTTCGCGCACGGCCAGGCGTGGCCCAAAAACCGACCCGTCGGGGAGGAAATCGAGTGGGCGGAACGGCAGCACCAGATGCACGAGTATGCGGAGGCCTTGCATCGGAAGTTGAAGCGAAAGCGAAGGTCCGCGCTGCAGTGGCTGCAGCGAAATCGAGAAGTCGTGGTCGAAGCCGGGTTGGATCCGTATGGAGGTCTCAAGTGCTACATTCTCAACTGTTACATGAATTTGCAATGCAAGACTGGCAAAAGTGAAAGGAGGAAGATTGCGCCTTTTGCATTACAAGTTTGGCGCAGCCGCAGACTTCGATGCTGTTTAGCCCTTCCGAAATTTGTCATGCGAAGCCGCTCGATCATCTGCTGGCTGAAGGCACTTTTGCATGACAAATTCATGTAACAGTTGAGAATGTAACGTTTGAGAGCGCCATAATCCGGACGAGATGATCTCTGGCGACAAAGTGAAGACTGGGTATCAAGTGCAAAAAGGTCTGGGTCTGGAAGGATGCGATCTTGTGATGCATACTTGGATCACACAAAGATCTGTCATGCTTAGACAGCAAAGGGAGCTCCTGTTCCTGTCGCCGAATGAAGGCGTTTGTCATGCGGATTAAGCATTGCGAAACCGTCTCAAAACCTGTGATGCTAGGTCTTGCATGGCACACCTTCTGTGTCAAGCAGACACAGCATCACAAACCTCAGCAATCTTCCAGACCCAGACACTTTTGCAATCCATACTGGGAGTAATAAAGCAAAAGCAAGTGGTGGTGGCGCAAAAACCAAAATATCTGGCCGCCCGCAATCGGCTTCTATTCGCCCCCAGTCTGCAGCGAAAGTTCGAGCGAGTCAGGGATTTAACCAGGAGCAGCCAGCTGAGATTTCCGGAAATAAGAGCAGTAAAGGTGGCAAAGTAGTCGCTAGTACTGGTGGTCCAACATCGAGACCGCAGTCGGCCCCGCCGGCGCGACACAAGAAAACGGAAACATCAACTGGCGCTGGGGTCGTTGGTTCATCGGATCATCATGCGGGGATGAAAGGAGCTGCAAAAGGTCAACATGCCAGTAGTGGTGCTTCAGCTTCCAGCAGCAAGCGACCGTCTGGCGCAGCAGGAGCTGGTGCACCTGTGGAGGGCGCCGGGGCGCACCAGAAGGACAATATTAAACACGGTCAGCGGGAGCAGCGGTCCAGACCGCAACCGCATGAGAAAACGACCGCCAATACAACTAGCAGCAAGGGCTCGAGCAAAGAGCAGACAAAGCAGGGGCACCAGGACCCGCGAAAAAATAAAGGTCCGGTTACAACAACATCAGAAGACCAGCACGACGAGCAAGGTGGTCCCTCAACAGGCGGAGGTGCCAGTAACTTCTTATGCAACAGCACATCAACGACTTCCAATCAGGGCAAAAAAACCTCCAAAACCCAGCCTCACACTATCGTTCCCGCCCTCCGTCTCCCCGAGGCCACAGGCATCCCGTTGATGGGCATCGCGAAGAACCAGGGCGTGGCCTACAGTTACGACAATGATCACAGTAAGCGGGAAAAGCAGTGGATCCACTTCTCCCATGAGCACGAGTACCTGCAGGACAGCCCAACGAGCGATACCCGATTATGGGACTCTCAGACGTTACATTCTCAACTGTTAGTACATGACTTGTCATGCAAATTTACCAGCAAGATCGCCACGACGAAGCTGCTTCGCATGACAAATCTCCGAAGGGCTAAACAGCATCTAAATCTGCGCCAAATCTGTAATGCAAAAGGCGCAGTCTTCCCCCTTTCACTGTTGCCGTTCTTGCATTAAAAACAGTTGAGATGAGTGTAACATTTGAGAACGCCATACCGCTCCCGCAAACGGAAGAAGGAAGAAGACCCAGATCAAGAAGAAGAAGATCATAATGCCATCTTCGGCCCCTTCAGCTCCGGTATAAACCTGAACCAGCTCCAATACCGCAGAACAAAGGCGAACGACGCGGATGTCGATTTGCAGACGTCTCCCGCGGATGAAAGAGAGAAGAAAGAGGTGATAAGGAACGCAAATTCCGAGCCGAGGTTTGTGAAAGTGAAGAAGAGAAGTGGAGGAAATGGAAATGCAAAAAGACAACATCAAAACCCCACGTCAATGACTTCCTCCGAAGCTGCTGGTGGTGACCCTGCTTCTACCAACAGCAACCTCAACGACGACGCTATGGCGTTCTCAAACGTTACATTCTCAACTGTTACATGATTTGTCATGCAAAACTCCAATCAGATTCGACGCGATCAAGCTGCTGCGCATGACAAATTCTGGAAGGCCCAAACAGGCTGAGAATCTGTGCCAAATCTGTCATGCAAAAGGCGCTATCTTCCCCCTTTCAGTTTTGCCATTTTTGCATCACAAATTCATGTAACAGTTGAGAATGTAACAGTTGAGAACGCCATAGACGCGGATTCGCTGCAAGAGGCGTCGCGGGAACGGGAAAACATCGAGAACGACTTTATCCAGCATTCGCACAGCTCCGTGGAGGAGGAGTTTCTGTCCTCTTTGACCGGAAGTTCCAACGAGCCGATTGGTACTATGGAAATAAGCAACACCAAGTCAAAAAGTTCTTACATTCGGCAAAGAATTGCCATTCCCGACGTGTTCTGGGATTTTCGTTGAAGGGGCGGACGCATACTTAAGTAGCTACTTATGTGAATTTATGAGACGAAAGATGAAGCCACGGTGTGACGGTCGTCAAACCCCGCCTGGGCTGTGATCTTCTGATTAACGCGCTTCGAATAGCTGCGTCCTTGCAAAGTAAGAGTAGAGCCATTGATTCAGATACCAGAAATACACCCTGCGTAATCTTGTGCTACTGTTGTATAATAATGATAATCCGATGCGGTCGCCACGCTTCAACAGCGTCCGCCAGATTCTTTCAATAGTTCTTTCGCCCAAGTAAGTAGTTCTAAATGCCCATCGTAAAAAAGTTGCTTCACTTAGTCAGTACCTCGATATCAATTACCGCGGGAAGATGCCGAGGCACTTCTCGAATAGGTTTCAAATGAACAACAGATGGAGATACTAGTACACGTATTCATTTCGTATGGCTGACAATTGATGATTGTGGAAAATAATTACCTCGGAATCGGATTAAAATGAATAGGAATAGACACAGCTGCGTTGCTTGCTGATGTACCAGTCTAAAAAGAGCTGACATTATTTCATCCGAGCGGCTTGTCCCACTTCGAAAGAGTATGATATGAAGGTGACTGTTGAGCTTGCAATGAAAACAAAAGCAAAACGTAAATGAGAACTCGCCCCCTGCTGTACCAACCGAGCCCAAAAAAGATGAAGAAGCTGCGACACTCTGATAGCAAACTCATGGCACATGTTCTTCGTGCGGCGTTGCAACCGTTCTTTTCGTGCCAGCTGAGGGCGTCGTTTGGAATTGCACGTGGTGTGGGTTTTGGAAGGGCTCCTGCAGAGAAGTTGTGAGAGATAAAGTTAGTTTATGATCACGCTGCTGTTGATGATGACCAAGAAGGAGTTGCAGCTTCTTGTGAAGAGCGCGCGCAGAGTTCTTGCAGCGAAGCTGCTCGGAAACACCAGCAGAGAGCGGTTTGGCCAATCATGCTGCGAATTATACGATCTGCCAAAACTAGGATCTCTGAGGAAGAAGATCTTCGCATGCGGTGTGAGGAGCATTCCTGCTCGACTAGAAACGTGGGACGATGATGAAGATCTGCATTCATGGATCTGTCGAGCGTGGTGAATAAAAACGAGAGTACGAGCAAAGTGCCTGGTGAGAAGTAGAGCAAGAGTTCTTGTAGTCTTATGATGGTTTTTGCGCTAATCCCTGCCCGTCAGAGTCAGAAACCACTCCTGTCACTTTTCTGGTAAGTTCAAGAGGACAGAAAATGTATCAGCAGCCAGCACAACCTCCAGCTCCGCAAGCGGCATCGCTTCTCCGGCCGCCACGAATTTCTTCCACATCATCCCGCAGCAACTCGCCTGCGAAGTTGCGTCTCCGCCAGACGCCCCCTCTACAACTACATCCCGGCCACCAGTTGAGAACCGATCATGGTTTTCAGTTCTACCAAACGAGAGAGAACCTGCAACTCCAGCAGAAAAGCCGCGAAGCGCAAATCGATACTTGGCTGGAGCAAAATTTACGGGAGCTGGAAAAGAACTTGAAGGAACAAATCAAGCAGCTGTGGGAATTGGCAGAGAAGCGGAAGGAGAACCAGGAAAAGGAAGTGGAGGAACAGCTGAGAAAGCAGTTTGACGAACTGGATACAATTTGCGAAGAAAAGAAACAGGAATTACAGAAGGATTTTGAAGAAAAATCTGCGAAAGCTACCTCGACGTCCTCCGCGACAATAAATTATGGAAGGTCTACCTCGCAGAACTTGAACTTCGGAGCCAGGAGCATAACAGATCAAATCCTGGAGTTGCTGCACAAAATTCTGACCGCTTCAAATTTGAAAACCATCACCGGGGCTGCGGTCGATGACATTGTCGACGGACTTTTCACGGTTTTTCAAAAAGAGGTGCAGAAAATGATAAAAGCAGGAAATAACGAAGCAGGAGGTCGTGCTGCCAGTGCCATCTTCTCTACTACCAAAACTCTGCGCGTCCAAGCGTTTAGAAAGTGCATGGTCAAGTTTTTCACCGACATTGTCACCAAAGCGAGAAGTGCATCGAGAGCTTCTTCTGCACAGACTGCTAGTACAGCAGCAGCAGCACCAGCAGTGTCTTCCTCGCCAGCATCGTCGAGAAATATTAACCACGTGCCGGCGATGGCTGTATCACAACAAGTCGAAGATCACGACGAGCGAACACTTTTCTTCACCTTTGAGCGGCATCTACAGCTATTGCAGAATGTTCTTGACCCGGTGACGGGGCTTCTGCGCAACCACGCCCTATCCACGGAGGAAATTTTGGAATCGATGAAACAGAAAAGCGGACGACATCTATCTGTTGGTACAAGTGCTGCGGTCGGCGGTGATGCAGCTGCTCCTGGTTCCTCGTACTACAGCACACCACAGACAGCGGCAATTTCCGGTGTACGACCACGTGGCGCAGCACCAGAAGATAATTTGTTTTCAACTGTCGACCAGTTTCGGTTTTTGTGGCTGCAATTGCTGAAGGGAGTCTACCTGGACTTGAACGACCAACGGCTGCGAGAACTGACGCCTGTTGCTAGTGCGAATGTGATGAATTATGCAGAACCTGCTGCACCTGCCGCTCCGGGCACGACCCGAACTGGCGGGGAACAGACGACAAGTGCTGCCGGAGTAGAGTCCTCGTCGTCTTTTTTGCCAAAGGATGTTGAGCCAGCAGTTGATCATGACGCAGCAGCAGGGGAAAAACTTTCTGCGAATAAAGCGAGGGTGTCTTCTGTAAAACTTGAAGAACCGCTGCTGGAGATCTTAGCATCGTCGTCCACGCCTTCTGGTGCACAGCATCAAGTACTAGAAGGCTCTAGTAGTACAACGAACGGAACAGTAGAAGGTTCTGCTGCTGTCGTGAAGAAACAAGACACGTCAGGAGCAACATCAGGTTCTACTTCCTTCTCGCCTCAAAAAACGCAAACACTGGAGATTGTGAATGCGCAAGATTCCATCGACGTGTTGTCTCCGATTCTTTTCGACGAGGAGGTCAACATTGCTTCCTCTTCGGCGCAGCAGGCCGGAGCGATAAAAACGGCTTCTCCTGCAGCTTCGTTTCTCCCCGGTACTGCTGGATCGAAAGCTGCCGAGGAACATCAGACTCAAGAAGACAATCCTGGCGAGGAGCACCAGCTCTCCAGTCATGCCGATTTTGTCGTCGGCGAAATAGTTGTCGAGGAATCACTTGAGAAGGCCCGAGTTTCCGTCGCGGAGAGCATGAGTCGCACGTCTGCGGTTAGGACTTCGTCACGGCTGTATTTTTCTGACGGGGGAGCTGGAGGGGGTGATAACGATAAGAACAGCTATAATTCGGAAGCAGCTCCTCCGAGCTCCACAAAGGATGAAACAACAGTGCCGGGCTCTTCTACAAATAAAGCCTCCCTTGCGGGGTTGTCACCTCCGCAACAGCACCTTTCAAAGCAAGACGACACCTCCTATCGCTTGCCCCGTTTCGGCCTGCTCAGCACGAGCTTCGACAGCAGTGTTGCGAGTCCAGAGAGGCTGTCGAACAATAAAGCGCAGACGCCAGCCCAGCAACTGGAAGAGGCAGTACAGTACCGGAAACAACTACAAGCGAGCGCTGCAGTCTATGGAGTTCTCAAATGTTACATTCTCAACTGTTACACGATTTCTCATGCAAAATTGCCATCAACCTCTACTTGATCAAGGTGCTCAGCATGACAAATTTTTGAAGGGCGAAACAGCCTGAATTTGTAATGCAAAACGCGCAAGCACAATCTTCCCGCTTTCACTTTTGCTGCTCTTGCATCACAGATTCGTGTAACAGTTGAGAATGTAACGTTTGAGAGCGCCATACAGTCGCTCCTTCTGCGCAGCTGTTGATCAAGGAGGTCAAAAAGCCTCCGCTTCTTCCGCCGGAACCTGCTTCCTCTACTACTGCGACGAAGACCGCGGGATCGTCATCTTCGTACGGCTTGTTGACGGCTCCAGGGAGTACTATTGCAGCTGGAGGACGAACGACAGCTGCTTCGCCACCTGTGCCACCAGTTGTACGGCTAGGTGCCGCAAGAACTACTTCAGCTGATGGACTTGAGAAACAAGAACCATCTTCTTCTCCAGGACAAGAACCTTCTTCACGACAGCAGCAGGCTCTACTTCCGGCGAAAAACAAAATCACTGTGAATATCATCCCCTCGCCCACGCGGAACCTTGTGACACCGGAACCGCAAGGGAAGTCTGGGTCCGCCACCTGGAGTCCGCGGCTGAGCAGTCCACGGGACCACACTTCCATTGCCTCGCGACGCAGTCGATCGGGATCCAAAAAGAATCCAATTGATGACCTCCTGACAAACGACAACAACGAGGACCTCCTGCTGAAAATTAAGGAACTTCAGAAAGTCCGCGAGGAGTACTTCGAGAAGCAAAAACGGTTCTCCGAGATTGAGCGACTCGGCATTGCGGAGGGGGAAGACGCGGGCATGGAGCTCGAGTCCGGGGTGGAGAAAATTCTGGTCGACAAATACGCGCGCGACTTTGCCCGGGAATCACCGTCCGCAGCGTTAAAAGTAGGTGGGACGAGTACCAAATCATCCAGAAGTAGAAGCCGGAGTAGGAGTCCGAGTTTGGGAACGACTGGTCCTTCTCGTGGGGGACCACCTGCCAGGTCGAAAGAACAAGATACTCCTGCGGCAGCTGCAGCTCCTTCTGCAGCGGGAGGCGCAGAAGTTCTTGTTGATTCAGCGTCACGAACTCCTACCCTTCCTCCTGTAGAAACAGTTGGTGAAGAGGGTTCTTCAGCACCAGCCGGAGGTAGAACTTCTTCTGTACTAGAAGCTGGTGTGCAAGATCACAGCGACCTTTCCATGAAAATCGCCCAGGTGGACAAAATCAACGCATACATATCAGAGAGGCAACAGCAAGACCTGCTAGCGAACGCCACGAGTCTTTCGCAGCCAGTCGGTGTGCGGAAGATCTTGCCTCTGCCGAAAAAAAGTTCAGCATCATCTTCGGCGAAGAATAGCAAGGCGAGCGTGAAAAATGAAAATCTAAATCTTCCGAGGGAACGACCGTCCCCCGGCGGTTTCTTTTTGAACAACAAAAAAGCGGCAAGAGCTACTTCGACGTGTTCGAGAGACAGTAGCACTACGCCACGCGGCGGCGATGAAAAACAAAAAGAGGAACAATTACCCGGTTGCTTGTCGGCAGGAATCATGATTCGAGCAACGGAAGAAGCCGCAGCTGTAGGAAAGAACGCCGCAACCAGCAAATCAACTTCCTCCAAAATTCCACGAGGCACGAAGAGAACAGCTTCTCTAGAACCGGGCGCTTCTAAGCTACATCCTGATCCTGTCTCGACTAGTACAAGTAGCATCAGAGGAGCTCCTGCTGCACCATCACAACATCGAGCTCCTGCACCATCAAAGACAAACAAGCCCCGACCGAAATCTCGCACGGAGTGGGAGCTCGATCTGGAGAATTTCAAGCTCTCGCCGGAGGATTTGTCAGTGGTTGAGCAGGATATTGAGGAGAGGAAGAAGGAGGTCGCTGCTTTGGCCGAGCATTTTGCCTACAAAGATACAATTACCGGTGGTCCTGGTGGGGGTGCTTCCTCTCGTGGGGGTAGCAGGGCGAACAGTCCGAAGGGTTCTTGTACTAGCGCTCTTCAGTGCGGCAGCGGGGGCACAACTTCTACGGCGACTATCGGGCGGCAGTTTTTGTACGACATTGAGAAAGAGTGGCAAGAGAAAAAGGAAGAAATTCTCATGTCGAGCGCAGCTACACCTGGAACTGGAATAAACTCTGCCACTGCAGCTGATAAAGGTAGTACTGCAAAGGAGTCATAGCGGCCTAGAAGGAGCATTGAGAGTTGTACATTACAAAAATAGCTGGTAGAAAAAAGAAAAACTCGAAGAGTCGTTCGCCACCTGCACAGCTAAATAAACCAAGGTATTTGTCAACAGCTGCGGGCCATAAGGGAGGACTGCTGGATGACGATCTCAGTTGTAGTGCATTTGTCATGTCATCGATAAAAAGTCTCGCCCCTTTTCTTCTTCAAAGAGGTGAGATCTTTCGTTCTGCGATATTACTGAAAAAAGCAAGAGCGGCTACTTAGAACAAAGAAGATCTCACTTAGAACATCTACATGCCGCGTCTCTTCTTGCGATCCAGATTGCTTTACGGAGATCACCTTATTTTCATGATTTTATTTCCAGCGAGGAAACAAGCGGCGACTACACATGTTTCTTCTTTCTAGCATCTTCATGCAGCGCACTCTCGCTCTTTCCATTTCCGAACGGGCGGTCTCCTGTCAGGCGGTACTTAATATTGTTTCCAACTCTCGGAAAAAAGAAACCAGTTCCTCAAAAAAGATCGAGATCAGATATATAGTGCCTATGCTCGTCTCTTCGAAAAGTACTACAAATAGAAAAGAACTCGTCGTGTATTTCACAACAAGTCCCACCCGCGATTTGGGTTTCCGTTGATTTCCTGAAATCGTAAGTACCGCAGCAATTTCAACACTTTTGCCTCGCACAAAATAAACTTCCAACCACACTCACGACCGACAAGAACGCAGAAATAGCTAGTATAAATTCATTCAAAAAAACCCGGCCAACAAGATGAGTGTCAAAGAGGCCATCGAGTCGGAGAAGAATGGTGGGAAGATTTTCATCGGGAATATTCAAAAAGACGTCCGGGAAGAGGACGTGGAAGACGTGATGAAAAAGTACGGCGAGGTGCTTTCCGTCTGGGTCGCGCAGAACCCCCCGGGGTTTGCGTTCTGCACCTTCCGGGACCCGGCGGACGCGAAAGCGGCCATCAAGGAGGCCCACGGGTTGCAGGTGGACTTTGCGGTGGACAACGGGAAGGGCTTGCGGTGCGAAATCTCCTCCTACGCCCAGCGCCGCCACAACCCGCGCAGGGGAGACTCCCGGGACCGCCGCGGCGGGGGACGGGGCAGGGACCGGTACTTGGTTCTTGTTTCACTAAGAACGAGGATAAGAAGACGAATTTATTTGTGATGCATTTTTAGCAGTCATGTACGTAGTGGTGACCCTCCGTGCAGCAATTTTTCCAATACAACTTCAGTTCTCGTTCCCGCGGGCGGGGGCGCGGGCGGGGTCGGGACAGCCGGAGCCGCGGTCGGGACCGCGACCGGGAGCGTCGCCGCCGGGACAGCCGCAGTCGAGGCCGTGGACGCGGGGGCGATCGCGGTGGCGGGTCGGATAACTACCATCGCGGGGGACGGTACTGAAAGAAAATTCGGAAAATTGCGAGGAGCAGAAGCTGGACACGGTCACATATAAATAGTTAGAATCTTCAAAGACGTGGGGGAGCTGGTGGAGGTGGAGTCAGGAAGAACCTGAAACACGTAGAAGGAGCAGAAGAAAATTACTGGTGGAGCTGATCGCACACTTACTTCTGTCGGTGAAGAGGTTCATCTTGCAAAAGAACAAGACGATGGAGATGTGGTTCAGATCACCGACAGGTGACACACATACACGTACTGATGAGAAACTTTTAACTTTAATTTTGGCAAAACTTAGGGATGTCCCGAGCTCCTCGGGGATGAGTGTGAATGTCTCGACGCAAACAATTTGCCTCAGATTTCTCGTCAAAAAGAATGCGAGCTATGTGCTCGCGAATCAGAGACAGAGAGGCCACGGTTTCGCGCTCTGTGTGGCTCTTTGCGGCACGATTTTTTCTCGTTACTCCAGCTGCGATCTGCTACCATGATGATCGCATGTGTTCCGAGAAGAAGGCAAGCGCCTGGCTTGGTCCCTGTGCAGCTTCGGCTTGAAGATGTGGCGCTTTGTACATTGCAGGCACTTTGTGTTTGTCTTTGTTTGATGTTCCAAAACAATGATCAAAGTCAAACAGTCCTGGAAGGGGCACGCTAAGGACAAGGAGGAACAGAAGGCGAAAGGACGAAAGTTCAGGGAGTTCGCGGCCTGGGTCGAGGGACTGATTGGGGAGAAGTGGGCTGGCCAATTCAGTTCGTACAGCCCGGCGGCGCTCGCCCTGTACAACAAAGGGCGCCGCGAGAATTGGACGCATTTCGGGCACGCTTTGGGTGCAGCCGTGCCCGGCGCCATTTTGGAAGGACGACACGCGCCTGAAGCTTTTCGTCTTCCCTCGCGCAGGGCGCCGAGCTGCCCCGGCGCCGCCCGCGACTTGTCGGCCAGCGCAAGATCCAGCCCCCGGAGGCCCACGACAGCAATGGCCCCGCTGGTCTGCAACCAGGGGGCCAGGCTAGGCGACCAAGGGGCGCGCCCCCTTCGCATGGCCCCGCTGCATGGGGTGGATAGGTAGGGCCCGTGATTTCCCCACTGCGCCCCCGTATGGTGTGGGGGCCGCCGGGTCTGATGAAGCGAAGCGGCGGACAGAAGTGGCGAAGGTGAAACTCGCAGACCGAACCCGGCGGCGGTTTGCAAGGAGGCGCGCGGTGCCTTCGCGCGTTGCAGTGCCCCTTGGGCGGCCTGTCGAAGTTCAGCGGCCCAAGCGGGCCACGCGCCGCCAAAATAAAAGAAACCAAAGGGGAGGGCGGCGCGCTCCCGCGCCGTGGGCTTTCCGTTTTATTTCCGGGGCGGGCGCCGGACCGCCCAGCAGCATGCATGCCCGTGCCCCGCTTCCTGCTGGCGCTTTTCTTCCAGAGGGGGCGCCCGCGCGGGCAATTCCGGAGCCGGCAAGGGCCGCCCGGGCTGCCGGAAAGACGCAAGGATAAGGCGGATCGCGCCATGGGCATCGCCGACGCGCTCGAGGGCCCCGGCGATCGAAAGCCCCCCAGCCGACTACAGAGAAGACACGGACGGGCGCCCGGCAATCCGCGCCCGGATAGGTTGGCTCGGGCCCCACACCCGGCCGGCGGCGTGGCGCATTCGCCCGGCACTGGCTCGGCGCGCGCGCGGCAGCGGGGCGCGGCGCAATGCCCGCAAGGCCGCGAGCCAAAGCCGGGCGGCCGTGGCCTTGCGCCCGGCTTCCGCGCGCTGCCTGCGCGCGCGGCGCTTCGATCGCCGGCCGCCCCGGCTGCCCACCCTGGGAGGGCACTTGTTGCTTGGGGCCGACCGAGCGCCCGCGCTAGCCTGAGTGGCCCCATTGGGGGCCCGCCGGCCCTGTGTGGGCGTAGGCCGGCCCAGCCCCCCCTGGTCCCTCCCTCCGCCGCGTTGGCCCCGCCGCCGTTGTGTGTATGTGTCGTTGCGCGCAGCCCCCCTAGCCCTAATACACCCCCGGCGGCTGGGTTTTTGTAGGTAAGTGTGGTTACACTGGCGCGCTTTGCCAGGTGGCAGACTAGCCCGCCGGCGCGCTGCCCTTGCCCTGTTGAGGTTGTTCTATCCGCATACCGTGCCCGGTCATTTGGTTTTGCTGTCTTCCGTGCGTGCGCGAAGCTCGTTGTTGCCGTCTTCTCGGCCCGGCCTTTCCTCATGCCGAAGGAATCGATTCCGATTGGGGCCGTCCGCTTGGCGCAGAACTTTTTTGACACCCTTTGCGCGTGGCGCGGACGGTATGCCCTGCATGTGCTTGCGGTTGTAACATTCTACGGCTTGCGCCAGGTAGTATCTGTTCGCTTGGACGCCCTTTTTTGTTGTGTGAGGGTAAGCTTTTCCTACAAACAAAGACCAACACTCGTCATGAAGCATGCAACTCTTGCAAATTTTAGTGCCATCTTTGTAGGATTGCGATTGAAGTAGAGGTCGTGTGGCGTTTTCCTAGTTGTTTCCTGCAATTGCTCTGAAAGCAAAAGTTGTGACTCATTCTGGCCGAGGAGCGCGTGTTCGAGTTCGCTCAAAAAGGGAGGACATCCACGCACCCCAACGCGCATCCAGCTGCTGATCCTCCGGTCTTGAATAAAATGACGGCCACTCCTATTGGTAAAGCCGACTCGGCCTGCGGCGAGGTATTTCTACGCGCGGCGGCACGCAGGGCTGAGCCACCAAATAATAATGAAGGCGAGTCGATGTCGAACTCGAAGTCATGTCGTGCAGCAGGTTCTCCGCACGACAAATCCACTTCTTGCACCGCTCCCGCTCAGGATAACGACGCTGCAGGGAACAAGCAGCACCGGAGCCACGGCCCTGTAGATGGCATCGACCGCCCCAGCGAACTGAAAATGATCACCACGACGACGATCTCCAGTGGTGATCCCCACGACCCGCACCAAAAACTCTCGACGAACACACGACGCGATCCAATCCAACCGCTGTCTGTCGAGAAAGAGGAAGAGGAAATCGATGTCCCGACTACAACAACTTCCACCACAACGACCAAAATCGTCGAGAAGGTCTTGCGCATCATCCCGTTGTTCGAAAACCGGATTTACACGATCCCCAATTTCGTCTCTGACGAAGAAATCGAGTACCTCCTCGCCCTCGCAGACGAAATCGGTTGGACGCGGTCCTTCACCTCCAAGTCCACGCACTACGACGCGGAATTTGACGCGGACGGCAACCGCCACAGCGAAAACAGGACCAGCATGTCGTGCAGCTTGCCTAGATGGTCACCCCCGAGAAGTACGAGTAGTACTACAACCAGTGCCTGTAGTGCCTCGTCCACCGCTGTATTGCAAAAGTTGCTTCTTGACGACCCGGTCCGCACGGTGATGCGGCGCGTGGCTGCGGTGTGCGGAACTAGCGTGAGGAAAGTGGAGGACCTGAATATGGTGAAATACAAGGAGGGGGAGTTCTTCAATGAGCACCACGACGGTGGGTTTCGGCCCAAAACGGTGTTTGTTTACCTCAACGACCTGGGGAGGACGAGAAAAGGTGAAGGCGAGTACACAGGAGATGAAGTGACTCCACCAACTTCTTCGTCTGCGAGGAATGCGAAGGCTTGCGAGGGCGGGGCACAAGAACGGGATGGAGGACAAACAGAAGCAGAAGCTGCAGAAGAGAGCGATCCTCCCGTTGTTCTAGCTGATGAAGATCTTCACCTCTCGTCGCTGGGCGAGGACAGTACTATCAGAAGTAAAAAGACAGCAGAAGAACCGGAACAAGATTATGGCGGGCACACCATTTTTCCAGAACTTGGCATTCATATTGCGCCGAAGAAGGGATGCGCTTTGCTGTGGAGCAATGTGCTGGAAGCGGATCCGGAAAAAGCGGATTTGGCCATGGTGCACGCTGGGGAGCCGGTACGGGGGAAGGGAGTCGTCAAGTACGGCATCAACTGCTTTTTAAATCGGGAAGACATGGAATGAGGGTATGATACCGTGCACCAGATTTGCTGATGTACGTGCGTTTCTACGACTCACGTGTTGAAGAATTTTGCGGTCCCTACTGAATTTTTGGCAAGATGAAGTACTAGAAAGTGAAAGCTGCGACATAATTTTTGTGGTCTGTAGACGATGTAGAATCTATCACGTTCTTGAGATGACTGGCGAAAAATAAAAATCGCTTTTCTTTTTCGCTCGAGATGAAGATGATCTTCCTTTGCAAAAAACAAATCGCTGCGAGGCTTGGCTTTCGTGGATTTCCGTTGCGACCTCTGAGCCGGAATTGCACGCCGAAGAACTCTTCAAGTGTGCTGTCATGCTTTGTTCGACAAGCGCCAGAAAGGGAAGCTTCAGTTTTTTAGCTTCTGTTTGTCTCTTTTCGGCACGACGGCCTGTATTTTTCTCTTCACAACTGCGTCCTTCGTTCGTTGCTTCAGAGAGTGGGCCAAACAAAGCACCCCGATGGCATTCAAAATTTGAAAGCAATTATATAAAAGAACTGTCACTAGGTCTAGGGGAAACAAAGAAACACGGAGAGAACAACTAGACATAGCACAGCAGGTGCGTGAGCGTGGAAGCTTCCACAGCTTCTGTTGAGTAGGCACGTGACGCTGACATTCTCGTTGAGGGCACAAATAATGCGTTGCAAAATCGGTCGATGTTGACGTTGAGTCGACTACACCAGCAAAGTATGGCTCGACGACGTGTCATCGTCCCCCCCTGCTGTGATGTGCTTTCCTTGTTCCCCATGGGCGGGCCCTTCTGCCGTCAACAAAACTGCAAAGCGGCAAAGTAGATTTATTTATATGTGAAGATGATAATTGTTATTGTGCTGCTCCGCTCGAGGCTACTTTAGGTCAGCATCGAATCAAAATCGTTTCAAATTTGTCTTTTTCTTCGACTTTGTATCTATCTGTTGTCTTTCGGTTCGCGAGGTTTGGTAGGTACTTACCCTGCTGTTGCCCGTGAGTGTACTCAAATCTTAATACAAAAAGTTCCGACTGGTGCAGCCCAGGGTGATGTGCCATACTGGCGCGAATTGTTATGCCCTTTTGCAGATACAAAACGTCGGCACTACTACAGCGACAAAAATCAAAAAATCGTGATTGATATTGCACTAGTGCACTATCTTTTGAGAGCACGGCTTTCGCCGGCATTGTTTAAGTCCGAATAGTACGCTTTCTTGTAATTGTACTGGACGAGTAGTAGCACTAAGACGGTATACGACCACATTGTCGCTAACGCTAGCTATGTAGCGTCTTAAACACAAAACTAATCCGAAACAGAGTTTCAATTTCTATTTATACTTTACGGTATTTTAGCTGTATCTATCTATCACTCACGAACATGTTGACTCTGACATTAGTCTAGTTGTTGGGGGCTTCTGCCTGGTGTGATAGGTACACACAGGAGGAGCAATTTTTATGATAAAAGTGCACAGGTATGTTTTTATGTTGAGAGGGAAACCTATACAAGGCTTCGAAGCTGGTGTACAGAGTCCTTGTTGCGTCCTGCTCTTCATTTTTTCCCGAAAGCTGCTGCTTGGTCTACCTACAACCGCATGGAGTTACCACCGGCGCTTTTTTGCGGATTTTTGAAAACAATGTCTCACACTTACTCAATCGCTATCTTCATGTTGCAGTAGTCTCCGGAATAATGCAAATATCTACAAATTCAAATCATACAAATGTCAATGTGTAAGATGCCGTGCTTATTGGTCTCCCTCCAGCATACTATAAGGAGATTATCTTTTACGTTTACCACTGTATGAAGAACTTTACTTTTGCTTAATATAGTGAAAAACCGTGAGTAGTACGTGTACGACTTCCTGTTTCTTTTTTAGAGAAGTTTTTGCTTTTGACCAGTCCGGTGTCCGTATTTACGGCATGAGCTAACGTTTCGCTTTTCGAGAAAAAGTCCTTTCCTGCGAAACATAGTGACTCTGACTCCCGCCAAGAAGAGAAATCCCCGGACCTACTTTATCTTCAGGTGCTTAAGTAGAAGAACAAGAATATCGAGTGATTTCGCATTTTTGTGCAATGCACTGCTCTCTTTTTCATTTTTTACTTTTTGCCTTTCACATCTTTATTTTTTACCTGCTCTAATGCAGCCTTTCTCCAACTCCAATCTAGAAGCCGATAAAGCGGCCACGGCCAGCGGGGCCCCGGGACTGCATAAGCCTGCTTTGCAGCCGCCGCCCGTGATCCCATCGGTGCCGTCGTATTCAACGATACGAAATATTTCGCACCAGGAGCACTCGCGGAGTGTGTCCCGCCCTCATTCAAGGGGAGCGGAGTTTGACATACAAGACCACCAGGTCTTTTTACAACCGCATATCAACTCTGCAACTACAACCTCCTCCGCGGCTACGTCTGAGCATACTAACAACTCGGATTATACCCTTACTCACCAGCTAGTACATCAAGGGGCGTTAACAAATCACTTTAAAAATTATACGGCTACTACGTATGATCATGATGATGCCGCAAGGGCCAGCTTCTACCAACAAAATTTACTCTCCGTACCCGCCCCAACCTCCATCTTTAATACTGCGGGAGGAGGTGCAGCTGCAGCTTCAGGAACTCCAAGAAATGGCTCTAATATAATCGACCACGAAACGTCGCGGGAGGTCACGGTGAACTATCAAGTGTGAATAGGGCTGGGTCTTCTGGAAGAATGCGAGATCTGTCATGCAGTTTTTGCCTGACCCAGATCGTCTGGCATGCAAGCGCTAGCATCACAGATTTTGAGAAGGTACCCTAATGCCTTCTAATCCGCGTGACAAATCCCCTCTTTGTTCGGTAACAAGAACCAGCAGCTGGGGCCTTTTGCTAGCCAGGCATGACAGATTTTGTCATGATGTACACTTCGCATCACACATTCGAATTCATCCAGACCCAGACATATTTGCGATGCATATGAATACGCAGAGTCTGATTTCTTCTGGCCGCAGCTTATCGATCACCACCAGCCGGAACTTTTCCAGCAACAAGGCTACCGTTAGCGGGGGTGCTGCAACAGAAGCTACCACGAGCAAGAACTCGGCTCCTTCAGGCGGCAGGAGTGGTCGGGGGATTCTCGTCGGAGCTGGAAGAAGTGTGGGCTGCACAAGGACCAGACCACGAGCTTCTACTTCCACGCGCTTCTCCTCTGCTGGAGGTGCGCCTCCGAGCAAGCAGGCCGTGGTGCCCTTCGAACACAATCTTGAACAAGTCGTTCCTAGTACAAGTGGTCCTCCACCAAAGGAACTACAAGCGGACCAAAGCGGAGCAGCTGGTTCTTGTACTAGTGGAGTCATCTTCGCTACTAGTACGGGTGGACCGCTGGCGCAGCTTTCCTCACCACCGCGAGCTGCACTCGCTGCTGCAGATAGCGGGGGCCCTGGCCCTGCAAGTTCAGCAGTGGGTCGACTGGTACCGCTCGGATTAACTACACTTGTTCCCAGGAAGATGCAGCATTTGTTCCTGGCGCCGCGAAACTGTGAAGACGCAGATGAAGGGACGATAAAAAAGCAGGACTATACTAGGAAAAAAGGCGATAACTACGATAGTAAAAATCACATGACCGCTGGTACTATGCTGAACAGGGACCAGCACACATTGAGCTTGCAAAACAATCCTCCGGACTCGCCTCCCACAACTGACGACATGATGAACAGAGCTGCTGCAACGACTTTATTGCTACAAGACGATTACAACGAAGGCTCCCCAGGAGCACCGGATAAGAACTCGGAAGATGCAAGAACTGCAAAAAAGAAGATGATGCACTTGGTTAATACGGGCAAAAATACTTCCGCACCTGGGACGTGTTCACGACAGGCACACGACCAGGGCGAAGTAGTTAGGTCAAGCGGTGGAACATCAACAAAAAAATCCGCAAGCAGCAGCTATATCCGGCGCCAAGTGATCGGCAACCAGGTGTTTATATGAACTGCAAAAGTATCGTACTCGAACTCGTATAAATGCATGACAAATTTCCTCAGCGTGAGAAATAAAATTTGTAATGCAGATTTACCTTAGGAAAAAAATTCGTAATGCATGATTGCAATACGAGTGCGATACTTTTGCACAGGATAGTTCAGCAGTTGCAGCAACGCCGACGCGAACCAGAAGCGGAAGTGCTGGGTGAGTGTGACGCCTTTCACCTTTTATAACATCGACCCGTGTGAAGAAACCTTCACCTGCACATACCGTATTGACTTAGAAGCGGAGATTCCGCTGGCAGAATGGCAGTTGAAGACGAAGGGAAAGTTCTCGACGTCTGCATCAAGTGCAGCTGACAACTCTACAAGTGGCGCAGGAGCCGAAACTACAGCTGGTGCATCAAAGAGCGGCAGTAATCCTGCAACTACGACCAGTGGGAAACATGACAACAGCACCGGAGGACGAACTACGGGCGGGAATCCGACCAACTTGAAGAATTACAACTCTTCGCGTGAGGACCAAACGTCCAGTAGCGGGGAGCAGCTCGTGCAGCTGCAGAGCAGCAAAAATGCTGCCGCAAATAAAACCAGGACCCCGGCGCTCCTGGACGAGCAGCACGGGGCGTCGGAGGAGGCGGACGCTGGTGCCATTTCCGCAAGTACCCGGGAAATCGAGCGCTTTTCGGTGAAGACAAACGGTATAAGTTTTTTATACGATTCATTGTTCGATTTGATTCTGACTTTGCAAGAAGGACAACTCCGATGGAGCAGGACGCATAGTGTGCTAGAACTACCTGTAGAACAAGTATGAAAATCCGGTTTTCACATGCTTGTAAAGCTGAATTTCAAAAAATTCCCTAAGCCATCATCAAATACCACGGCACAGCGTCCTCCGCTTCAGTGGCGCAGCGGAACCGCGGACTTTCGGTGGAAACGCGGGGTGGTGTACCACGTGCGCAGACAAGCAGCCTTGCTTCCAGTAGCCAAGATGGCCACAACTCGCGGTCTTCGAGCATTTACGACAGGCCGGACGTCCAGCTGGATTCGCAGCCCTCAAGTACCAGTCCGGATCACCACCGGGCGACTACTTCCACGCCTAGTGGGGGAGGAAATGTTGACCATGGTGAAGACCATGACCATCAAACGGGGAACACGACCAGTATGGCGTTCTCAACTGTTATATTCTCAACTGTTGCGTGACTTTGTGATGCAAGAATGGCAAAAGTGATAGGTGGGATCTTGCCCGTCTTGCATGACAGATTTGGCACCGATTATTAGCCTGCTTGGTCCTCTGCAAATTTGTCATGCGAAGCAGCTTGATGGTGTCGATTCTGAAGGCAATTCTGCATGACAAATCATGTAACAGTTGAGAATGTAAACGTTTGAGAACGCCATAAGCAGCACACCGGTCGTCGTGGTGGTCAGCAAGAATCGGGGTGATCGACATCAAACAAGCTGTAGCTCTAGTAACCGCGTAGTTCAGATTGGTGAAGACATCAACCATAACGAAGAAGGCCACACAAAAAACCAGCATTCGGAGGAGCGGGGAAATCTTCCGCACCAGGAAAATACAAGCGGCAAGATGAACAATAATAGTGAACAAAACCAAAACGACAGCAACGAAAGCTGCAACGAAAAGAATTTTATGCAAGGGTCCAACTTCTTCACGCGCGCAATTATGCAGCTGAACCGCACCCGCTCCAGCACGGAGCAGGCCCTGCACGGGAGCAGTCCGTCCGACCCATTCAGTAACTCGAATAATTCCCGAGCTGGAGGGGGTAGAGCGGCCACTGAGAGGGGCGGACAAGCTGCATCAAATTATGACCACAAGAACTTCTACCCTACGAACACCAGTTTGGCTGCAGGAGCAGCAACAAGCAGAAATTTTACAAGTGGCAGCCAGCTCACATCACAACAGCACCAGGATCATCTTCGAGAAGAGCAAAACTGGCAAGTAGAAGAGGAAAACAATCACAATCACCAAGATCCGCGGACCACCTCTCAGCCGTCGAGTCGCGCGGCGAATGAGCAAGACGTGCCGACGGTATCAACTGCAAATATGTCTGGGTCTGGAAAAGTGGAATTTGTAATGCGTGTCTTGCATTCCTAGAAAATCTGTGTTGCGCGAGCAGCAGAAGAGCCGCTTCCTTTGTCATGCGAAAACGCACTTTGTGATGCGTGATAGACATCAGAAAGCGTTTCAAAAACTTGTCATTCATGGCAAGCGTTGCAATTAGCAGGAAATCTGCATCACAGGTTTCCAGACCCAGACATATTTGCACTGCATAGACGGTGGAGGGAGACGATGAGCACGAGGAAAGGACAACCAGATACAACGAGTTCCGGCGCAGACGTATTTTCAAGAATAGTAATGGGAGTGGTGCTCCTGCTGGACAGCAGCTCCACGGCGAAAATAATCAGGGAGGCAACAACAGGTTTTACAACGAGCAGAGAGGGACGAACACCAACACGGCGGGGGAAAGAACAACGACGAATAACAGTAATTCGAACTCCAACTCGAACGACCGGCTGAATCGGATGAATGAAAACAGCAATAGCGAGGAAAATTTCAAAAACGAAAATACAAATATCAACGGGTGGTCGAACCAGGGTGGCTCCTCATCTTCCGCGACGAATAAAAACTGCAGCAGCGGTGTCGTGATGAAAGATCAGTACGTGGAGGAAGAAAAGCTACTGTTCCCCTTGCCGAAATTCGTGCACAAAAACAGCATATCAAGTGCAAAAATGTCTGGGTCTGGAAAAGTTTAAACTTGTCATGCAGATTTTCCATGACCCATGAGGTCTGGAATGCGGGACTTAGCATGACAGACTCTGCGAGGTCTCTGCCATGCCTATGCTGCATGAGAAACTCCCGTCCAACTTGGTCAAAAGTGGACAGCTTTTGGCACTCATGCAACACAGATTTTTGCATGCTTCAGATTTACCATGACAAGTTGCCGCCTTCCAGACCCAGACACTTTTGCAATCCATACAGCATCGACCTCCGCATTTTTTGGACCTCCTGGACGGCCGAAATGCTCGAAAGAGAAGCTGCTGGTGTAGAAGTTGTTCCAGCACCGGTAGAAGTTTCTTCTTGTTCGCAACCTGAGCAACAACATCTTGCGACGCCGGAGGGGCAAGGAGAACATCAACCACAAACCCGTGCAGCTGATGATCAAGCAGCACGGGGAAACATAGCGCGCGAAAGGAATGTGGTTCTTAATAAAGCTGAAGATCGTGATGCGCACGAAAGAGCACAGCAGCAGGGGGACAGTACTAGTTCCAGAATGAACTGCAAGAACTTTTCTAAGGATTACAACTGCTACCAAGAACACAGCGGCTCAAGAGCTTCTACCAGGACCCGCGGGCCTGTCTCCACGACAAGCAGTTCTGCGACGATCGCCCGGACGCAGATGCTCACCTCCAAGTGTCGGACGCAGTTCGACTTGCAGGCCTTTCCGTTCGACCGGCAGGAGTTGCGCCTGGTTCTGTTCAACCTGCCCCAGACCGGTTTGAATTGGGACATCATCGTGGAGCGCGACCACATGGCGCGGGCGGTATCGGCGCTCGAGATCAGTTGGAAGGACCCCGACTGGGCGCTGATACCCGGCTCCTTTCGGGTGCACCGGGAATGCCACCCCGTCTACGGCGACCGGATTTTGGTACACGTCGAAGTGCGAAGGCTGTGGATGTGGTAGAGTTTTTATTTACTTAAAAATGTTGTATATGCAGTTGCAGTCTTTCAGCCGGTTCTTTTGGTTTTGCAATTATGACGAACAAGTTACTCTTCAAGACAATTATGACGAACAAGTATCATCATCTAACTCTCAAAACGAACTGCAGGTACATTTGGAACTTCTTTGCCATTCTCTTCCTGGTGACGACGCTGGCGTTTTCCGGTTTTGTCTGGGAGGGTTTCGTATGTATTGCAAAAGTATCGTACTCGTATAAATGCATTACAAATAATTTCCTCAGCATGAGAAATCAAATTCGTATTGCAGATTTGCCTTGGAAACAAGATTTGTAATGCAAGACTTGCATTTGTTTTTGTACGAGTGCGATACTTTTGCACAGGATATTTCGAGGAGGATGGGCCAGCCCGAAACCCCTACGACTCGATCGAAATCGCTCTTCTCGCGCTCCTCACCATCGTCAGCTTCAAGAGCTACATGAGCGGAAGCTTACCGAAGGTACTTAACAATCACTATTGAGATGATCATCTGCTCTGATTCTAGTATTAAATGCCCGTTGTACTACAAAATATAGAAATCATTTGTCGTGGTCTTATTTTCGAGGTTTGAAGATTCATTGCGTTGACTCACCAAGTTGTGCACGAGTGAAGATGCCTATGTTGCCTTCCGGTTCCGATATATAGCTAATGATGTTGAGTAGAAGTTGTGATTATATCCAGCGAGAAATAGAAATAAGTATAAGCACGTACACGACACGTCCACGTGTCTAAAAATAATTCAAATTCTTAACAAGGTTGCCTACATGACGATGTTAGACGTGTACACCATGGCCTCCCTGACCTGCTGCATGGCGACCATTGTGCTGACCTGCATCCGCATTTACTTCCAGCTTTCCTACCAGCACGAAGTGACCATGGCGTTTGCGCTGTACGGGCTCTACACGCTGTTTTTCCACTTTTTCTTCGTGAAGAAGGCTTTGAAATACGTGCGAGAGCAGTACGCGATGGAGGACATGACGGGCATGTATGGGAGAAAGAAAAGCGGCATTTTTTTACCGACTTCCTCCTTCTACAACCGATTCTCAACGACCACGACCTCTGCAAGTCGGGGGAACAACGCGACGAACAATATTTTCAACGGCAGCAGCTCGTCCAGCTGTACGGTAGGCGAGATGGACCACCACGGGCGGATGAGGACTTCCAATTTGTTCGGTGGCGCCGGCGGACCCTCCAACGACTTCGCCTTGCAACTGCAGGAAGCGATCGAAGTTTTCGGAGGGGCTGAGACATCAAACCGGGACAGCCGCAACAACGTCGGCCAAAACCAGCAAGGACGTCGAGAGCAGGGTCAGCACTATGCGCGGATGAGCGAGGAAAATTTGAAGCAACTCCTTCCAGTCACTCCGCCCCACGACCCGACAAACAACTTGCTAAAAAACACAACTGGCGAATTCATGAGGCGGGAGCGTCGGGTTTCGAAGTCAGCGCCCCGGAAAATAACGCGAAGTCAGGAACTAGTTGTACACACGGGCGTGTCCTCGGGCGTGGTAGCAGGTGGTGAAGCTGCTTCTGGTGAAGTACTAGCGAGTAGAAGATCTCCCCGAGCAGGACATGAAGCCCAGAGCAGGGCGACAGAAGCTGCTACAACACCAGCAGCAACATGCGGGCAGCAGCTGCCCTCGACTTCTGAGCAGAATCAGAATCCAAAAGATCAGAATCTTGCACATCAGGAGTCCTCGCAGCAAGTAACAATTCATCCAGCACCTGCTCGTGGCAAGAATGATTTGATTGCAAAGCCGCTTGGAGAAGTAGACGCAAGAAAAGACGAAGTTGTTCCGAACAACTGTTTGCACCAAGGTGTTGATCATCTTCTTCGCATTTCAACAGAGACAAACGAGCTGCATCCACACAACATTCTTCAGCAAAGCCAGCATGATTACCCGGCAGCGTCGCGAGAACTACACATTACGAACGACAGCCGGACGGTGCCGTCAGCGACGGCGCACTCTCCGAGTAATCTTCATGGTGTAAAAAAACCCGCTGGTTCCAGCAACATCCTCACAAGTTTTGTGTCCCAGTTCTCCTCTACCTTCTCTCGGAGCAAGACTTCTTCTCGTGGCGCCGCCGCCGCGCGGCCCCCACAGGAGCAGCTGTCACAGCCGCAGCCGCGACCTCGGGGAACCAGCTTGACCCGGGCAAGTATGAGCTGGGAAGCCAGCAATGATTGGATCGGCGCGACAAACAAGCACCAGTTTTAGAGGCCGGAGGTGAACAAGTAAAGTCGTGCGTCTCAATTAATAACAGATATTCAGCTGCACGTGGTTTGTCTTTGTTGTAAAAGAAAAAATAGTTTCCGTTGCGGTCTGTCATAATTTTTTGTTTCCGAGACGATAGCAAATAGCACAAGAACTACATCACATGATGAAGGGCGGATGTTAAATTTGCCTTCGGTATGAGCAGGACCAGGAGGACGTGGTCACACACCGCGGCAACGGCACAGATCAGGAGTCAGTAAAATGACTAACACGAAAGGAGCCGGTACAGACTGGGAGTCCGAGTCGATAGTTCATGTCTTTGTTATTTTTCACTTAGCTCGTGCAGCAATGAACATTTTTTTTCCACCATTTTTGTAGCATAAAAGAAAAAGAGAAACTGCAGCAAGAAGATGCACAATTATCCAGATTTTGCCGATTAGCATGCCCCCTACAAGTCAGCTGTTTTTTGCGGTTGACGATGAATGACAATGATGTGCTGGGCGTACTAGTTGTATCAGCAAAGCTGATGGTCGACGGCTAGACTCCTTTCCAAGAAAAACAGATACCATATGTAAAGTACATCATTTTATCCAGTTCCACGCAAAGAACTACACATGATGTTTCTCTTCCTCAGTATGCAGTTGCAAATGCAGGTTCTCGTCAAGAACTCAGCCAATTTCGACGGCTGATGATGAACAGGTCGACTCCACTGTCGCACGAATGGTTCAACTACATGAAAATTAGGACTACTAAATTCAACAATATTTTGGGGATGATTGATAAAGAAGAAAAAATGTACAAAGAATTCCAAATTAAAATGACGAAACATACACATGATGGACAAAAACATGTAATTTGAAAGCCTCGCGGTCGCGCTCGCCCGCGTACAGCGAAATGCTTCGTCTTCGCTCCTCCTTCTCCTGGGGAAGACGACCCCCGGGAAGAACAAAAGCCGAAGGAGCCTTAGCGCTAGGACATCAACCAGTGTAGTACTTTTCGTAGGACGATAGAAAAACAAAAGTAGTACTTTGTGTTGATCGATCCACCGTCCTTATTGTAACACAAGCACTGCTCTTGCAACGAACTACACAATCAACATCTTCTTCTTCTTCATCGTAACTACAATAAAGAGATCGTTCTTCTAGCATGTCGCGCTGTAGTCCTCGTGTTTGCTTGCATTCAAGAATTCGGAAGGAAATCCAACTTCTGAAATCATTGCACCGTTTTCGTTCTTGTTGACCGTATTATCGTCGAAATCATTCTGTTGTCGTCCCGTTCCCTTCGTCCATTTCTTGACTCATTTCGTGTGCGAAGGAATTCTGTTTCTTTATTCCCTTATCTTGCGACTTCTATGTACCGAAATTTTGCTGAATTTGTCTTCTTGGTCCATGGTGGCTGATGCTGAAGAATTTTTGCGACGGAACAGCTTCGTGATTTTTTTGGTCGTAAAAAGTATTAAATACGATCAACTTCAGGTTTACTACGTAGAACTACGTGTACCCACAGCCACAACCCTGGCGCACCACTCAGTTGTAGCTCTAGAATCAGAAGATAATTCTCACATCCCAAAATTTTGAAATTTGTGTCTCCTGACCTCGCTCCTGTGGTCTCCTCCTAGGATAGAATTTGAATCGGAAGTGGTCGTAGTAGAAGTCCAACAATTTAGAACAATAGACGGGAAGATAAAATTATTCGTCAAAATGTTGTTCAGTATCACGTCGCCGGAACTAGTACGAGCAGAACAGGCACAGTTATTCAACAGGCCGGGAACAAGCAAAGTTGATGTTCACGTTGCCGAGACCGCGAAGATGATGTCACCAGCAGGAGAACTTTCAACCTCTATGGCGGGCAAAAAGAAAAGAAGTCTCCTGTTTGGTGCAAGAACTTCTTCTGTGTTTCTCACCGTCAGCGTTACGAATCTGCGTCACGCGGGTGCGCTTTCTTTACAAAAGAAGAACCCAGGAGCACCTGTTACTACAAAAACCGGGAAGATGAACAAGAAGATGAAAAAAACTGTTCTTGTTGATCATCGTCCACCTCACCAGCAACACAAAGACGACAACGTCGCACATTCATCCAAGTTCCTGCCCTCTGCAACTCTTTCGACCGCGGCTTCCGCTCCGGCCTCTGGGGGTGGAGGCGCGCCGGCGCTTTCGGAACTCCAATTGCAGGAGCACCTGCACCAACGCCGAACATCAACCAGCACGACCGAAACCTCGACCACTACACTGGTTTACTACGAGCTTTTGAAAGACGAAGGACTTTTCGGGCGCCAGTGCCTCGAGACCATCGCAAACTGGCGGTTTTTCACGTACGGCCTGATTCCCCACACGGTACCAGCCGATCCGGCCGCTTTCGCCGAGACCTGCACTGCTGAAGACTGCGAGGGCAAGTGCAAAAGTTCTTGCGCAGAAACAGACACCTGTGCCGCGTGGGAGTTCCTGACAACCGGTGAAGCCACCACGTCCCTCCTTGGCGGCTCCAACGAGGACCCGGCCAAGGTGGCGCACTGCCGGCACTTTGCTTACGCAGACATCGAAGACAAAACCCACCTCCTGGTCTCCGTGCCCGTGTGGCAGCAGTACGGAGACGACGTTGATGTCGAGAACGAGTTCGAGAAAATTTCGGCCGCGAATGCGAAACAGGGTGCGAGCGGCTTTTGCGTGCAGGAAGCGCGGGACTTGACATTTGTAGAAGAAGAAAAATGGAATGCTAAAAGCTTTGACGTGATTCGGCGCCGACTGACGACTGCGGACCTGGAGGAACACGCGGCGAAACGCGACGCGCGGCAGAACGCGTTGGAGCAGAGTTTGCGCCAGGAATTTCCGGACTTGCCCGACGCCAACATTACGGAGAAAATCCAAACCGATGGGCTGAACGAGTACGCGACCAGGAAACTGTTTCACATTCCCTACGAAGGCTTCGTGAATGACGGTGAAACCGCGTCCGCGGTTCCCTGTGACTACCGCCGGTTAAAGGACAATTTTCAGGCCTGGAAGGAGAAAAGTGCTACGGAAGGGGTGAACGGCGCCGAGGTGCCGAGCAGTCCGGCTTTGGATGAGTCGAGCTACGCGATGCTCCTCAACGCCACCGCGGCTGACCTCGAACTGGCGCGCGCACGAGTTGAGGATGACAAAACAACGCACTACTACGTGGAAAACTGCCCGTACTACAACCGTCTGAACCACTGCGGCGACGCGAAAACTGGCGCCGGGGGCGGCGGCTGGTTGAAAGATTATGGCCCGCGGGGCCACGACAACTTCGAGGTACGTCGAGACCCCGGACAAAAGTACAGTCCATACAAAGACATACGCACAGCCATTCACGAACATGTCAACGCGCAACACACAAACTGTTACGTGCAGTGCGAGTGCTCCCAGCAACCGCTCAAGGTTCGGGCCCCGCGCGCGCAGCGGGCAAAGGCGGACGACGGGACGGCTGAGGAGCAGCACACCTGCCTCGAGCCCCTCCCTGCTTCGCTGTTTTTCGATCTGCAAGCGAGGAAGAAAGTGAAAGACGACGGCACGGTAGAGGTGGTGAGCGATCCGGCCCCAGCAGCGTTGGGCACATCTATTGCGATCCCCCCCGGCGCCCCGGTGCTGGTCTACCCGGGCGCCGCGGCCACCGCCGCTGGCAGCAGCCGCGCGGTCGCACGGTGGGAGGGCGAGCGTGCGTGCGAGAAGAGCTGCGACGACAGCGTGGACTGCGCCGCGTGGCAGTGGCGGCTGGACCGAGATGCGGGGGAGGAGCTGCTCCCGGCTAACCCCCCTAACAGTGACGCGGCGACTTCCGAGCGCGAGCCCACGGGAACCTGC
The DNA here is from genome assembly GCA_905178155.1 of Amoebophrya sp. A120. Classification (NCBI taxonomy): domain Eukaryota; class Dinophyceae; order Syndiniales; family Amoebophryaceae; genus Amoebophrya; species Amoebophrya sp. A120. The sequence continues at coordinate 1,024,296 of CAJINV010000004.1, read as the reverse complement.
ACGACGTACGACTTTACGGAAGTGGAGGAACTGTTTGTGTCCACAACGCTACTCTCCGTTTCCGAGAACCAGATTGAATTCCGGGCCGCCGTCACGAACGAGAAAAAGGTGCTCGAAAACTTTGGCCTCTTGCCCGAGGACTACGTTGCCACGCCGCTGAACGACCGCGTGACCGGGCATTTGGGTGATCACGCTGCCTACCAGGCCCGCCTTTTTCCTTCCCCGGCGAACGCGGAAACGAGCCGGGTGGCCCAGTCCTACTTTTTGACCCAACCCGGCGCGAAGTCTTGCAGCGATTCGGGCCGAATCGGGGGCAGGTCGTTGCCGCGCGACTGGCAGGGTCAAGAGACGGGTTGGTGGTATGACCCCGTGGGCCCTTTGGTCGACTGGTCTGAGCGCGACGAAGCCAAGGTCGCGAGCACCGCCAAGGAGTGCGAGAAGGTCGGTAAGCTGTTCGCGGACCTCCTGCAAGGGGGGGCAGCAAAAAATGATCCCGCGGCCACGAACAGCAGCAAAAATGTGACCATCGCCGAGAAGGCCGATGGCCTCATGTGCCAGGAGGAAACCTTGGGGAAGGAGATCCCGCTGTCTTGCTCGCTAAAAACCGCTACCACTGTTCCCAGTGACACACACGCTCCCTTTTCCGCTCACTACCGGCTCGGGGACACGCGCAGTTTGATTGGGGCAGGCTTCGTGTTTGACTACGACGCACAGTACAAAGATGTGGAAAATTGTATTTCGCCGGACTACCAGCTGATCTGTCGTGCGGACCACGTGGAAACCACTCAGAAGCAGATTGATATCCGGCAGAAAAAGTTTCTGCCCCTGCGGAGCACAACCTACTACAGCGCGACCGGGCGGTGCGTGAAGAACCGGTTCGCGGACTTACCGGAAACTATCGTGGACCTGACCAAAGCCGAGGACACGAGCAAATTTTTCTGCGACTACCGCCTCTCCCAGACCGCCGCGCGCGACCCGGACGCGGTGGGAATTGCGAATCTGTACTTCAGTCCCAAGGACGCGAAGAAGGACTTTTGTGCGTTCTTTGAGCGGACCCACCGCATCGGCAGCATCGGGAGCTACCTGCAAGATAACGAGTTTTCTTTCAGTTCTTCCGCGGACGAACCTGAGAAGAAAAACGCGGCGAAAAAGCTTCGCGAGCTGCTCCAAAGCGACAGCAAAATCAACGAGCCCGGGATCGAGTACTACAAAAAGAACTGCGGCTGCGTTTCGGCGGCCACCTATGTGGACGAACCCGCCAAGTACAAATTTTTCGTTTCAGACTTGCCGCTCGCCGCGAAAGTGGCGCCGCTCAAGGACGCGGCGACCAGTGACCAGATCTGTTTGTGCCGCAATGGCGTCCCGCAGTACAGCGAAACGCTGGGGAAGTGCATTTGTGAAATGTGCGACGCGGGGTTCACCCTGACGGCAGATCAGTCCGCGTGCAGTATGGGAGGTGGTCTTGTGCACAACTTCCACTGCTTCACCTCATTTGTCATGCAAGATTTTTTTACGAATACTAACCCGACTGTTTCTTTGCCCAATGGCACTCGCACTTCGTGTTGCATGACAGGTTCCGGACCTGCCCCTGCCAAGATAAAAGTACTACAGATATCCTGCTGCGTTGTAGACTTGTCATGCAGAAGCTGAGCCGTCGCCTCCGGCAGCGCTTCTGTAACAATGCCCTTCATCGAATGAGGCGGAGGGGAGGGGCAGTTGTGCACTCTCATAGATGGAACGCCCGTGGTTGTGGGGGGACACAGCAATGGGACGAACGCATCAAACACGACAGAAGAAGACGCAGGAAACGGATCATGCTGTTGATTTGGCGGAGAAGAAGATCCTGAAGATGCGAGAAAAAAACTACAGAAGAGGAAAAATCAAAATGTAATAAATAAGGGGAGATCTTCAACATCTTCCTCCAGATCGCTGCTAGTCCTATAGAAAAAATCCAACTTCTTGATGTCATGCTTGCGGCCCACGTATGTATCTGTAAAGCTAAAGCTCTAGTTTCTGTTTCTGCGATGCGAAACGCCTGCAAAAGGCCCTCCAGACCGCAAGGCATTGAGCCATTTTTCGCCTGCTTTTTAAATCCCTCTTGTCTTTGCGTTAAGTACCCTGTCGCGTGAGTCGTGTTTGCGCGATTTTTGCGTTTCTTCATTTTTTTTTGTTTCTTCCAGGGTCGCCCCCAGTGCCATTATACGTAAGTCCCCACCCCGGGGGATCGTTGTCATTCCAACGAACTCCTCTTGTACGTATTTTTTTTCTTATTCCGTTTTCTATCTTAAGCATAAGCAATGGCCTTTCTACTTTTTCGACGATGCCTTCCCACCTGTGCTTCACCTTCTTGCTTCTTTGGCGTCGGTTGCACCTACTTATTTGTTTCTTTCAACACGCATATCTTTTCTTTCAATGTTAAGTTAACAAGAGCAGTCACAGACATCCGTGCAACAATGTAACAGCCTCGGCGTAGGACCCCCCTTTTTACAATCATAAAGATGATGCGCCATTAATTATTCACTTCCTTGTCCAGTTGACGCATGGTCAGATTGTAGCTGTCTGCTCAGCTCAGGCGTTCTCGTGTTCGGGGATTGCCTCGCGGCCCGCTCCTGATGTTGAATCAACGGGAAGAAGTAGACTTCGTCCTCTTTGTTTTTCTTGTCAGGAAGCTAGTTTTTGATCTTTTCGCGGCAACTGCAGGTTTGCGAAGCTGAAGAACTATAAGTTTCACGGAGAGGACCACAACCACATCAGTAGGAGGGCTACAGAAACAAAACGAAAGAACAGGATGTCGTGCGTGATAGCGATGTTGGGGCGATGAACATGACTGAATGCGCATGGACCCCCACGACGAGTGGCAAAACTACAAAAGATTCCGATTGCATCTCTCAAAAACTACTTATTGATTTACATCCTTCCATGAGCGGGGCCATGAGGGAGGAAGCAAGGTATGGACGAGCGCTTTTTATCAGTTTTTTTTTTTGATTTTCTGAGCGTGAGCGGCTGCCAGTCCGTCCTTGTTCCTGTTCGACGGTCCCGCCTTGGTGTTGGTCATGCTTTTTAGCTTTGGTATTGCATCATGTCGTGTTAGGCCTTTACTTGGTTCTTCCGTTTGGAGTTGAAGACCTTCAGCATTGTAGCTGCACGACGAGGGCAGCAAGGTACAACGGTAGGGATGAACCTGTCCTCGGGCAGCATTCTGACTTAATACCAGGCTGTTAAGGACCACGTTTATTGAACATAATTGCAACAAAATATTACCACTAGCTACCTCTAGCAGATTGAATCCGGTACAGCTCAGGATCATCTGTACCATGAAGATGATAATGATGAAAATTGACACTGCCTCCACCTCGTCCGTCCAGAGCAAAGAACGTAGGCCCTCGCAGCACAACGACATAGGCCGCGAGGACACGACCTTCTGGCCGGGGGCAAGGATGAACTACGGCGACCGGGCGAAGATGTACAACTTCATGCCACGGGTACAACTACTACACGACGCTGCTTAACCTTAAGCAATGGCCTTTCCACTTTTTCGACGATGCCTTCCCCCCTGTGCTTCTCAATACATTTTGAAACATCATCTTTTTGCTTTTTACTTTTAATGTTATAGTTAACAAGTAGAGCAGTCACAGACATCCGTGCAACAATGTAACAGCCTCGGCGTAGGACCCCCCTTTTTACAATCATAAAGATGATGCGCCATAAATTATTCACTTGTTTCCTTGTCCAGTTGACGCATGGTCAGATTGTAGCTGTCTGTTCAGCTCAGGCGTTCTTATGTTCCGGGATTGCCTCGCGGCCCGCTCCTGATGTTGAATCAACGGGAAGAAGTAGACTTCGTCCTCTTTGTTTTTCTTGTCAGGAAGCTAGTTTTTGATCTTTTCGCGGCAACTGCAGGTTTGCGAAGCTGAAGAACTATAAGTTTCACGGAGAGGAGGAGGACCACAACCATATCATTAGGAGGGCTACGAAACAAAATGGAAGAACAGATATCGTGTGTGATAGCGATGTTGGGGCGATGAACATGACTGAATGCGCATGGACCCCCACGACGAGTGGCAAAACTACAAAAGATTCCGATTGCATCTCTCAAAAACTACTATATTAAATTTGCATCCTTCCGTGAGCGGGGCCATGAGGGAGGACACACAGGAGGCAAGTGAGTTGTAGACGAGCGCTTTTGTTCTGTTTTTTTTCTCTGATTTTCTGACCGTGAGCGGTTACCAGTCCGTCCTTGTTCCTGTTCGACGGTCCCGCCTTGGTGTTGGTCATGCTTTTTAGCTTTGGTATTGCATGTCGTGTTAGTCCTTTAGTTCTTCAGTTTGGAGTTGAAGACCTTCAGCATTGTGGCTGCACGACCGGGGCAGCATCAGCAAGGTACGGTAGGGATGAACCTGTCCTCGGGTAGCATTCTGACTTAATACCAGGTTGTCAAGGACCACGTTTATTGAACATAATTGCAACAAAATATTACCACTAGCTACCTCTAGCAGATTGAAGACTCCGGATAACTCCGGATCCTCTGTACAATGAGGATGATAATGATGAAAAGTGACACGACCTCCACCTCCGTCCAGAGCAAAGAACGTAAACCGCCGCAGTACAAGAACGTCGACGTAGGCGAGGACACCACGACCTTCTGGAGGTCGAGGGGAAGGATACTAAACAACGACGACCGGACGAGGATCTACAGGAACTTCATGCCACGGGTACAACTACTACACGATCGTTGTCATTCCCGCGAACTCCTCTTGTACGTACTTCTTTTCTTTTTATTTTATTTCCGTTTTCTATTTCTAGCTTAACCTTAAGCAATGGCCTTTCCACTTTTTCGACGATGCCTTCCCCCCTGTGCTTCTCAATACATTTTGAAACATCATCTTTTTGCTTTTTACTTTTAATGTTATAGTTAACAAGTAGAGCAGTCACAGACATCCGTGCAACAATGTAACAGCCTCGGCGTAGGACCCCCCTTTTTACAATCATAAAGATGATGCGCCATAAATTATTCACTTGTTTCCTTGTCCAGTTGACGCATGGTCAGATTGTAGCTGTCTGTTCAGCTCAGGCGTTCTTATGTTCCGGGATTGCCTCGCGGCCCGCTCCTGATGTTGAATCAACGGGAAGAAGTAGACTTCGTCCTCTTTGTTTTTCTTGTCAGGAAGCTAGTTTTTGATCTTTTCGCGGCAACTGCAGGTTTGCGAAGCTGAAGAACTATAAGTTTCACGGAGAGGAGGAGGACCACAACCATATCATTAGGAGGGCTACGAAACAAAATGGAAGAACAGATATCGTGTGTGATAGCGATGTTGGGGCGATGAACATGACTGAATGCGCATGGACCCCCACGACGAGTGGCAAAACTACAAAAGATTCCGATTGCATCTCTCAAAAACTACTATATTAAATTTGCATCCTTCCGTGAGCGGGGCCATGAGGGAGGACACACAGGAGGCAAGTGAGTTGTAGACGAGCGCTTTTGTTCTGTTTTTTTTCTCTGATTTTCTGACCGTGAGCGGTTACCAGTCCGTCCTTGTTCCTGTTCGACGGTCCCGCCTTGGTGTTGGTCATGCTTTTTAGCTTTGGTATTGCATGTCGTGTTAGTCCTTTAGTTCTTCAGTTTGGAGTTGAAGACCTTCAGCATTGTGGCTGCACGACCGGGGCAGCATCAGCAAGGTACGGTAGGGATGAACCTGTCCTCGGGTAGCATTCTGACTTAATACCAGGTTGTCAAGGACCACGTTTATTGAACATAATTGCAACAAAATATTACCACTAGCTACCTCTAGCAGATTGAAGACTCCGGATAACTCCGGATCCTCTGTACAATGAGGATGATAATGATGAAAAGTGACACGACCTCCACCTCCGTCCAGAGCAAAGAACGTAAACCGCCGCAGTACAAGAACGTCGACGTAGGCGAGGACACCACGACCTTCTGGAGGTCGAGGGGAAGGATACTAAACAACGACGACCGGACGAGGATCTACAGGAACTTCATGCCACGGGTACAACTACTACACGACGCGAGCACGTCTCGAACAGAAACAATCCGCGCGAATGCACGACATGGAACAAACTCTAAAATCCGCACCCTGTCTATGCAGCAGTGCAATGGTCTGTTCCCACACTGAAGACATGTTTGCGGTCGATAGAGATACACAATCGTCCCCATAAGATTCACGAGCTGAACGGACACCCCGTAGAACGCTGCAACCTGCTTGACGATTGTGAAGAACCCGTTCAGCACCATAGAGCAAAGCAGCTGCACGTAGCAGAAAAACGCCAGGAGAAAAATCCGGGTCGGCTTCGGCAGAAGAAACGGCATCTCCGTGCGGCGAATGGGGGGCGAGACCGAGGTGATTGATGTAGTAGTCATCTTGTTCAATGGGTTTTTCTCGCAAAGTTTAAGTTTTGTTGTCACGACACAATATTAAAATCTCTCTGTATTTATGTATCTGCAGATGATCGTCACGAGTGGTCTTCTAGTTGATCAGTAGCCTCTCTACCCAACATGCTTCGCCACTTCGCCTATGAACACGCCTTAGTCACGATGAAATGATGAACCTAGTCATTGGCAACGCACTCAGCGCAGTTGATATTGTTATTGACAGAAGTTCGCATCAAACAGAACGACAGCGGGGATTTTTTATTTATTTTTTGAAAGTCTTATCGAGATAATCTGCTTGTTCGCGCCTCGGTCTTGCAACCCATCAGAAGGCTATTAAAACAGGTTGAAAAACGAAAAAAAGGGAGCTCGCGCGGATTTTTTTTGTTTTTTTACTTTTATATTGAAAGCGTCGCACTGGTTGAATACTTAGATTTTCTTGCCAAGCTGAAGAGAAAGTTTCAACTCCTAAGAGCGTGTCAAAAAGTAAGAAAAAAGTTCTTCAGAAAAAAGTGAAAACGATGATCAACATCGGGCTTTTTTGTCACAATGAAATCAGAATCAAAGTCAAATGTCGTCGCAAACAGAGTCAAATTGAGAAAAAGAAAATTGGTACTTGCGGAAGGAGTGGCGATTTGGCGAAAATACTGCTCAACCATCAAATCGGTACACTTCCAACGCAGTAATTGTATAATTGAGTCAAATTGAAAATAGAAGTTTTTTTTTTCCTGATTTACTGTTGTCACACATCCAACTTCACCCTAGTTACTTCTCTGCCTCTGCTACTGAGTGATCCATCAGGCATTTGTTCCAGGAGAAGTTCTAGAGGCGGACAAAAGTAAATCGGAAATGTTTTTTAGAAGTCAAATAGTCGTGTCTTGTTGACAAGAGTGAAAAATGAAAGCGGGGGCAAGGATGTACAACTTCATGCCACGGGTACAACTACTACACGACGCGAGCACGATATGAGGAGGACAACGTGCCCAACAGGCAACGCACCCAAGGGGATAATTTTTTTTTTTTTCACAGTAAACGAATTGAACATAAGTAATTTCGCTAGTTAAAATACACTAGCTTGCCTTATGTGAATTAGCTATGTAAAGTAGACGCTTTCAAAGGGTTGTAGGGTGCTAGATCGCCGATATCCAGCTCCACGGCTTCGCCTCGGTTGTCTCCACGCAGGGGCGCCGGGATACTGCACACGAGGGCCTGGCGCAGATAGGGCACGAAGGTTCGCAGGGGGCAGAGGATCGGCGGCCAGCCTTCTGTGGCAAGGCAGCAGGACGACGTAGTTGCGACGGCCGTGTCGCACCTTGCCGCCGTTTTCTGTGTTTTGTTTGTGCCTTGCTGCCACTTTCCGCCGAGCTTGGGAGCCATTTTGTGAGGCTACCCAAAGTGCCCCGGCTTCGTTGTGTTCCTACCTGGGCAGATTGACCTCACAAAGGACAACACGAGAGTCCGGGATCCCCGTCCGCGATGCCCCTCCGAGATGCCCCCTTTTTGGCAAGGGACAAAACGACCACAGCGTCGGGGCTAGGGGTAAAAATATGCCCTATGGGAGGCCCTGTGTGGACCCCCTCCCGCGGCCCCCCCTCGCGCCCCCGCCTCTCGCCTGCGGCCCTGCAGGCCGCGGCCTGCGGGCCATGTTGCACTTGGCTTGCGGGTGCTTTTTGGCGAAACCCCCCTCGGCAGCCGATGGCACGCTGCTCCGCCTTCTCTCATAACCAGGGCGCGCGGCTTTTTGTGTCTACCGTGCCGGCTTGTCGTCAGCCATCCGCTGGATGCGGCTAGCTGCGCCAAATCTCCCACAGGCCACGCACAATGGAAAGCGCGGGCAGTAGACAGACGCCACACCATGGGGCGCTTCCTCGGTTTTTTGCTAGGGTTCCGAGGCGAATCCGTGGAGCTGGACTTGGCGATCTAGCACCCTACAACCCCTAAAAAACGTCTTATCTAACTACTTAATCACCTAGCTATTGCAATTAACTATTTTATATAGGTATTTTGCCGGCCAGTCCGGCACTAATTGAAACTTTTTTTTTGATCCCCCATGGGTGAGTTGCCTCTTGGGTACGTTGTCCTCCTCATACACGACGACGAGGGCGACCGGGCGAAGATCTAGGAAAAAAACACGGCGACCGGGCCTCGAGACCGTAGGAAAAAAACACGGCGACCGGGCGAAGATCTACAACTTCATGCCACGGGTACAACTACTACACGACGCGAGCACGACGACGACGACCAAAGTCGTAGAAGAAGACAACACAAGAAACTGTATTCGAACGCAGGAACTGCACGAAGAAGTGGCTGCATCAAGAAGTGCAGTGAAAGCACTGTCGGATGTTGAAAAGAAGCGGCATGATCAAGGAAAGAAGAAAATACGATGTAATAGAAGGCGCAGGAATGGAACACCAAATAAAGCAAGAAGTACGTCTTGTGTCTTACGAGGTGGACCTCGATGTGGTATCAAAAATGCACCTGCTACAACAAGAAGTGTTGAAAGTACAACTCCTGAAGCAACATCTTCTAGGTCTTCTTCTCGATCGGTCAGTTACTACTTCTGGCGGCCAAGGGCTTATTTCGCAGAAACTGAGCAGCAGGCCAAAGAAGATCACAAGGGCATGCGCGGCCTGCTTGATGTGTTGGCATTCCTCCAAGCACAGGCCTGGATGTCGATCGGATCACAAAGGTGGACGAGAAACAAGGAGGCGCACGTCTCAAAAAGCAAAACTTGGAGCAAACTTCTCCGGAGGTGGCAGCTGCATCATTTCAATTTCTTCTTCCTCGCGCGCGGCTATTTCGTGGTCTTTTTTGTTTTGCTGGCGAACTTTTCTCACTTCGTTGAAGCCACAAACTTCATCACGACGCTGACCAGAACGACAAGCAATGTAGTTTTCAACAGTGCCACCTCCAACGACAGAGCCGCAGTCGAAGCGAACCAATTCGCGGCGGACCAAGAAAACGCATCGGCATCTTCCGGGGGAGGTGGTAGAAGAGGTACTAGCGTTCAGGAACAATTCTTGCCTGAAGAGGGTAGTAATGGTAGTACAGATTCCACATCATCATTACAAGCTACTAGTGAAGACGCGGCAGCGAAAACTGGTGCGGCTACGATGCGGAAAAATCCGAATCGAATCGCAAAGCAAATCAAGCCCCCGAATCCTTTCACCGTGAAACTGCACGAAGCGGCGCTGAAGGATATCGAACAAAAGCTGTACCCCCACGATCAACCAGATCCGGAAGAAAATCCCGCGAACTGGCTGTTCGACAACTGGTGTCCGTTGCCCCCCAAGTTTGAGAAGCTGACCACGCCCGGGACCACGTACTTCCAGGTTTTGCAGCAGTACTTTGACAACTTTATGGACAACAGTCTGCGGGTGGTGCCCAACAGCTTTGCGCAGTTCCGGTACGGGGATACGGAAATGGGGCTTTTGAAGCCACGCCTGATCGGTCCGGATGAGCCGTGGCCGATGTTTTTCCCGGCGAGCCAGGTGCCTGAGTTCCTCCAAAACACGGATCTGAACCGCGGGTCCTGCCTGCAGGACGAAGTGAGCAACCTCGCGCGCATAAATTTGCCCAACCTGCACTTCTCCTTTTCGAACTGGCACTTCTGCCGGGAAGCCTGGGTGACGCACGCGGACCCCTCGATTGAGGCCACGCGCGACAGTACCTTCAGTAAGGAAATGGTGAAGCTGTTTCGCGACCGCCTGGACTTGTACTCCGACGAGATTGTTTCCGACTTTCTGGATCTGCGGACTAGCGAACTGCTCGCGTCCCTCACGTCCTCCAGCACGGCCGCGCCTATAGTTATGCCGGGCGCAGCTGCCGAGGATGAACAGGGCGCGGCAGGCCTCGTGACGCTGCAGACGGGAGCGACCGCACTCTCCTTTTCGTCGACTGGCGAATCTTATGCATTGCAAAAGTATCGTACTCGTATAAATGCACTACAAATTTTCAGCATGAGAATCCGCATGCGGATTTCCTAAAAAATTTGTAATGCATGATTGCAATACGAGTACTGTACGATACTTTTGCACAGGATAAATCTCGGTCCATTCCCTGGCAGGGCCTGTGGTCCGCGGAGATTTACCACCTGTTTAACCTGGACAAGCCACAAGACCCGCTGCGCAGCATGCTGCAGGTCGCCAACCGCCCAGTGGTCCTGGTCGGGGCGCCGCACCTCCGAGCGCTCTCCTGCCACTGGCTGCCCACCAAAGTCGGCTTCATCGAGGCACCAAAACCGTCCGAGACGGAAATATGCTCCTTTGCGGTCAAGCAACGAGTGAAACAGCAGATGCAGGAACAGAGTACTTGATCAATGCTCCTTCATTTGTTCTGACGGTTTTTATTTTCTTCTTGACTTGTGGATTTCGATTTACTTATTATATTTGCATATAATTGTGCACTAGCGAGTAATTCGTGTTGGTGTCTGCATCGTTTGATAGAGACACACTAGAAAGAAGAAAAACAACTTGAGTTCTTGTGCACGATGCGGCCGGAAAAAATAGCAGAAAAAACGTACAAAAAATGATGATCACGATCCCCACAAGGTGCACGATTCCCGCAGGAGACGGTGACCTTCTTTCTCGCGGGAGGGCCCTGGGTGAAGGTAATCGCTGCCGAGGCGTATACGGAGAGCGAGTCTTTGCTGAAAAGCAAAGACCTCTTGCTGGACGTCGGATCCACGTTAGACGGTGTGAAGGGCACGGGCGACAGTGGAATCCGCAACATAAACCGCTACATGAACCACAAACTGCAGAACTGCGAGCAGTTCTCCACGGCCATGAGCTGCGAGACCTGCTTTGAGGAATGCATATCCTCGATGCAAGACAAGTAATATTTTCGCACTTGTAAAATGAATTCCTGCAGTATTTCTCTACTTTTTGCATGACACTATTAAAAAAAGCAGCATTTGCACTACATATAATTTCTGTAATTTTTGATGCCGAAGAAGAGCGAATGGAACGCGAATTTGCCACAATATTCTTACTAGTTGTATGTGTGACTCTACAACTTTTGCAGTGGATAATGCAGCAACATCGACAATCCAAACGACAACTACGAGTTCGATATTCAGTACGACCGTGACAACGATCAAGGATCTCCTGGTAGTGCGGCAAGCAGGACTTCTAGCAAGGGAAAATTTCGAAAATGGAAATCGTCACTCGCAGACGAAGATTATCCTGTGCAACAGTATCGTACTCGTACTCATAATTGCGACACAGCATGACAGTTCTGCCGTCCTCTATATCCAAAAATGCATGACAAATTACATTTTTTCTTTTCAGAAATAAATTTGTAAGAAGTAACGAAGATGCGACTTCTACTAACAGTACGATATTTTCGTGTGCATAATGCTAATGGCAGTGGCACTTCTAGGTCAACATCAAGAACGTCTCGGAACAGAAAAAATTACTGCGGTCAATGCAGAAATGTAACAAAATCGGGTTTCGAGGACGATTGCGGGTGGTTCGAGAATTGGGATTCCGAGTTAAAAGGTAGAAGAAAACCCACTTCGCAAGCGGGAACGACATCAATATCTGCTTCACACGTCGAGAATACAGACTCCACTACTAGCACCACTGCCGGGGGTGTCGTTCAGGGTGCTATTTCGAGTGTCTTGGACTCTACCTTCGCTTTGGCAAAAAAATTGATAAGTTAGCCAAGCTAACGAGTTTTCACATGATAATAACATAGTCTCATAGTCATATCATAACATTTCGTCGGGTATTAACCTCGTCGTTTCCTGACGAAGCATGAGGATTACTTAACATGTTTCCGCTTCGAGCCACAGAACCATTCGCTTTGCACGAGAACAAAAAACCCACGAGGAGGAAGATCGGCAGCTTCCTTGCGGAAAGCCGCAGGGTGGTTGCAGCAGGACGACAAGACGACGTCACGCTCACGAAATAAAAAACAGTCTACTCATTCTCATAGTCTTCACACCGTTCTACGTCGTGTCTTCTTGTTATTTGCGATTTGTTCCCGTGTAATTGATGTCCGTTGTTGTGCCTGCTTTCCAGAAAAATCCAGGATCTCCTGCTTGGGGTCACGATGACAGATGAAAGAGGAGAAGCTACTTGTGGAACAAGATCTTCGTGTTGATGCAGGCGGTTCTTGTACTAGATCATCAGATACGACACATTGGTTCTTTATTCACGAGACCATGCATAATCTTAATCACGCTACGATCTTCAAGATAAATCTCGGTGTTGTTTTCTTCTGCTTTAAAGAAGTTGTCAGCCACGGGCTCTCGCTTGATGAAGAACTACATGGTGATGGTCGTTGGAAAGTTTGTGACTTTATTCTCGTTCTTTATGGCCTCGAAAGATCATGTGGATCTTTTGATGCCACCTGGCAACATCAATTTCTTGTTTCAAGTGGTCAACTCACACCTAGCTCCATAATTCTTACTGCCAAAAGTACATCATTCACCGGTAGCTCGCTTCTGATTGATGACATTTTATTTAGCGAATATTAGCATTTCCATCTTGCTCCGTCTAATGTTCAGCCTCTGCGCAGAACATCATTATGGCTACTTACTGTATCAACAGGGGTCAGAAGTGTAGTAAGTACTAGTAGTTGATTTATGGGTCGTCATTTTTTGTCCTTTGACGACCTGCTGAATCAGGTTATTTCATGAACTACGTGGAAGTGCAAGTCTGTATGGGCCGCGGGGAAACGCGACAGATCAAAATATGCAGCTCTTCCCGCCGCTCTTATACGCCCAGGTCGGCGGTCTATTGTGGAAAACCCGCCGTTACCAGAAGCGGCACCAAACGAAAACCTTCGTCGAATACCTCGCGGCGCCGTTGCTAGTTTGCCTGTTCTCGTACTTGTTTTTTGGGGGCTATCAGACCAGTTTGTACACGGAAAATGGAGGAACGGAAAGGGAAAATGCTTCGTATAATGGGCGAACGACACGCGGCCCTCGTACGGATGAAACAGCTCCCTCTACGTTCGTCCCGAGGTTTGTTCTTCCCTCTTTCAGCGGTGTGTTGGGCGACCTGGCCGGCAAGGTTGGGCCTCTACTCCTTGATGGCAACGAGAATTCTTATAACCAGGAGATGCTTGTTGGAGGTGTCCAATTGGGGATGCGGGACTCGTTTCCAAGTAGCAGAGTCTGCACTTCTGTCGGTGTTATTACGGACGACGAAACCTGGAGCCAAATCGTGGACGCGGTTTCTGGACGACCTTTTGAATTTTCGAAAGCCAGCACTACTTTTGCCACGACGACCATACGACATCCGCCCACCAAAGGCCCGACGGGCAAGAAAAAGGCCGCTCTGGTTCGATTCGGCGCCTCCACGCTTTTTCGGGTCGAGGTTACGACGACCGATGTTGACGCGGCAACCGGTGGTGGTGCTTCAACTACAACTGCGAAGATCGTTGCAAAGACCGCTGCTCCTGCAGAGGATGATCTTCTCTCTTCAAAAGAACGCACTGTAGTAAGAACCGGCGGCTACAGCCGCTTCAAGCCACGTGACCTGTGCGGGGTGATAAAAATCGAGTTTCGTGGAGGCACTTCTATACCCGAGGACTCGTCGCCGGGAATGAAGACCGCGGCAAAGTCTTCTATGTTGACCTCATCTCCTGACGCTGGCGCAAAAAAAGGACGTCGTGAAGATGATCATGCTGCGGAGAATTTAGTTGTGTCCCTGTACATTCGAGCTCTGAAGAGAACCAGCGACCAGGATCTGTATGATGCCCTTAGTTCTCATCATCAACATGTGGACGAGTTGTTGTATAACAGGAACTACGACCTGGAGCGGCCCGGATATAATAATCAACATACGGAGGACCACTACTACACAAAAATCCGGCTGGCCGATGAAGACAACGACAGTGTTTTTGTGTCCACGGACTACTCGGGCTGCGGAGTCGGAGGAAGACTGAGAAGCCAAAGTCCTCGTGCAAGTAGTCCAGGCACTGCAGCCTCTTACGACGCCGCCAGGTTCAGCCCGTGCGTGCGTTTTTTTCGAGAGAAAATGAAGCCGATTCTCGAATTGCGGTCGGTGGCAGAGGGGATATCAGAACTGGTCGTTGTTGCAGCCGGCGGTCTTCGAGCAACTTCTAGGAGCGCAAATTCTCTTCCTGTCAGCTTCGTGCCCTTCCCCGAGTTGCAAATCACGAATTCCTATCAAGTGTAAAAATGTCTGGGTCTGGAAGAGTGCCTGACTTGTCATGCAGGTTTCCCATGACTCATGAGGTCTGGTATGTAGGACATAGCATGACAAATATTGCGAGACCTTTCTAATGCCTATCCTGCATGAGAAACTGCCTCTCGATTAGGTCAAAAGTGGGGAGCTTTTGGTAATCATGCAACACAGATTTTTACATGATTCAGATTTAGCATGACAAGTTGGATTTTTCCAGACCCAGACATTTTTACATTTGATAATTCCCTGCGTTCCCTGTACGTGAATCCCTACAAGCTCGAGAAGGAAGTGGAGCTGGGCTTCCTCTGTGTGATCTATCTTCCAGGAAAAAACAACCATGACCATCTTATATCCATTTTCTGCATGACAAACACAGGACTTCATATATGTTTTGCATGACAAATTGGATGGGGATCATGGTTGTTTTTTTGTGGATATCAACCTCCTTCCGCTTTTCATCCCCTTTTTCCTGACGGTGAACGGACAGATCGTCGAAAAGCAAATGCGAGAAACCATGCGCACCATCGGGGTTTCGGATTTGTCCTTTTTCCTGCACAGCATCGCTTTGATCTGTATCAGCTGTTTCTGCTTCAGCACTGCCGTCGCGCTCGGCTGGGTCTTGTTCGTGGCACCACCTAGTAGTGGGTCCTCGATTTTCCTCCAGAATCTCGCCGTCGTAGCACAGCTGTTTTCCTCTTCGTTCTTCTTTTCCGCCACGGTAATGGTTTTTGCGCACATTTTATGAGAGTGCACCACAACTCCCACTCCCCCTCGTTTGTATGGCATGAACAGCAACACAAACACCAGCACGCGTGGGGCCTCTGCATGACAAATTCAATTCATGTGCCTAGTGTAGTACTGTTTATTGGGCTCCAAGAATCTGTCATGCAAAGAGTGCCACAAGGTAGCGGGTGGATTTGGGATTTTGCATGACAAACGAGGGAGAGGGGGAGTTGTGCACTGTTATACATTTGGAGCAGCTTCTTCTCCAAGCCCGCCACTGCGTCGACGGCAAGCTGCATTCTCTTCGGGGTCCCTTTCCTCTGGCACGCACTGCAGGTGTACTTCTGGCAAGGGGGTATCGGGACTGCAGACAACAACGGAGGAGCGGCAGCCAGCAGCAGCACTGCTGCAGCTGGGTACTATGGTTTATTTCAGCTGAATGTTGCCCAAGACGGGACAACGTCGACGTCCCCTTTCTATTCTTTCATCCTCACCGTAGAACGGAGCTTTCTTTTGCTGCTCACGCTCCCGGTCCGGGCATTTCACGAAGCCTACATGAGTTTCTTGCTCGAGACTACTCTCAACTCCTTCGGCTACCCGTGCAGCCGATCGCCGATGAACCAGGACCCACTTACTCCCCTGCTGAAGTCGTTGGTCTTGCTGCTCGCGGTTTGGTATTTAGTGGACTCCACGTCCTTTACTCTGGTTAAGGCGAAGCAGGATTTGGCGAGGCGCTTCTGGTACTGCGTCAACTTGCTGTGTTTCTGCCGGACAGCACGACGCAATGGCAACAATGGGTTAGCCTCAGAAGAACATCATGGTGCTACTTCTAGCACATTATCGGGAACAAGAACATCCATGGGATCCTCGGCGATGCGCGGTAGTTCCCAAGCTTTCTTGGACGAAGACGAAGAAGTCGAAGGTGATTTTTCCTCAGCTTCACGGAACAGAATCACCCGACGCCCAGCCCCAAACCGGCGGTGGACCACGCGGATCTGCCGTTTTGTTCCGAATCTGCTGCTCAAGCGCTGTCTGAAGCCCGTTTTGCGGTGCCTGGTGGCCTTGCTGCAGTTTTGTTGGGAGGTGACACAGCGTGAGCGTCGACGTCGGAGTAGAAGAAGTTCTAGGAGCAGAACGACTGGGCTACTGGTTCCAACGACCAGGAGACGCGGTAGACGTTCCGAGCGTGGTGGTGGCGCAGTTAGTACTTCTTTTTCCTCACGAAGGTGGACGACCGGGGCTGGTGGTGCGCAGAGAAGTCACTATAATAATCCGCCGGGCCAAACAGAGGAAGCTGTGGCAGACGGTGGGGACGTCGACCACGCTGAGCCACATGATTTCGAAGCCGCTTCTGAAGTAGAAATGTTGCACGACGACGACATTGACCCCCTCGCCCAACACCAACTACACCAGCCTGCGGTGGTTGTGGAAAATCTGCGCGTGAAATTCGGCGACGCCTTTTACGCTCTTTCCGCGGGCACGAATCTGAGGATGCAGCGTAACCAAATTTTCTGCCTGCTCGGCCCCAACGGTGCGGGGAAGAGTACCTGCATGAAGGTTTTGACCGGGCATTTGAGACAGTACGACAACGAGGACGCTGCGACACCAGCGAGGGACGAAATAGAATCAGTTTCCTCGGACGAAGCAGAGGAGCCAGAACTAGAACCGCAGCAGCATCGCTCTTCTCCTACTTCTGATCTTCAATATAGGAGAACAAGTGAGGACTACAGTGCCGCAAGTAGTACGAGAATATCTACTTCTGCCCCGGCCCCTGCGAGGACTAGGACTACACGGAGCGGACCCCGCCGGGGTAGACGAGGCGCTGCGACCGCCGGAACTACTACATCAGCCGCTACTTCTTCATCACTTGGTGGACGAGGTGGTCTTATTCTTCCGGGGTCTTACGTGCGGATCTACGGGCACACAGTTGAGGAGGGGAGGCGGAAGCAGATGATCGGGTTTTGTCCGCAGGAGAACGCGTTGTACGAGTACTTAACCGTGGAAGAACACTTCTTGCTGTTCATGAAACTGCGTAATTTCGAAATTCCAGCCTCGTCAGAAGAGGCCGACGAAGATGAGATTTTGGAGGACCGAGATCATGCTGTTCGGGATGGAGAGGATAGTAGTTTATTTGGAGATCATGATGATGTAGTTGCAGACGCGGCAGATGCAGTTCCACATCGAGTACAACATGTTGCGTCTTCACGCGAGATGAACATTAATGCAGTAGAAGAACAAATAGGCCAACGGACTACATCAACAGCAAATCCTCGTGGCACGACACCAGCTCCTCGCGTGCTATCTGCAGCGGAACAAGAGCCGGAAGCAGTGGCTGACGAGAATGAGGACGAAGAGCAGGACCACGAGGACAATAATTTGTCCTGGATCGCCTTGACACTGAACGTCAAGACCTCGCGTTCAGAGGAGCTTCGCGCGCGGAAAATCCGCGAACGGAAGTACGTCACCACCATGCTGCAGAAACTGAATTTGCTGGATAAGCGACACACATTAGTGAAAAATCTGTCCGGCGGGATGCAGTATGCACTGCAAAAGTATCGTACGCGTATAAATGCATTACAAATTTCCTCAGCATGGCAAAGAAAATTTGTAATTACAAAACATGAACACACTTCTTCTATCGTTCCAGTTGTAATGCTGATTCACCTTAAGAACAAGACTTGTAATGCATGCAATTCGAGTGCGATACTTTTGCACAGGATATGCAGCGCCGGTTGTCGATCGGATTGGCCTTCGTCGGGGACCCGGTTTTTGTGGTGTTGGACGAGCCCTCCAGCGGGCTGGATCCGTTCACCCGGCGCCAACTTTGGGAGTTTCTGCGGAAAATGAAGGAACACCGGACCATTTTCTTCACGACGCACTTTCTTGACGAGGCCGAGGCCCTTGGGGACAACATCGCGATTATGTCCTTCGGGGGAGAGGTGAAGGCCGAAGGGAGCGCGGACTTCCTCAAGCGGCAGCATAACTGCGGTTACGAGCTTATGCCGTTCTCAAACGTTACATTCTCAACTGTTACATGATTTGTCATGCAAAATGACCATGACTCACCAGACGATCGAGCTGCTGCGCATGACAAATTCTCGGAGGGCTAAGTAGCAGCACTATGATCTGCACGAAACCTGTAATGCAAGACGCGCAAGGTTGTCCCTCTCGCCTGCGCTAGTCTTGCATTACAAATTCATGTAACAGTTGAGAATGTAACAGTTGAGAACGCCATAGAGCTCGTCCTGGAATACGAGGAAAATTCCGCGTACTACGAACGATTGCTGCGATATGAGGGTGTCAGGATTAAAATCGACAAAGTCGCAAAATTTGTGATGCACAAAATCGATGGCGGTCGGAGCCTCAGTTTCCAGGTGGCGCATGACAAATTTCGGCAGCACCAAAATCCAGTCTGTCATGCTGTTTGGGCAAAGAAGATTGCTCCTGTCGTGCTACTCTGGCAGCGCATCGCATACCCCTAAACAGGCGCGCAATCGCTTTCATTGGCCTGCTCCCCAGTACAGGCCTTCAGTGCCCTAGATTTTATGCATCACAAGTTTTTTGATCATTTTGTCGATTTCGATCCTGACGCATGCATATGCTGCGAGGACCGGAGCAGGCTGCACGAATCGACGGCGGGGGCTCAAGAAATAGATCCTCCCCTCGCTCCTGCTTACTCGCCCCAGTCGCATCCGAGTCTGAAATCGCATCCGAGTTTAGCGCTAGCCCGGGCGACCAGCATGAGAGAGTGGGTGGAGTGGAGGCAGAGGCTGGTGCAGCTGATCATGCTAGTACTGATCTTCAGAAAGCAGCGCCTGATGCTGCCTTTGTTTTCAGTCAGACAGTGGGCAACGTTGCAGCTTCCTCTTCTTTTTCAGCTGCGGGCGACCGTGAAGATGATGCAGAAGGAGGTCTTACTAACAACACTACATCGGATGAAACAAAATCAAAAGAAGGGCAAGAACAAGACCGTCAACAGCAACACTCATCGAAGGACTACACGAAAAATAAAACGGCCTTTTCTTCTTCTTCTTCTTCTTCGAAAAGCATAATCAACATCAACCAGGAGATCGTGGATCTTTACTTGGAGGATTTCCACCAGAACGGGCTCACAAATTCGTTTGAGTACGTGTTCGAGGAAGACAAAAAGTTCCCGCGGCAGAACCCCTTTTTGATTCTGAACGAGACAAAGCGAGTAGTGGAGTCCGCGGTCAAGTTATCCAGGACAAAACACCCATCCCCATGATCAATTTTTCGCATGACACACGACACTAGAGTTTATGCATGTTTTGCGATGACAAATTGGATGGGGGTGGCGGGCCTTTTTTTGTGGATACAAGTACACCCTGATGAAGGAAATGGAGAAGAAAATGGCAAAATTTGAAGCCGCAGAAGCAGAAGCAGCAGCAGATGATGAACATGTTGTAGAAGGAGGTCTACAAGATGAACTTTGTAGCCCAGGAGCGGAGGTGCAGTTGGAAGGGGGTCCTGCACAACTTTTACGACATCCAGGAGAGCATCGTTCATCTGCGTCGTCGTCCCCGCAACATAAGGCTCGTGGAGAACTACAAGGAGAACAACAATTGCCAGAGAATAAAGAAGTTGTTGTAGATCCTGACAATAAACTGTACATGGACACTCTTTTAGCCGCGGCGACAACCGGGGAGACCCCAACCCACTTGATGTGTGGTAGTTCTAGAAGTAGAGAAGCTCCTCCACCATCATCACCAGACGACAAGAACGGCACGCAAGATGCGGATGGTACTACGACGATGGGACCAGCAGCAGGAGCCGCTGCTTCCGACGTTGATGTAGTTCCTGCATCAAACGGTAACATGAGTTCCTCCTCCTCATTCGACGAAAGTAGTCGACGTGTTGAGCAGCTGCACGAGGATCTCCTATTCGAAACGGCGGAGGAAGCGGAGCCTCTGGCGGAAAATCTACCGCCCAGTCAGTTGTTTCGGAACTGCGTCAGAACTTCTGTAGCTGCGGCGTCGAGGAAGTCGTCTCTCCTGTCCGTGGATAGTTGCAGTAACACGGCGACTTCTACCTCCCGCAGTTCGTCGCCCGCAACCAGCAGAAGAGCGACCAAGAGCCCAACGACCACAACGACGAGCAGCGGGATTCATCTGGGAGCAGCGGGTGCTCCTGGTAGTAAAGCAGGCGCGTCCGGGTGTCGTGCCAATATGAATACAAGAAGGAAACTGCAGCACTCTTTCGAGAGGGTCGTGAAGGAGGTGGATGCGGACACCGTGTTGATCACTATCACGTACGCTTGCACAAAGCTGCGGGCGCGAAAAAAAAATGCAAATGTTGTGGTTGACATCACTAGCAGCTTTAACAGCGCTTCACAGATGAACAATGCGGCGGGGCCGTTTGAACCTCGTCAACATGATCTTCCGAATGAAAGCGCGGAAGGCCATTGCGCTTCAGCCAAGGCGACCCAAGAAAGACGGAAGACTTCTTTCGATGACCCGGGAGGGACCCCGGTTTTGGAATCCTCTAGCAGCAGCGGAAGCATGGTGCTCGAAGGGGTCGTGAGGCAGCAAGAAGACGTGCGCGAAATGGACCACGTAGGCGTCGAAGATGAAGTTCTAGGTACAGCCAAAGAACCGGCGTCAACTACGTCAAGTACTAAAAGCAAAAGGCCGAAGTTCGTTGTTGGTGCGTTGGCGGAGCCGCGGCGGGGTCGTGGTATGACTTTGCCTTCGGGGGCTTCGCGCGGTGGTGGATACATAAGCGAAAGCTCTAAAAATTGCTTGACTTTGAACCCAGTAATTCCCAGTGGAGAGGACTACATCACGATGACGAGCTCCATCGAGATCCTGTACCGCTTGCTAGAACGAAGCAGCACCACGACTACAAATGATACATCAGATGAATCATCGCCAAGAAGATCACCTCGTGGAGATATTACGGAAGCTGAAGCAGACTCCGAGGAGTCGTTTGCGACCAAAACTCGTCGTTCCGGCGGTGACGTAGACGTTTCGTCACCAAACAAATCGCCCGAGAAAATGGAAACCGCGACAGGAAATAATCGAAACAAGAAGCAAAAACACCAAAGGGGAACAAGCCGGACGAGTTCTACTTCCAACAATAAGATGTCGGTCCAGTTTTTCAATTTTGACAATGGCCTGGTGGCAAAAATCCTGAAAGGCATGCACAGTCTACAGCAGATTTCCAAGACACGGAGGTTTTTGGTGTTGAAAACAGCCAGCCTGCAGACCTGCAATTTGGAGCAGGTCTTTTTGAAACTGTGCACAAGAGACGGAGAGGATGGTCTTCGCGGGGCAGGAGGAGCTTCTTCTAGCGCCGGAAGAGGCAACGCTATTTTAGCTCCAGGAGTCACGACTACGATTCCAGCGACGTCTCTTCAATCTTTTGCGGCGCAGCTACAACTTCCAGTCGCCGACTTGGCGGGCTCCATGCGGGCGGATGCGGAAGCTGAAGACGATCTTCATACAAGAACGGAGCATACTGTGAGGACTTCTTCATCTTCGCAGCGTGATGCTGGAGGAAGAAATCTTGCCGATATAATTGACTATGGTCAGCACCAACAGCGACACCGTAGCAGGTTGTGGCCACGATTTAATTTCATCTCTGCCTGCTGGAACACTAATAATTTTTTCACGATGATTTTTACTCGCAGCCCACGCTTGCGGCGGTACTTGCGGACCTTCAAGCTGTTAAAAACTCTCGTCAAGCGCCGGCTCTACCTGTTCCTCCGCGGCACGAAGTCCAGTCTCTTTGTGCAACTCAGCTTCCCGGTCTTTCTCGTGGCTTTGTGTTGCGTCTGCTACTTCCCACTGCAGGAAATCATGCAGCCTATGGACCGCAGGATGAAACACCGACACAGCATGATGCAGCATTTGGCCGGCCGTGGAACAACATCTTCTTCACGAATTGGGCAGCTCCTGCAGCTGCTGCCTGGGTCGGGATCATGCGTCGGGGAGAGAAACAGAATAGAGGACGAGAAAGAACGAAATAGACCTGCTGGAGGTCTTGAACAGGGCCGCAACAATAAGTCCTCCGAACCACCTCCACGTCCTTTTTTCAGCGCTGTCCAGCCATTTACCTTCAAGCCGGGAAACTTTTTGTGGGCACGGTGTAGTGGCAAGAACCACTTGGGTCGTTTTGTGCACGGAGGTGCTGCTGGGGCCGCGACTACACGAGCTACTGCTTTGACAGGAGAACAACTACTGGACGGCATGGGTACAACAAGAACGAAGAGCGAAGTAGGTGTCGAGCATCGATTAGAATCTGAATCACAACAAGCACTGTTTTTGAAAACTATGTTGCAGTCTTTATCCGAACACGATTTGCAGAAAACCGAGCGCAGCAGCTGCAACCTGGACAACGGACAGGAGGTGGTCGGCATTTCGCCTCTTGACTGGATACACGACGACGCCGTTTTGAATGATGCATTTCTAACGGCAGCACAAATGTCAGCTTCAGAACATGAACATCTGCCTACTGAACGAGAGGAAAATTATAATCAGCTCCATCTTCAGAGGATTGTGGAAAGCCAACGCCTGTACTCGTTGCAGCTGCAGCTTTGGTATGCATTGCAAAAGTGTCTGGGTCTGGAAACTTGTGATGCTAGTTTGCGAATGGTGGCTCGGCGCACTGCAATATGCAGCCCAGCATGACAAGTTTTTTGTGCTGTTGTGTGTTTCGTTTTTCGCATGACAAGCTGCGTTTTTGCATGACAGGCAAGAGGCTCTTTTCCTGCTGATGCATCACAGATTTGAGAGTCATGCCAGACAAGCGTGACAAACCTGCATTGTCTTCCAGACCCAGACATTTTTGCATTCGGTATTTGGTTTTCCAACCTGCTGCAGACCGAGATGGCGCCGCGAATCGAACTTCAGGGAGTCCGGAAAACAAATCCTGGCGCCACCACTGGAGGGACCACAACTTCTGCAGCGGCCACGAAAGGGACGAGTAGTACGACTGGAGGTGGTGCTATTTCTTCAAAAAGCGGCGTCTACAAGCTGGCCCAGTACTACCAGATGCCGATCAGGATCGCAGCGAAGACGATCATCCGCTGTTGTCGCAGCGCGGCGTTGGGAAGCGTCGCGGTTGTGGAAGAAAACTACGACGAGGTTGAAGAAGGAGAAGTGTCTCCACTTGAAAATGCCGCGGACTCTACTAGCACACCGTCAAAGTCAACAACCGCGAAAAATGCAGCCACTCAAAATCCGTTCATCCCTCCAGCACCTGAAAAGATCGCTCCCGTGTTGAAAAAGCAGTTGCAGCAGCTGTTGCCGTCGCAAATGCTCGCGGCTGTGGCGGATCCGGCGTCGACGACGAGTTCTTCCAAGTATACCTTTTCGCAGGAGCTGATCGACAAGGTTTTGTACCCAGACGAGAACGTCTCATTGGAGCAAGGGCGGGCCAAGAAGCAGCACGAAGGCCTGGAGCTGGACCTCGGTGGCGTTTACGTCAACATCGTGGAGGATGAGAGTTTGATGAGGCCTACTTTCGATTTTGATCCCCAAGATGAAAAAAGATATCAAAGGTGGTCCACCAGCAGGTCCTCTTCCTCACCGCGCGACGCAACAGTTTTCGTAGAAGACGGCGGGACAAGAACCAAAAAGTCCCAACCAAAACAAAAATACGTGAACCTCAACGACCCGCGGTTGACAATGATACGGAGCATTGGAAGTAGCGAAGATGTTGTTGGCGAGAGCAGTGGGCCCCCGCGGGGGCAAGAACTACATGAAGATCTTCATGCAGGAGCTGCCACAAGTGACTTGATGTCGGACCACGCCACGACTCTGCAGATTTGGTTTGAAAATGATTCGCTCATAGCAACGGTGGAATCTTCTTCGGAGATCAAGTTTTTTACAGCTTCTTTTGGGTCCTCTCGCAAAAGAAATGCTGGCGTTTTTTTCTCACCTGCTGGCGCCAGGAGCTCCAACACATTGCTGGACAAGATCCAAGTTCTCAGCGGAAGAGACAAATACGAGAATCTGCTACGAGAAAGCCGCGTTGATGTGGCACAGCGGCCTCATCTGCAGGAGAAACAGCCGTTGGAAGCCTTAATCCAAGACGAAACCGTGTCCGATGTTGCGTTCCACAAGTGGTTTCTGTTCGTCGCTTTGCAGAAAACTTTCCGCGATAAAAAAGCGTTTGAGCAGTTGCTGTTCCGGCGGATGGAGGAATTACTAGACGAACCTGTGCCCCGCAGCTTCGAAACCTTGCTGAAGCAAGCGCCGAGCGTGGCGGACCTGGCGGCTGTGTGGCAAAGCAAACTGTCCTCGTCGTCGTCCCCTAGTACAACTACCTCAACTACAAGAACGCAGGTAGAAGAGGACAAAGGAGCCGAAAAAAAATCATCCGAGAAAGATGTAGTTGAAGACGGAGTGGGTAGTGCAACGGTTGGGCTGAGTGCCGCCAAAGAACTTCTTCTCAGGAGAAGGTCATCATCGACGACAACTACTTCTGAAGCACAGCAACTACCGAAGGATTCGGATTCCTCTGCCGCTCGTAGTGAAGTAGTAGATGCAAATCTTCATGATCCTCAAAGCTTTTTAGAGAACACATCAGCGCATGATCCGAGGCAAAAGAAGCAGTTTGATCTCCTCTACGAAGCCCTGGCCCAGAACCCGCTCGACTACGTTTTCCTGGCTCCGCGGCTGACCAAGCCGGGCGTTTTGCTGCAACTCCAGATCGACGAGATCAATGAGAAGCAGATGATTTCCAAAAGAAAAGTCGACGTGAGGGCTGTTTTGTCCGCCTTTCAGAAGTGGCGGGAGGAGATAGGCGAGGACGCGTTTCAGTATCAAATGCAAAAATGTCTGGGTCTGGAAGAGTGCAGATTTTTGTCATGCTGCTTCTGCATGACACAAAATGTCTGTCTTGGAAGCCCTAGCATCACAGATTTCGAGAAGCTTCCGCTTTGCTTAATCCGCATGACAAATCCCCCATTTTGGTGACAGGAAATGGGCGCCTTTTGCTGCCTATACATGAGAGATTTGTCTATGTTGTGCAATGCGCATCACAAGTTCGCTTCCTTCCAGACCCAGACATTTTTGCATTTGATATTCCGCACGACTTGACCACGGTCCTGCTACCGGAACTCGAGCGACGCATGGATCTGCTCGATGCGGAGAAAAAGTTGGCCCGGCGAAGGTTCTTCCACGAAGAATTCTTGCCTTCTTGGGAACAGGTGAAGAAGAGATTCAATATTGTTGTAGCAAGGGCGAGGACCACCGACGGATCACCGGTTCTACTTGCACCGGTTGCGGTTCCAACGCAACTACCGGTGACATTTTTCCTGGCGGAGGAAAAACAGAAGTTGGCTTCGAAGTTGGAGCGGAGTACTGTCACTGATCTTCTTCGCACAAAGACCACGAGTACAAGTGACGATAAGCCACAGACACAGTTTTCCATCGCACCAAGCGCCGGAAGCTCCTCATACACACAGCTCCGTCTTTTGCTGTTGCGCAGTCCCAGTATGCTGTTTGTCGACGTGGTTGCACACGACGACCATAATTCTAATCGTGTGGTCGGACAAACTGAAACGACTAGTACCCCCAGCACCACCTCTTCTTCTCAAGAACACACGGAACAACAACAAGACCCGCTTGCGCACTACAACCTCGATGACACGCAGCACGCGCTGCTTGAGAATCTGTTCACACTTATCGGCTTCAATGTTTTTCACGACGGCCTGCGGTTTTTTTTGGAAAAAAAGTACGAGGAACTGCTGCAAACCGACTTCTATGAGGCGAAGGCCTTTTTCCAACACGCGGACAATGAGCTGTGGACAAACAAACTCATCCGCCAGCGGCTCTACGAACTGGGTAGCTCCAGCAGTGCGAGAGTGGTCAAGCCGCAGAACAAATTCTACGGAAAAGTTTTGGGGGAAAAACAGGTCGGGCTGGATGTTCCGGTGTCGGGCGGTCTGATGCACGAGAGCAGTGGCAACATAATGGTGGGCGAAGGAGGAAAAAATGAAGAAGCGCCAGCACAACAACTTCTTGATGAGCAGACCGAGTCCGCGACGACAGAAGGGAATAAAGCAGATGGGTCCTCTACTTACTACCCCGCGGTGGGTCGTTTCGCGGCACTATTCGGAGGGACGACGCTCAAAAGTACTTCGAATCGACTCCCAGGTGCCAGTGCTAGTCGGAAGAAAATCTTCCGCATACGAGCGTTGTCTGCTACGGGCGAGGGTTTTTTTCAATCCGGGGAGAACATGGACGACGACGAGGAGGTGGAGCAAAATTATGAATACCAGGAAGGTTCTCGTAGTAGAAGTAGTTCTAGTTCCAGTTTCTCTTCCTTCGCACATCAAGAGGGACCACCTCCCTCGATGTCCTCCCAGTCGTCCTCGTCATCTCTGCGGCCCTACACTGCGGATTTTGTGCAACTGGCGTACCGAAACGAGGAGTCCGATTGTTGGATTATTCGGAATGACGAGAAGGATTTTTCGCAGCTCTCTCGCAATAGTCTTTCGTCTGGTGATGTTGAAAACATTAGCAGCAGCGGAGATCATGGAATTGAAAGAGACACGACGAGGGGTTCTTCTCCGCAACAGTATCTGGACCACGTTCCAGACCTGTGGCTGAACGGGTGCGACCGGGATGTCCTTCGTATGCTGGCGCGGACGAACGGAGATATAATTTCCCGTAAAAGAGCTGGAGCAGGGGCTCCACAGAACGAACGATCAAGAGCTGCACGAGGAGAAGCCAACAACTATGCCGGAGGTCGTGCCGCTCCGCAGCACTTCATGGATTATATCACGTTTTTGCCGGGTCGCCCGTGGCTTGCGTATCCAGCGGAAGGAGCCCACAGCTCTAGAAGTACAACTTCTAGCGCAGGAGCAGGAGGAGCTTTCATGTCCTTCTTCGATGAAACAAGAGAACCTACACCGCGGATCCGCCTGCTTCCGCCCAAGTCCCCGGATTTGCAGGTGGCTGTGCTGACAGAAGAGAGAGTTGTGCTGTCTAAGCATGTTTCTCAAAGAACAGGACAAGAAGGACCTTCAGCAGGAGGGAAAGATCGTGGTCCTACTCCTACGACGGTAACAGAAACAACGTTCTTCCACAACCTTAATACCAACCCAATCGGCACGCCCTTGCAGTTGTTGCAATCCTCCCTCGAAGCTGCAGCTCACACTAGCTGGACACAAGCAAAACAAGCGGAAGAAGCTGCACGAGGAGGCATGTGGTCGGCTGGAGCTGCTGCCACGGAAGTCGAAAACGAGGATCATGATGCGCAGTCAGTTGTACATAGCAGAAGCAGAAAGGCCGCGGCCACGAAGATAGCCGGGGGAGATGTCGACCCCCGCAACGTCGAGGACGTCCTTCCAACATCGCAACGACTTTTGTCAACTAGTTTCAGAACAAGTAGAAGTACAAGTAGCTCGTTATTGCAGCACAGCTTTCCTCGGGCGGAGGTACTGCCACCAACACTGCAAGTCTTCCCGATGGACGCACTTTTTCCCGGAAAAAAAATAAACGCATTGGACGACGAGGCATCTTCAAGCGATGCTGGCAGCAGAAGTGCTAATGATATGCAAGCTCATCCTGTCGGCATGGACCACATTTTGAAGAATTTTTTTCTGCCGCTCATCCCTTCCGCGGCGTTTCTTTCGGTTTTTAACCTCTTCATCCTGACACTGCTCACCCTCAATGTGGTCTTCTTCAACGAAAACGAGCGCGCGCTGGAGTGGAAGCTGCACATCCTGCTGGCCGGCGTGAGTTTGAAGAAGTACTGGATCGGCAACCTGGTATTCGACTACGTCTGGTTCTCTTTTGTCTGCTTGCTCCTCACCGTCGGCTACACGGTCGGGGGCGTGGACATTTTTTCCTTAGTGGACCTCGATGTTGAGGACTTCTACACAGGAGACATGAGCAGGAAGAACTACTTCATTCCCGCAAGAACTTCGTCGCCAGAAGAACAAGCGTCTTCTACATCGCAGCAACACCAACTCACAGAGGACATTAACACGAGCAAGAGCCATCTTCCGGTAGTTGCATCTACTAGTGCAGTTCAGAATGGTCCTTCGTCACCGAGAACATCAAGTGCCGCGCCTCTGGGCCCTTCTGCTTCCGAGGAAGATGTTTTTAATTCTAGTGACACCATTACGCCTGTTCTCGTGCTTTCTCCAAACCTCTACGGACTGCTTTTCTTGCTGCTCGCGATTCTCTTCTCCATGGTCGCGGTACTCATTGCCTACGTTGGCTCCGAATCCGGCCGCGCATGGGCGTTCTCGGGCGGCACCGGCAGCAGTAGTAGAAGTCGTGCTGCGGGTCGTGAAGAAGTATATGAAGAAGAGCAAGGACAGGACGGCAATTGTTCTATAGTGGCCGGCGGAACAAGAGCTGCGACAACACGAAGAACCTCGTGGAATGGTGAGAGTGTTAGTACGGTGAATCCACTAACCGGATACCTTGGGAGACTGCTACAACAACTCTCATTCGGTGCCGGGGGTCGTGCAGCGTCCTCAGCAGGGGCAAAAAACACAGGGATCAACATGAACAGCAACAACAATTCGGACACGCTGGCGTTGTCTCTGTTCTTCTACCACTTCTTTGGTGGTCTCCTCCTCGTGGCCGTGTCGTTTTCCCTCACCTCGTTCGAAATTTTCTCCCTCACGCACTCCCAAAACCCGCACAAGTTCCGCATTGACACCGTCTGCAGCTACTACAAACCGCTCGCGGCGCTTTCTTTCAGCCGTCAGCGGATCGACAGAAGAACGGACTGCGACACGGACCGGTTTTACTTTTGCCACTGGAACGACAATGAGCAGCACTGCGAGCACAGCGACCGGTCGAAGGCGATTTACTTGGAAGAGTTGGAACACCCGGCGGTATTCTCCGTCCCGATTGCCTACTGGAAGGCGGGGCTGGCGACCATTGGCGGGGTGCTGGTCCCGAGCTTCCCGTTTTTGCAGGCGGTGCTGAAACTCACGATTCGCAAGGGGGTGCTGTTCCTGCAGTGGGCGGACTTTGTCAAGAGCTCGGTGTACGCCAACGGCGGAGTTTATGGAAGCGTCAGGTTTGAAATCGACAAAGTTGAAATGATTTGTCATGCATCAAATGGATAGTACCAGTTGGAAGACCGATTTCCAAGCCGCGCATGACAAACTTTCGGAGCACCGGAATCCAATTTGTCATGCTGTTTGGGCACAGGAGACTGCTTTTGTCATGCTCCTTTGGCAGCTCTATCCCAAACCCTAAATAGGGTCACAATCTGCCTCACTTGCCATGCCGGCAAGACAGGCACTTCATGCCTTGCATTTTTTGCATGACAAATCATTTAAACTTTAGCGATTTCAATCCTGACAGATCCATAGAGTTTCCATGCTGCGGATCGCGGAGCAGATCAACCCCGGACTGGTGATATCCTGTGCAAAATTATCGTACTCGTAGTAATTGCAGTCATGCATTACAAATATTTTTCCTAAGGCAAAACCGCATTACAAATTCCAACTGTAATGCTAAGGAAATTTGTAATGCAATTCATACTAGTACGATACTTCTGCATTCCATAGGTGAGCGCGGTCTTTTATGCTGATGAAAAAGCAGGAGCGAGGACGTCACCAACTGATGAAACCGCTGAAACGTCGACCCATGTTGCGACCTTCCCGCTTTTGGAAGAGATTGTCTCGGTAGGGTTAACATCTGCTGAGCAATCACATTCATCGCTCTCATCTTCCCCCAGCACAAGCATCGAGGATGAGCTCGTACTGCCCAAGGTACGCCCAATGGATGCTGTCTTGCCACACGTGATGCAAAGCGCCACTTTTTCCACTTGTCGGCTAGGAGCTGCTGGCCGTGGAAGTGAAGATCATGGTGGAGCTATTTCATCTTCCGATGGGAAGAAAAATAAAGCGGAAGCCGGTTGGGGGAAAACGAAAACTTCTTCGCAAGAATCTGATCCAAGAATCGGTTGCCGGTTGATGAGCGAGTTTCTGGCGGCGGGGAGGAAAGGAGAGGATCCGGTGAACAACAACCGCGAGGAGGAACTGTATACGATCAAACTGCAATCGATCGAAAAGAGCCTGGATTGCTGCCACGGGGCCGATCCAATCAAGCCCTACCGAGGCGTGCTGCAAAAGGTGCGACAGGTGCTGCGAAACGTGGTCAAGGTAAGGGAAAGGAAGAAAGTTGTTGGGAGTAGAGTAGAACAAAGTAGTACCCACCAGGACGAGGCGGGCGGTTCGGGTTGGATCCCAGCAGCAGCAGGGGGCAGTAGCACTGGTACGTCTGATTCTGCATCTTCGCATAGTACTACAAGCCCAGCACCTAGGTCGTCCATATCATTCGCACACCTGAAGCCTGCCCTGAAACTGCTCCTGCAGCGCCAGATCGAGGATGTTTTTAGTGCGAAGATGACGAAGAACAAAAGGCCTCCGCGGCCGCAGCAAGGGACCAATAAAGCAGACTACCACGCTGCTACGAATCCGGATGCGGAAACGAAGACAGGAGAGCCACATCATGGAGAACAGGAAGTTTCATCTCCTTCATCTGACCTCCAGAACGAAAACGATAAGGACGACCCAGAAGTTCTTAACCCTCCCGCCCCGCCAGTCGTCCACCTCGAAGACGCACAATTTGACGAGCTGTTCCACTACCTAGTGGAGCGTGGGGAACTCGGCGACATTCTGTTGGAGGCGGCTAGCTCTACTGCTGCTGGCACAACTTCTGCTTCGTCAACCAGTAGTACATCACCGCTATCCGAGGAGCAAGATTTATTTGAAAAGAAACTCGTGCACTTTTTGCAGAGCCCCATCGAGCTGCACTTGAACAGGGCCGAAGTGTTGCACTACTTTGCGCAGCTCAGCGGGATTGACGCGACTGGGAATCTGCAGCGGGTGTACGATATGCATTGCAAAATTATCGTACTAGTATAAATTGCATTACAAATTGACTTAGCATTAAATTTGTAGTGCGGATTTGCCTTAAGAAATAGATTTGTAATGCATAACTGCGATTACTACGAGTGCGATACTTTTGCAGTGCATATACGACCGCGCAGTGGAAATCGTTTTGTCGGAGTTCCTGACCATCGGCGACGAGCTGCTTTTGTTGGCAGTCTCGCTTTTCGCGTACTTGCTCCTGCTCTGGAACATGACGACGGGAACGGCCGCTGCAAGAACAACGGATAATGAAAACCAAAACTCTACTGCACGAACAAGATTCCCAGCGATGAAAATAACAACGACCAGACTCGCGTCCCTCTCGAGAAGATGTTGTTTGTTACCGCTTTATTTCTGCACCGGAAGCCTTACACTTTGCTTTTTTCTGCTAACCCGACTGCTCCGCAAGCTGCTGGAACTGTCAACCATGCTGTTTTGCCGTGGTCTGCTATTCGTTAAGCGGTTCTGCTGGAACCGGCTCATTGGCGGCCGGCGTAGAAGTAGCTCTAGGGTGTGGAGACAACGAGGAATGGGAGGAAGTTCCGCACTCTTTCATACCAACCCGGCGTTCGTCCACGTGCACCAGCCGGCCTACGCAGACAACTTCGTGCAAGGAGACGAGAGCAGAAGCAGCAGTCGTGCAAGAACTGGTTCTAGTGCAGGCGCGACGGTGGACGGCCTAGAAGGTGGACCACAAAAGCAATCGCAATTACCTGGGGGAAACGAAAACGATGTCCTCAGTACAACTTCTAGTGGTGTCAGTAGTACAAACCGGGTTCTTCTAGAAGGAGAACGAGAAGCTCAATCTGCTCTCTTCGAGCAAGAGGATGAGGGCACCAGAGTAAAAAACATCCCAGAGGACGAAGACCAGGAAGTCGTGGCGGAACGCAAAAAGGTCAAGAACTGGCTGCATTACCGTTTGTTTCGTGGCTGGTTTCAAAGGCAGGACCCGGGACAACGGGGAGATTTTTCATCTATTGCAGTAGAAGATGAGGAGCAACAGCAAGAACAGTCAGAGCAAGGGCGGGATAGAACTCCTCCACCAGGGTCCTCGCAACTAGTACAACAATCTTCAGGGGCACTAGAAGTAGGTGGGCAACAAGAGGATGATTCAGATTCTTCTCGACACTCGGCGCACCATCAAGGAGGTTTTCAGGGCGGGGAACAAGATGTAGTTCCTAGTGCGGCACAATCCTCGTCACACCCCTACCTGGTATTGCACAATCTGGAAAAGACGTTTTACTCGCTAGACCGAAGCATTTCGAGCAAGGTGCAAGAGAAAAAGGCCGTCTGCGGTGTGGATTTTTTTGGCGCGCTGGACGCAGGAGGAGCAGGAGTGGGGCCGCTCAAAAACAGAGCTGCGAACAACGAAGTTGCGACAAGCCTGACCAGTGGCAGTTCCACAACTGCCAGCGCCGCGTCGACGGCTTCGAGTTCAAGTACTACCACGAACACTAGAGCCTCGTCCTCGAGCTCAGCGGGATCTTCACCAGGCGGCCAAATTTTCGGCCTCCTGGGTCTCAACGGCGCGGGAAAGACAACAACGTTTAAGATGATGCTGGGCCTGGAAACCCCGACGAGGGGCGAAGTGTACATCCTGCCCGGACTGCTGCAGAGCTCTTCGTCGTCCCGGGACCACGATAAAGTCCCCTACGAATACATAGGGTACTGTCCGCAATTCGATACGCCGCTCTTCTCCGAGCTGACGGTCTTGGAGAACCTCAACATTTACCGCCGCTTGAAGCAAAACAACAGCACGCGCGCTGCGGAAGCCGATTTTAGTACAACACCACCTCCAGCAGTGGAGCTGCAGACAGAGCCTTCATCTTCACGCGCTCGTCCGGCTACTACTTCTACCCGAGCAACAAGTTCTACCTCAACGACCTACGCGTCTTTTCTGAAACGGCGCATGCAGAGCTTGATCGTAGAGCTGGACCTGGAGCCCTACCTGCACAAGAAGTGCTACCAGCTCTCCGGCGGAAACAAGCGGAAGACGTGCGTGGCGATTGCGCTCTTGTCAAAGCCGAAGCTGCTTTTTCTCGACGAGCCCTCTTATCCACAGAAAAAAACCCATCCACATCCATTTTTTGCATGGCAAGCACATGACTTGATACGTGTTTTGCATGACAAATTGGATGTGGATGGGTTTTTTTCTGTGCATACCTCTACGGGAATGGACGCCGTGGCCAAGCGAAATTTGTGGAGGTGCCTGCAAAAGTATGTGCAACTGGACAGAACCTTGTGCATCTTGACCACACACAGTATGGAAGAGGCCGAGTTTCTCTGTCACCGCATTGCCATCCAGGTGGAGGGACGCTGGCGGTGTCTGGGCTCGGTGAACCGGCTGCGCCAAGTCTACGGTGGCGGGTATGAGGCCATCGTGGAGCGCGAGAAGATTCGTAGTACACTATCAGGCATGTCGATGTCCACGTCTCTCATCTCTGGGGGCCGTCGAAATGGAGCAGGAGGTCTACTTGGCAAAAATACTGCTGGCACAACGACCTCTGCTGCGGAAGTTGCTGTCTTAGAAGATTTCCTCGAAGAACTGCGAAAACTGCACCCGGATGTGCGCATCATTAACGGCACCGGGACAAATTTGCAACTGCGCCTGCAGTTTCCGTCACTGGGGTTGATGTCGCAACAGGAGGACCACATGGAAAACGACAGCTACACTCCGGTTGATGGCTCTTCACAACCGGTGGAAGCGCGGAACAATAAATTGAAGAACACGAATCTGCTCGATCTTGCGGTTCTCTTGGATTTCTTCCACAGCTACGAGAAGCAGCAGGAAGAAGACAGCGAGGTGGTCAGGAACATGAGCACGACGCAACAAGGGACATCAACCAACTTACGCGCGTCGTTGTCGCAAATGCGCCTGGAGCATGTGTTTCACCGCTTTAGCCCGGGGGCCATGAGTTGATCGAGGACTTTCTCGTCGCCCTCGCGAAAGGAAAGGAAAAAAGGGCAAGGGCTAATAACAGAATACCGACACGGATGGTAATGGTACTGATTTTGGTATTAAAAAAGATGATTTCACCACGTCCACTACATGTCTGAACAACCGGTGGATCAGTTCGTGGTCTCGTCTTTGGTAGCACGTTGTGATTCAATTTGTATGTCGTGCCTCGTGGAGGTAGTTACTGCTAGACTTAGATAGTTCTGCAATCATTTACATTTTGGTTGCGCTCGCTATAAATGACTGTAACATCGAAAGCAAAGACAAAGACAAGAAAAAGAAATCAGAATGACATTGACAACTAGTGCAACTGGAGAGACAAAGAAGTGTATGAAATTGAGCATAGTTGTAAGCGGAAACTACAGAAAAAATGTTTCCACAGAAGTGGTCCCCCTGTGGTCACGAAAAAATGAGATGACTCAAAATGAATAATGCCGTACAACAGATGATGATGAAGATGATACCACTCAGGAGCTATGGTTCGATTAATCACTGTAATACACCGACAGCTTTACGACCCGGAGCAGGTCTCTTGAGATAAAAGAGACGCAGTCCGCTTATCCCTGTGTTCTTTTTCTCGTTCCGTTGTCGTGTGAATTGAAGAAGAAGACAAAACGAAAACCAACACTATCGTCCTCACCGCGTATAGCATTCGTCGTGCCTCCTGCTGCTCCCACATTCAGACACGTGGTCGTCCACCTCGTATATCATTATCATCATTTACCTCGTAACGTCGTCGTACTTTTCGTTTTCCACCTCTATCGTTCTCCCCCGTCATCAGTCACGCGTCGTGTCTCGTTCTCGTACTTCGTTCACCCATTGATCCAAAGCGAAAGCGCTCAAAAATCAAAATACTTTTCTCACTGATTCATTTTCGTCATTAAATCCGCGTTACAAAAGATAGTCAGTGTATAACAAGTGTTGACCACCCTTTTTTTATCCCCCGTTTCTTTTTTTCAGAGCTGGAACCCATCTCAGAGCAGATAATTCCTGTTAAAAAATATATATCCTGAAATGTCTGCACCGTCCGCGATGCAGGGCAAGCGGTTCGCGTGGGTGCCGGGCAAGCACCCGAACCGGTTTACGCTGGCGGAGGTGCTGGACATTACAGAGACCAACAAGGGCAAGATCATCTACACGGTGAGCATGGGCGGGGAGCACATTCACTCCGACGCGGCCATTCGGGAGAACCGGAACCAGGGTAAGACCGGAGAAAAGGACCTGCAAATCCGGAAATTTTTCGCCGAAGAGGTGTCCGAGTATAACCAGCAGGAGGAGCAGCTGGCGGTAACCAACCCGGCTTTTGACGTGCTCATCCAGTCCAACGCGTTGACGCAGCACTACCTGAAGAAGCGGCTGGAGGCGGGGCTGTGCTACACCAACTGCGGCAAGAACACTTTAGTGTTTCTCAACCCGTTCACGGACCCGGTGATCGTTCCAGACCGGATCCTGAACGCCTTTTTGATGAAGGCGGTGGGCACGGTGCGGCCCGGCAGTTCTTCCCCGCTCGCCGGCAGCTCTGGTGCAGCGATGAACGCCAGCTATTCCGCGCTGCTGTTCCAGGGTACTAGTGGCAGCGGAAAGTCCTGCCAGTTGAATCTCTGTCTGCAAGAACTCGCGAAGCTGCACAAAAACGGTCCCCGGGGGACGTTTCTGATGCGAAACACGGGCCGCGTGCTGGGCTTCTTCGGAAACACGAGCACGGTGCGCAATAAGGACGGAAACAGGTACGAAAAGAATCGCTCTAGCGTAGTTCATGACAGATATTTTTTCACCCCGAGAGGCAACGCAGGGGCAACCGACGCCGAGTAGAAATATCAAATGAAATATTTTTCTTTGCCGCCTATATTGAGACGCCGCTCCTTCAGTAGAGGTAGACCTAGAAAGAAACAAGGTCCAACAGCACGAAACTAACATAAAACCAAAGCTCTGTCCTCCACGTCCACCGAAAGATAAATTGAAAACAACAGGTTCAGCCGCGTCCTGGAGTCTACAGTTGCTTATCCGAAGCAGAAGGCGAAGCGGGCGGCGTCTCCGGGTGGAGCAGCGGCAGCTTCCGCGAAAAACCTCCGCTCGTTCTTCATTCCGGGCACTCGGGCGAAGGACCGGGGCGTAGCAGGAGACGAGGACTTCTACAGTACTGGCAACAGCAATGTGCAAAATGCGATGCTGAGCGAGGAGAAGAAGCAAGTGCTGGCCCGGTACCCGTTTCTGGTGACGCAGACGGTGAACAAGACTTACGCCTTTGAGGCCAACAAGGTCGCGAAGCAGAACCCGGGGGAGTCAAACTTCCACCTGCTCACCTGCTTCTTCGCGTACCTGAAGTGCATCCAAAAGTTTTCCGAGCTCAAGGCCTTTGACAACGACAAGTTTCCGCTGGACCCGGATTCCGCGATCGTGATCGACGACACACTGGAGCAGCGCATCGTGGAGGAGAACTCCGGAAAAATCCACCCGGCGCAATTGCGCAACTGCATGCTGAAATGCGACCAGGACTTGGGGGTCTTGTCAGTGGTCGAAGAGCTGCGCGTGCACGCGGAAAACCAGTACCGCTACATGAACACGGACCTGCAGCAGCAGGACGCCAATGACGGCGACGAGCGGAGTCTGATGCTCCTCCCCGACGAGGACGCGACCATGCTGAAGCTGACGAACGCTGACCTGCTCAATTGCGCCCGGTTTCTGGACATGCGGCGCTTGTTGGAGCAGTACAACGTGAGCAACACCGAGTTGGGCGGGATTTTGAAATTGCTCAACGTCATCCTCAAGATCGGTAACATCGACGTCGTTGCTGGTGCAGCTGGTGGCAGCAGCGGTACTAGTAGCGCAGCCCCCTCCAACACGGATGGCAACAAGGACGACAAGATGAATACGACAGAAGGTGGACAAGGAGCAGTGAGCTTAACGGCCCGGGGGCTCGCGGCGCTTGAGGACTTGACGGCCTTGCTCGGGCTGAAAGATGTGGATGTCCTGAAGGACCTGTTCCTGGTAGAGAAAAGCAAGAAGTCAGGCACGGCTGAACCGATTCGCAGACCAAGGGGAATACAGTAATGCTTAAAGTTTGATATTTACGGACGTGCTAGTGCTTTTCGTTTTGGTTTTGGTTTTCCACTGTGATCATCATCACATCAGCGGTAGGTACTGTAGATTTAGTACGTGTGACGAGCAGGACCAGGAGCTTAATATCCGAGCGCCGCAGCGCCAGCGCCACCTATCAAGATGTCCTATCGGTTTATGTACAGGTCGTTCTTCTTCAAGTGAAGAAGTGAACGCCAAAAACCAGATTGATAAATGTAAAACGAAGAGGACCGACCAGCATGAAATTCCATTATGTACACATTAATATGCACAAAAATGAAAAAACGTCAAAAAATCCTCTCAGTTCCGTTCTCCGGATCCGTGATGGGATTGCCGCTAACCTGTACGAGTCGATCTTTACCTTCGTGAAGACCAAGATGAACACGGAACTGCTTTTAATGTCAGAGCTGCCCGAGAGCATGAAGGTGGAAACGGAGCAATACGACCTGCAGCACGTGAAAAAGTTGCTTCTCGTGGACGCCTTCGGGTTCGAGTCGGTCCAGGAAAACACCCTGGACCAGTTTCTGAAGAACTACGCGGCGGAGACGCTCCGCCGCTTTTTCGAGGTGAACGAGGTAGAGAAGTCACTTCAACTGCTCAAACGGGAGTTCGAACGCAGCCACGAAACCGGGTTGGAAAAACTTGAGCTCTCTACTCAGTCATCCCGGTCCTTTTACGACAGCAACGAAAATTTTCTGAACTTCCTGGAAAACGACTTCATCCCTCTGCTAGACGAGGTTACTTTACAGAACATGGTCCGTCTCTCCGACAACCTCCCCGGGGACTGCGATCATGCCGACAAGCAGATCAGCACCAAAACCGCGCGCAGATCCATGTCGAACGCAACGACCAGCTCCGATTTTGCCCTGCTGAAGAAGCTGGAGGAGAAACTAAGCGCAAATAATAGTACAACTATGTCCCCATTGAAGCCAGAACAGCCGTCAAAAAAGTTGACCAAGTGGCAAGAATTCTGTGCGACCTACCACTACAAGTCGCAGATGCTGTCCGCTGGCGGCGGTGACGAGAAGAACAGCAGTGAGGAGGACGACAACGCGGCGGAAGGCAGGCAGCAGCTAATCGAAAAGAAGTTTTCCACCTTCCTCATCGCGCACTACGCGGGCTACTACGCGCCGCAGTCTTTTAATTCCACGACAGACAAAAACTCTAGTGCATCAACTTCATCGAAGCAGGTGATCGCTTACAGTACGAAGAACTTCATCGCGAATAACTGCCGCGTCCCGTCTTCGGTCCTGTCAGAGATGAAGGCCTGCCTCGCCAATTTCAACGCGGACCTGGAAAAGGACGTCCCGCCGAGCGAAAAAGGCCAGGTGTCGTTGCTGGACGCCTTTCTGCACGAGGCCCCCCTGGACTTTCACAAGTACGAGCAGAAGCTGCCGAAAATCGGTCTCGGCGTGATCCACGACAGCGACCCGGAGTTGGTGAAGAAGTCAGAGCCGAAGACCATGATCTTCGCGCAGGAACTGCGACAGCTGCTGAAACTGATGCAGAACGCGGCGAAGGCGGACCAACTGTTTTTCTGCATGTGCGTGAAGCCGAATCCGGCCAAGGCCGCTTTGAATTTCGACACGGACATGGTAACGAAGCAGCTGGCCGGCCTCGGCATTTTAGAGTTGCAGAAGGTGTGCCAGAGCAGCTTCGACTTGCATTTAACGACGAAAGATTTCCTGAAAAAATACCGCAGCCTGGTCGCCTTCCCGGACGCGTTGTTGGAAAAGACCGAAGCGCTATCAAATGCAAAAATGTCTGGGGCTGGAAGAGCCAAACTTGTAATGCTGCATTTGGATGCTAAAAAAATCTGTACTGCATGAACAGCAAGAGGAGTCAAAATTTGGCTACGCGGAGATGGCATTTGTCATGCAGGATGCGCATTGCTCAGCGCTCAAAAAATCTGTGATGCTATGGCATACATCACAGACATCATGGATCATGGAAAATGTGCATGGCAAACTTGTCCTCTTCCAGACCCAGACATATTTGCAATGCATAGGCGCCGGTAACGAACAAAAACTCCGGTAGGCGGAAGTCACGGAAAGCGTCGAAATATGAACTGCAAAAGTATCTGTATCGTACTCGTAGTCATTGCAGTCATGCATTACAAATCTCATTCCCAAGGCAAATCAGCATGACAAATTGCAGCTGTCTTCATGCTGAGGAAATTTGTCATGCAATGTATACTAGTACGACTACGATACTTTTGCAGTTCATACGAAAACACTCTCCGCCTCCATCTCGCGCATCCAGCGTCTCACGGACGCGGACGCGGCGAATTTGTGCAAGGACGTGCTGGAACAGCACTACTTTCCCACGCGGAAGGAGGACGACTTTCTGGTCGGCAAGACCCACGTGTTTCTCCGCGTGCAGAGGTCCCGCGGGTACGAAAACTTGCAGACGGCAAAGCGCTACGTGGCCGCGACCGAGCGGATCCAGGCGCTGGTGCGCGGCATGCTAGTGCGAAAACTGAAAGTAGAGACCTCCGCAGGTGGAAGTACTTTATCCACGGCAAACAACAATAGATTCGGGTTCGCAGACCGGAAGGAATGTCTGGAAAGGTATCAGCAGAAGAGACAGGAAGTAGTAAAGAAGTACGTTGCGGATTCGAAATCGTCCTTCACCCTGCTGCTAGGCGTGTTGCAGGAAGCCGCGGCCACCGAGGCGGCCCAGCGTGTCGCGATATTGTCAACAGCTGGAGATCAAGCCGAAGAAGTGGATGCCTCGAGAATAGGAGCTGCTGGACAGTTCTTCTACGGTTCCACCACTACCTGGCAGCACTGCTGTTTGTACTGCCTGAACCTGTTCGAGCAGAGGTACCCCATCAAGAAGCGCGACTTTTTCAGCTACGCCCACTGCGAAGAGACGTTGGAAGAGATGGAGCAGTTGGCCATCCGGTTGCGCAACGCGGCGTTCGACACCCATGTGCGGCACGCGGCATATGGGATTCTCAATTGTTACATTTTCAACTGTTACATGAATTTGTGATGCAAGAATGGCCACAGGGAAAGCAAAGGCCGGATCTTGCAACTCTTGCATTACAAATTCGGCACAGATCATTCCCATGCCGTTTAGCCCTTCCAAAATTTGTCATACGAAGTAGCTTCACCGTGTGAACATTGGTGCTCTTTTTGCATGACAAATCGTGTAACAGATGAGAATGTAACATTTGAGAACGCCATACGGCAACTTCCACGAAGAACCTGGACGCCATGAGTTTCGACGGGATTGTCGCGGTGCTGGCCGAGTTTGTGGCGGATAACCGCGAACTACAGGAAAACCTGGTGACAAAGGATCTGAAGCCGCTGCTGAAATTGATCTACGAGTCGCAGTTGTCGCAGATGAAAGTGAACAGCAACAGTGCCGAGGACACGAGCGACTACGAGCAGCTGCTCGACTGCTACGCGGAGACGCAGCGGACCGTGGCGCATCTACTAGATGCCGAATTGTCGAGTTTGGAAAGGCAGTTCATGATTTTGAAAGCCCAGCTGATGTGCAACTTCCTCT
Organism: Amoebophrya sp. A120; assembly: GCA_905178155.1. Lineage (NCBI taxonomy): Eukaryota > Dinophyceae > Syndiniales > Amoebophryaceae > Amoebophrya > Amoebophrya sp. A120. Next base: position 983,596 of record CAJINV010000004.1, on the reverse strand, counting down.
ACTTCACGTTGTTGCCGATCACGAAAGTGGGGAATAATAGTACGAAAACTTTGAACCAGGCCACGCGGCAGATTTTTGAAGATTTTCTGAAGTGGAAAAGCACGACGAACTCGGTGCGGTTGTCTTTGATCGAGAAACAGAAGGAAGAGAACGCGACGCATTTGAAACAGTACACGCAGCACGTGATCGAAGACATCCACCGGCTGAAGGCGGTAAACACGACGGCGCCCATGGAGGTAAAAACCATCCTGGTGAACGAGGCGGAGCAGTATCTGAAGCGGGCGAAGCGCGCGGTGCTCGAGAAGCAGTTTGCGTATCAAAACGAAAATTGCCCCCACCGCCCCACATCGAAAACGAAACTTGTGATGCTGTATTTGAGTACACAAGTCGACTTGTAATGCTAGAAGGCCAAGAGCCGCAATTGTGGCCTCGTTTGCAGGCAATTTGTCATGCTGGTTCCCACTTCCAGCTGCTTCCTGTCATGCTGAAGATGCAAGGCTTCCCCACGCCACCCAGTACTACAGTCCGCATCTTTTCCCTTCTAGCATGACAAAACCGATTTGTGACCACAAATCTGCATCACAGATTTCCGCTTTGATATGGGGAGGGGGGATTTTTCTTCTTGATATTGCGCCGGTTTTGTACTCTCTGTACCACCTCCTGGACGGGTATTCAAGAAAAAAACACCATCACAATCACTATTGCACATTTTTGCAATACAAAAATTTTTGACATGCGCAAAAATGCATCACAGTCAAGAGTTATTGGCGATTTCCCTTTGTGTTTTTGCAATACAAGAAAAATTTGGCATGCGAGAGAAATTTCTGATGCAAAACCTCCTACATGTGATTGTGATGGTGTTTTTTTCTTGGATAACGGGGGGCACGACACCGCGTTCGAGCAGACGCTGCTTCTATCCGACAAAATCGCTTTGGAGAATTTCAAGCGCCTCCGCCTGTGGCAGGGCCGGACGGACCTCGTGTGCCAATGGGTGAAAAACAAACAGAACCGCCTGCGGGTGGGGAAGGAGAAGTTACTGCTGCAGCAGAAAGCCGAAGAGCTCGCGTTTCAGCAGTACGGAAACGCAAAAATCTATCAAAAGGAAAAATCCCCCCTCCCCATATCGAAAGCGAAATGTGTGTTGCTGTATTTGAGTACACAAAAACAAATCATATCTGTCTTGCTGGAGAGGACTGCAGACCCATATCAAGCCTGAGCAGAGAGGCTTTGAATTAGGCGCTTAGCATGAAAAGCGTCCGTGATGTTGGCTCAACAGCATGACAAACCGCCTCCATAATGGGACGGAAGCTGCTGCCCTTGTCTTCTTGCAGCACAAACGTGATTTGTGACCTCAAATCAGCAACACCGACGGCTGGCCTACGGATATCAGGTGGATCACAGGCTCAAATCAGCAACACAAATTTTCGAAAACCTACCTCGTCAATATGGGGCGGGGGAATTTTTCCTTGCGATAAAATTTCCATGCAGCAATTCGGCAAGGGTAAGGGAAAGGGATTCAAAGGCGCGAAGGGAGTGACAATGATGTCCACGCGAATGTAGGCGGTCCGATATTGTCGGGCTCAGAGCGATAATATGACGGTCGTTTATGATTTCTACGTAGGATTTTTTTCAAATTCTGAATCTGACTGCACAAACCCGCCGCGGCTAGTAAAACCTCCACGCTGCGTTATTGTTATGTTCTATTCATTCTCGTTTTTAAGATTAACACATCAAAATTCACTGCAACACGTCTAGTATTCACGGTAAAGTATGAGAATTCTGCTTTTATTGAGTTTAGTATTCATACGTCGTTCGAGTCTAGTAAAAACGTCAGTTAGATAGAAGTTCAGTTCGGTATTACTTAAGAATCAGTACTTGTAGTCGTAGAAACAAATAGCATACAAAGCATGCAGGTGCACACTTCCATACACGCAAACTTTTACTTAATCATACACAATCACAATGTCCATGTCGCTAACTCGCGAAGTTAGTTTCTCTCTCGTTTTTAGGATTAACATCAACATCATTTTTGAGTGATTTATTTACCGTTAGTAAGCATAAGTGCACGTAAAGTAAAACCCAAGAGGACGAACCCCCCACAGAACAAGTGCCCCAAAATCGTACCTTCGTTCATGCATAATTCCCTCGGTCCCGCAGCCACGCAAAATGAAACTCTTATGCCAGAAAATGTAGCAGCATTTTCAGTATTACGGAGTTGATATGCGTAGCAGTAGAGCCGACTCGTAGTGCCTCACCTCCACCCAGACCCGCCATACCACCTTTTTTTTTACAAAAGCAAGAGTGCAAGATCAAGAAAGGCATGGCCTGCCTTCGAACCTGCACGCGCCGACGCTGTACTTGTTTTTGCGTCAGCTTTTGGTAGACGCTTCGCTGGTCGCGCTCGCGCATCATATTACCTATCCGGTAGTTTCTTGCTAGTGATTATATTCGCGACGACAACGACAACGCATACGCACTCAACGACAATACTGCTGCTGCTCCCACTTGAGAAGTGCATGTTGAGTTAACGGAAACGGATATAGGCCACTTTACGTATTTGATTCTCCCCTCCCGTAACCCGGGAAAAAATTTAAATTTTTGCAAAACATAAACCCCTTTCGACTGTATACTAGTTTGGTTCGGATGGGGCTGAAATAGAATCATGTGAAGAAGAATCTCATCAAGGGATACGCTATCTGTGTTTCTTTATTTGTTGATCTCACTTGTTCTTTGATCATATCGGTGAAGATCTAACGTTCGTTTTTTGTTCTTTCCCGGCGGCTAAATATCTTGAATGTTTGTGACGCATTCTTGTTTCGCTTTCGATGCAGAGCAGTTCTTCATCGGTCGTCTTGAAGTAGGCAGAGTACAACTGGAGATGTTGCAAAACGCAAGTCGCAGTAGGACCAACCTCGTCGTCGTCGTCGCTCAACTCGATCGTTCTTCGGGTTCTTCACTCGCTATCAATAATATCCATGTTAGTTTCCCTTCTTCAATCTCCAGAATTTTTTTTTGCACAAGGGAAGGGGGGCAATAAGCGCACGGCGGCGCCATCCGTCATTATCATTGCTTCAAAGGCAAATAACTCGGTGGGGGACGCAAGCAGCGGGACCACTTCGACAAAAGACACGACTCGGTATTGTGGAATCTTCAATAAATCAATATTTTTAGTCAGTGTCAGTCTCAGAAGTCGGAGTCCTCTGTATAGAAGTACAAGTAGAAAAAATAGCTGTTAACGAAAAGATAAAGAAGTACGTAGACAAAAGCAAAAGGAGCGGTCCCGCAGAAGTGAAGTGAAAGAAACTGTGTACTTATCTTCAGTAAAATTTTTGTCAACTAGTAAAATGGAGCGTCGGCGGGGCTCTGACCTGCACCAGCCGGACGTGTATCCGACGAAAAAGCGTTAACGTTAACGGTTTTCATAGATTGCAGGTATACATGACAAATGTTGCCTATTATGCATGCTGTGCATAACAAATTTGGGCGCGTTTTGTGATGCGTGACTGCATCACAAACTCCGTTAACGTTAACGCTTTTTCCTATGATAATGTGGGCAAGATCCTCACGGTGGACGCCCTGTTCCGAGAGTTGGATATGACGGTTTTTAACGCGAAATCGCTGTGGGCTTCCAGGTTCGACGGGGAAACGTCGTACAGGGTCCGCGTCCCGGGCAGGGTAGAGGTGCACCACCACGAGGAGAGCTGCTTCGTACATGTGCATTTCACTGCTTTAGATGTGCATCTATGGTACTGTAAAGATCAACATGAAGAGCTTGAGCCTGCATACCGATTTTGGCAATGCAGAGCATGCATTTGTAATGCTGAACAGGGTAAACAATCACACAAAAAAAATCATGCTACATAAAGGTCCACCGTTGCGTGATCGGTGACAATCCGAGTTTCACGTTCCTCCCCCTGTCACCCACGGTCCGCGGGGCGGTAAATGTGAACACAGCCGAGTGCTTCACGCAAGTGCCAACGATTCACTTCCAATCCATCATGTTCTACTTCAAGCTTCGCTTTCTCCTGAAGCTCCACTCCGCGCTGTGCGAAATCGACAACAATTACTGCCTATGCAGATTGCAAGAAACGCATGCGCATTGACGTACGTGGTACTAGGATTCGCATGTTCTGCAAATTTATTTCCTCAGGAACAAATAAATTAATAAACTTCAATTTGAGTTTTTCATGCAGGGCGGTCAAAAAAACGATTTTGATCGTTCTCATGCAATAAGTAATATCACCAGTTGTACGAGTGCGGTAATACTCTTGCAATGCATACAGTTCCCTGGCGAACTTGATCCAGGGCATGCACACGCTCGGCATCCAGGAGTGCGAGCGCGTCCCGTGCGACAATCCGTTCGAGGTGAGGAGAAGAAAACAGCTGTACGACCCGACACAGGTGGTGGATGATTTACTCGAACAGCTCGAAAGAGGACTCGTATCAAATGCAAAAAGGTCTGGGTCTGGAAATTGGTAACTTACTTATGATGCTGTTTTTGGATTCCAAAAAAATCTGTATTGCATGACTAGCAAGAGGAGTTCAGTTTGTGCCACGCGGGGACGGCGTTTCTCATGCGGAATAGGCATCAGGAAGCCATCTAAAACTCAGTGATGCTAGGGCATGCATTACAAGCGTTGTGAACCATGCAAAATATGCATGACAAGCCTGGCAATCTTCCAAACCCAGACACTTTTGCATTTGATAACTCGGCAAGGGCTACGAAACTTTCATGGACTTCGTTGCGAGCTGCGACCCGAGAAAAGCACTGATGGTACTAGTACACTTTGAGCATGTTGTTCTCCATTTTCCTGCATGGAAGTTAGTTTTTCATGCACGATGGCGTTTTATACCGAAGATACAGATATCATGTCAGACTGTTCAAATTCTGTGCATTGGTTTGTTATGTTCAAAACAAAAGCTGCGCGGCAACGGGAACGGCACACTTATACAATAAATGATACAAATCAGATCAACAAGCACGATGTGCACATGGCGAGGATAAGCTACAACGACAAGCTGGAAGTGATGATCGAGGAGATTTTTCTCTCCTGGTATTGCGACTTTTCCTGCAAGACGCACCGGGTGAGTGAGATCCTGGCCGACATCGAGGCGTTTTCTCTGCCGGTGCCAAGAATTCCGACCCTGAAAACGAATTACGTGCGGGCGTTTATGGAAGCGACCAGTGGCGGGAGCCGCGGGAAGAGGTACTATCTGGAAAACTTGTTTTTGGCTGCATTCTTATGGCTTATGCAATGATACTTCTCGGACACGACACTTGAAGATGTTATCAGGTCATCACCATCTCGATCTCCTGAGATAGAACAAAGAGTGTAACTGCAGCTGCAATCATGCTTGAGGAAATATTAAGCGTTCTTGCTCTCTCTTATCACAGGGAAAAGGGTGCACAATTCGAGGCTCTGCATATTGTCGCGAACTTGGATATGGAGTTCTCAAACGTTACATTCTCAACTGTTACATGAATTTGTCATGCAAGACAACCTTCAGCTGCCACTGCCAGACGGTCAAGCTGCTTCGCATGACAAATCTCCGAGAGGCTAAACAGCATCTAAATCTGTGCCAAATCTGTGATGCAAAAGCAGCAAGCTTGGCCCCTTGACTCTTGCCATTCTTGCATCGCAAATTCATGTAACAGTTGAGAATGCAAGAGTTGAGAACGCCATATTGGACCTGGAAGAGCTCGGACCATTAATGGGTGAAGCCACCGCAGACATGGAGACTGACAACCCCGCGCACTACCGAAAAAAGCGCTTACCAACGTCAATTTACGACGTGCTATTCTCCATTATCGGACACAAATTTATCTTTCGCGAGGGGCTCCGGGACAGGCTGGTGGGGGTGATACAGATGAGGTATTTTTCTCGTTGATGTTTTTTATTGTCTTTGGTTTGTGGCTCTGTCTTGCAAAAGATTTTTTTCGTGCGCAGGCACGCAGTAGCTACTAAGTGTAAGTATCTATGTGCTCTCCAGTTTCATCTTGAAGAAACAGATAACACACTGAAGGTACGACCTCAGCGAGTTCCTCCGAGCAAGACTAGACGACCTGGCGCACATATCCCTTTGGATGAATCTTTCCCTCGTGGCAGATAATTGGACGGACAGTGTTGTTTCGATCTCCTCGTGCATGCAGAACTTTAAATAGCCGCGACAACAGAAGCGACACAAATGTCTGGTCCCAGACAAAGAAGCAGGAAAGATTCTATAAAAGCAACGAGCTTCTTCAGCTTACGAACTTGTTCGGTTTCTTTTGTTTTGCATGTGAAACTAGCACAGGCCGACCATATTGCTGCGAAAAGCGTAGGACTCTTTCATCCCTGATACCGCATCAACTTGGACTCGAGGCTACTGACCGAAGACCAGATGCACAGGATAGTAGTGCAGGAGAAAGAAAAGCTCTGCAAGTGGTTCGACGGTAAGGACAAGATGTTTCTGTTTTGTATAGCAAAAGAAGGATAAAAAAATGCATCGAGTACTATTCCGGCAAAGATATCAAGATCGGCAAACTTCAAGAATAGATCAATATCTACTTCTCTGTTAATGCTTTATTAAAATTAATGCTTTATGTAGATCGGAAGTTCACTCATTCTCATCTTGTGCTCGGACAGTGGATAAACATTCGCACATGTAATTTTTCACCTGGACGCAAACGCAAACTCAAGGTTTTTTTTCTCACAAACAAAACAGACTACCACCAAGAAACCCTGCCGTTCCTGCAGCCGTCCATCGTGGGCGTGCCCCGCGAAGACAAGAAGGACCCACGATATTGGCCCAGTCTACCCATCCCGAAATATGGATTGCCAACATGTCTGGGTCTGGGAGATTGCGACGAGATTTGTCATGCTGGTCCGGCATGACTGGTGTGACTCGGAGTTCTGTACTATTGCGTGGCCGCAAGAAAGCGCTCTTCTTGTCTGTCAATGTCATGCAAAGACGCAGTGTCTCATGCCGCGGAGTACGCAACACGAAGCCACGGAAAACTCTGTCATGCTTGGCAGTGCATTACAGTGTGCGCACTATACTAGTTCCCTGACTCGCATCACTATCTCAAGTTTCCAGACCCAGACATGTTTGCAATGCATACGAAGTACGAAAAAACCAAGGACGACATCGAGTTCATCCACGCAAAACCGCCCATATGGATTGTAAAAGAACTATCGCACTCGGAGTAATATTCGCAATCATGCATGGCAGATTTTCTTCCCAAGGCAACTCAGCATGACATATTCCCTCTGTCTCCACGCTGAGCCATTTGTAATGCAATCACTACTACAGAATTAGTGCGAGGAGCGATGCTTTTGCAATCCATAGCCCACGGTTTCGGATAAAAAACCACCCTTTGTCGTGCCCAATACAAACTCGCCGTTAACGCGGGACCGCAGTACACGAATGCTGAAGACGACGGGTTTTTTCGCGCGAGAGGAGGGGGCCTGCATCTAGGCTTTTTAACTGGCGCGGGACAAAGAAATTATACTCTTCTGAGCAAGGTGAAGGTCTTTTTTGCTGATGTTCCGATGACAATTTGAACTTTGGACGCAGCAGAAACTTTGAATTTTTTGTCATAGTGCAATAAAAATTGTTTGTTTTGAAAATTGTAGACACAACTCGGCGGGCATCGCTATCGCGGTGCCTTTTTCTTGTATGATTTGGCACGACAAACATCACATTGGGTGTGGGAACAGTATAGGAAATAGCATGGCGACTTTGAGCTATGGAGAGAAGAAAGTTTGTCACAGTCACTATCTTGGAGGTTTTGCATTACACATTTTTTGAACATCACAACTTTTCCTCGTATTGCAGAACCACTAAGGGAAATCCCGTATGAAGTTTGGCTGTGATGCATTTTTACGCATGTCAGGCATTTTTTGTATTGCAAAAATGCCCATGAGTGATCGTGACGAACTTTTTTCTTCTTATATGAGCTCCATGTTGTACAATACTACTGGTTTCATCATAGCCAAATGTACAGAACCTATTGAGTTGCAGCTCTTGCGACAGTCAGAAGTACACTACGCTTTTTAAATGAAAGTCGTCTTGTATCAACCTTAATTTTTACGTTCTAGTTTGCAAACCTGTATAGACCTGAGTTTTTACTCGCGTAAAAAAGCCTCTTGTACAACTCCGATTCCAGTTCGATATTGAAAGCCTCTACTTGACAATTGATTCGATTGCAAATAAGCCTTTGGCGACAATTTATTGGTTTGATTGATTGATGATACAGATTCAGATACGTCGTGTGGTTGGCGAGCCGAGTTGAAGTACGTGTAGCAGACAGTTGGTTCTGCAGTGAGCCGTGGTGGATCAACATGTTACGCGCTGACCTCCACGCACGAGAGACATCGAGCAGATGAGACTTTCTCGGCTGTGTCAAAATGACGACACGACTGACGTGGTTGATGTCATGAAAATGTGTATAAAAAGCTGAGGAAGAAATGAAACACGATTATAAGCAAAATTCCTACTGCAGCAGGGGACCTCAAAAATAGCGTCCGATGAGTCCGACTCCGAGAAATCAGTGGGCGTTCATGTTCACCTTGGCATACTAGTATTTGAGTTTCGCGATACTAGAGTGGGCGATACAACAACCTGGGGCCGCGACCACGGTGCTAGAAGAAGTTTCGGGCAGAAAATTATGACAGCAGCACTGGTGGGCAGGAGCTGCTGATAGAAGCAGCCTAGTGAGTGTGGTCTCGTCGAGGAACAAATTTCTACTTTCTGTTGGCTAGTTACGATTGAGGATAGGCTTTCATTGCCACTTCGGTAGCATTATCCAGTTTTTACTAAATCAAAATCTCTTAAACTACAACGATGCAAACAAGCCACGCGTTTTCTATCACGGAATGCGCATTTATTCTTATTGGTACTCATACATTTTGTCTTTACCTTTACGCTACTAGAAAGGGGCAACGCAACACCCTCTACAACTACTACGCCAAAAAAATGTCGACGTCCTCATCGTCTAACACGAGCAGTCATTCGTCCCCCTCGGTCACTTCGAGTGGAGGTTCTTCGGAGACCGACGCGGATGATACAAAGTCCGAGGGGGCCGCAGACACCTCCTACCGCCCGCTAACCGGCGTGCAAGACCTGCATAATTTTCCCTCGAATGAAGATGTCGTTCTTGCAGGAGGTTCTTCACCCACGACCCTTCCTGGTGGTGCAAGAACTACTGCTGCTGCTGCTTCCTCTACTTCGACCCACCTAACTACATCGCCGCTGAAGATTCCAGTGCCGGCCGGCGCCTCGCGGGAGGAGATGAAACACAGTATGCAGAAACTACTCCCCCACATCGTGCCAAGCTCTCCGCAAACGAACGCCTTGCTCTCCCCCCGGCAGCAACTGATGACGCATGGGCACACGCTGAAGCGCGAGGACTTCGAATCCCTCCAGAAGGAAATGCTCCGCCTGAAGCACGAGAACCAGCAACTCTCGCGACAGCTGCAGAAAGTGCCGGAATTGTTGGAAGCAAATCGCGCAAAGGTGGCGGCTGGGTTCATTTCGCAGCCGCTTGGCGCAGGGGTCGTCACAACTGCTGGTGGCACAACAACTGCGACATCAAGCCGTGGTCGTGCTGACCCATCCATGATAGTACCATCCGCCATGATCGCCGCGCCCCCGCCAAAAGTGATCGAGAAGCGGAAAATTTTGATGGTGCATCAGGATCGTGATAGCAGCAGCTCGAGTGCAGCGAACCAGCAAGCCGCCGTAGAATTGGATGAATTACGGAAGGAGAAGGTCGAATCCGAGAAGAAGAACAGGGAACTAGAGCTGGAAGTGCGAGAATTGCAGGAGAAACTGCACACCATGCAAGAGGTTTACCAGGCCGGGCTGGTCTCCCAGGAACAGGAGGCGATGCAAATGGCGCGGGAGCACTACCGAAACATCGAGAAGGAGCGGGAACAAGAAAAGCGGAACAAGTTGCGACGTGGTAGTTGTTCCGCTGATGTTCCTTCTGCTGCAGTAGATGAATCTTCGACCACTTCCGTAGCTGCTGCACCACCGGCCGCACAAGATGCACAGTCTGGTCAGGAGACGTCGAAGAGAATCGACGAAGCCAGTGGGGTCACGACGACACCCGCAAAGACGGAGGAAAGCAACGAAGCGTTGTCGTCGAGAGATCTACTTGAGGTAGTTGTTGATACTCCTCAAGAACCTGGTTGTGGTTCAGAAAATCAAAGTGTTGCTGCTGACCGAAAAGCAGCAAGTGCAAACTTGCTGGGAACACCTCTTCTCGAGGTGCGAGAGGAACGACATGACACAGAAGCAGACCTTCCGCCAGGGAGTACTAATGCAGCTTCAGCTTCGACCTCCCCTAGTACAACTGCGGAAACGAGCTGCACCGCGGCGAGTTCGGCAACGAATACCGCCGGGATAGTTGCTGCTGCGTCTGGTACTGCGGCGTCAATGCCACAGGAGCAGCAGGAAAAAGATCACGAGCAGCTTGAGCTTCCAGCCGCGCAAGGTGTACTAGACGGGGATCAACATCCCGTGTCAATGAATCTTCATTCATCTTCATCTGGTGCGGAAAAATCGTCATCTTCATCTGCGGACAAAGAAACCCTCCAAAAGCCGCCGCCGGAGGATAGCAGTACAGCAGCACCTGCTGAAGACGTCGCTCTTGTCGCCGGCGCCGCGACCGAAAAGGCCGCGACCGAGAAGGGCGCGACCTCGTCTACTTCATCTTCCGGTGCCAAGCCAACTCCAAGTAAATCAAGTACCGCAATAAAACAAGACGAAACTTCTACATTGAATCAGGACCGCGAGAAAGATCGTGGTACGAGTCCTTCTCCTTCCGCCTCCGAAGCCGTTCTCGAGCACAAATTGCGGATTCGCACGTTGGAAACTGAGCTCTTCCGCGCTAACGAGGTCCTCGAGATGCAGACCAAGCAGTTGCGACGCCTCGCCCAGCGCGTCGCGGAGCAGGAAGGGACGACGACCGGGGGAAACAAGGGAGGTCAATCAAGTTCAAGCTCGAGCAAAGCGATGAAGACTAACGGGGCGAACAACAATCCTGCAGGTGGGGAGCACGGTCGTGCAGATCCTCCTCCTCCGCACCAGCAGAACCCATCCAGTACTAGCCTCCACCAGTTGAAGCTGAAAGCCCTGGAGCAGCAGAATGAGCAGCTACAGCAGCAGGTTCGCGAGCAACAGGAGCAGATGCGGGATATGGATTGCAAAAAATATTTTTGTTGGGAGTGGAAGTAGAGTTTGTCATGTGGTTTTTGGATCTGCCAGCTCTGCCAGAATTTTTGGATGAGTGCAGGTGCACACATATAGCATGTGCATAAGATTAAGATTAAGAAGTTCTGCAGAGGCTGCTTCCCCGTGCCTAGCCTGCATAAGAAATGCCCTCTCGTCCAAGAGGCAAGAACTACGCACCTTGTGCAGCCTTCTTCTATGTAAAACAGGTTTCTACTCATCTCTGTATCTGTTCCATATGCGTCGCGTAGCGATTATATCAGTTCACATGATCAAGCAAGAGGGTTGCACACTCCGACACCGGGCTGGCTGCCCGGTGTCGACCAGCTTCGGCTGGGTCTCTGTCCTTTTTCCAGAAATACCGCATTGTCTTGGCTCGCCTAGATTTTGCGTTTTTTCGTCTCTTCGGTTCTCGGAGAGTGGATATTTGACGGAGGAGTGTCTCGATGAGAAAGCGAGGCGTACTTGTGCGCCTCAGGCCTTCGCTCTGGTTCTGCTTCGCAGTTCCGCCTTGTCGTTTCCGGCGCTGCCGATCCTTAGCGTGGATCAATGCAGTGTGCGGCAAGCAAAGAGCTCCGGTGGTCCCGTTGCCATTGAGCTGCCCAAGCCATGGGCAGGTCAGAACAGACGGCGTGCGCCTTGCCGTGTGCACGTAGCTCGGCCCTACCGCCGAGCGCCAGGGCATTATCCTGACAGGGGGTGATGTCCCGGTGGGAAGGAAGTTGTTGTGCAGCTCTCACAGTGCGGAGAGAGAGTTCGCGTTCTTCGACTACCCTCCAGGCTATCTCCGTTCAGTGGTACACACACGTCGATGACGCGCTCTCGGTTCTCGCGAGCACCACTGGCCGGGGAGTGGAGAACCCGACTGCCCACGATGTGGGTGTAGCAGAGGTTCTTCACGCCGTTAGGGGCACAGGCCCGGCGTTATCTTGGCCTATTGGCCAGGCCCGCTATCGGCAAGACACATCGGAAAACAGCGCAGCTTCGTCTGCGGCCTGCCGCTCTGTGTGTCGCGGGCGCTTCGCGATTCTGCTTGTCGATGCACGCCGCGATGCGGCAGACATGCAGTAGCAAGGCGCTCGTCTGTCGTAAATGGATTCGCGCGAGCGGGGGCGCCGCGGTCCATTACGATGGGAAGGCCTCACTGAAGGCTGTGAAATAGCCACTGGTATCCTACTAGGGCGATGCCCGCAAGGTCCCTGTCACAGGGGTCCGGGGCCAGTGTAGCGGCAACCTACCGCAGCCGGCAAAAGATCGCGCCGACGGTCATAAGCCGGGGCTAAGTACAGACAGACACACAGGAACACGAGGCAAAAAACAAGGCACCCCCGCGCCATGTATTTAGCCCCTGCCAATGGCAGGGGCCGCCCGATGGGCCGCATCACATACACACTACGATCTGACTACAAATAGAGTCACCGAAACGAAACGCAATGGTCTGCGTGCCCGATGGGCACGCAGATATATTAAGTACCAGGGCCAGCCCTCACACCACACCGCCCAGCACCCTGGACGCGCAACCCCACAGCCCCGCAGGCGCGGCGGTTTGTAGCAGTGGGTCGCATGCCTGGGGCGCAGGTTATTGCTGGTGTGTGCCTTCGCCTGCGCGTGTGACTTCGATGACGTCGCCTGCGGGTGCTGGGGTGGGGTTGGGCGTCCGCGACGTCGTTGTTGCTGCTCTTCGGAGCTCGTGACGCCTTCGTTGCAGCTTCCACATGGATGCTTGCTTACATCTTGCAGGGCATGTTGTAGGTAGCACTTCGTGTGGAAGTATCAGGTGTGCTGACACGGAAGGAGAGCTGAGGAGCGTGGCCTATCGGCTTCGCGACTCCGTCCTTCGCTCCTCGGCGTCGGTCCGCCGGTGTTGATTGCTTGAATGCAGTCGACGCAGTCGAGGGGTTCAGCGGTTGGTGTGGGGGCGAGAGGGAGCGCTGCATAGATGCTCTTTTGCTTCTGTGAACAGGTTCGTTCTTCTCCTGCTTCGGGGTCTCCCAGGAGATCCTGACTCATCCAACGGGCCTGGGGACGCTTTTGTGGCCTTTGCGAAATTTAAACGAAACACAGCTACGACAGATAGCGTCTACTTACCGAGACGCGTGGTCGGTCGCGCAGTGCTTTGTGCTGCTTCCGCCACGAGAGGAGACCGCGGAACCCTCCCGGGCCTTACTTATTTAGTCACATTTGGGAGCACGCCCCCACTATCCTCACCCGGTTCCCGGGTTGTGTCGCGGGGATATGTCCCGGCACGATTCCACAAGCCTCGCTACTTTGCTACGCCGCCCCGTGCGCCCTGCTCTCTGTCCCCGACAGTGCGGGCTGCCCCCTTTGTTTAGTCGCATTTGGGGAAGATATTCGGCGGCCCCAGTCGCGTCTCGCGGCTTGGGCCACCTCTATGTCCGGGGCATGGCTCTGTGGGGGTCGAGAGCCTGGCTTGCATGGCCTGCTACCCGTAGCTCGTTGTGCCGGCCGGGTTCTCTCTTGGCTGCCATTGTGACTGTCGCTCGAGGTCTTGCGACTATCACTGCGACGCGCTTCTGCACGTCATTCGCTTCCGTTGGTTGCGCGCGCGTTCACTCTATGGGTGAATTGCGCAGAGAAGGTGAAATTATATAATAGAAAATCAGCATGAGAAGTTTGCACCCTTCGCCTTCCAGACCCAGACCTATTTACACATGCATAAGGGAGAACTTTGTGCTGAAAACGACAGTGGCGAGCAGCGAGAACTCGTTACGGAGCTTGAAGCAGCAGGTGTGGAAGCTGAGCAAGCAAAAGGCGGAGTTAAGCAGTACGGTGAGCCGGTGGGAGCAGGAACGAAGTAGGATGCTGCAGGAGGACTTTCTTGCTAGGGTAATGCGAGGAGTAGAATCACTACAGGTACAGACACTGGCACAGCAACAGCTAAAGGCGGCACGGGCAACGGGAACGGCAAATACATCAGAGGAAATGATAACGACAGCTGGCGGAGCGCTGCACGGTGGGCTCGAAGACGAAGCAGCACAAAAAACCATTGCGTCCTCGCCACCGCCACTTCTATCCCAGAACAGAGGACGAGGATCAGAGCTGTCTGGTGGCATCGGATTCGTCCAGTTCTCGCCGCTGGCTGAGCTGGAAGAATTCTCGCTGCAAGCGCTGACTAGAGTGGTCGGTGACCCCCGTCCTCCGCTTTTCCAGCAATCGGAAGGAGACAATAGGTCTGCTGGGTTGTTGGCGCCTACAAAAACCAGCAATATGACCTCTGCCAAGGACAACAACATCGCTATCGCACACGATGCGGGAGATAATCCAAACACCCCCTCGTCCGCTGCAGAAGTAGAAGCCCTTCGCGCCGCTCTGGAAGAGGCGAACGTGGCCTGCGATCGGCAAAAGCAGCGCGACGCGAAGACCATCGAGGACTTGAAGAGTCTCGTGGAAAGTTTGAAAACACAAGTCCGAGGGTTACAGGAAGCGAAGAACCAGCTCCATTCTAGTGTTGTACTACAGCAGAGGGAATCTTCAGTGGTTGCAGGAGCAAGTGTACCGCCACCACCTCCACCTACTCTGTCCGCCACCTCCCGGCGTGCAGTTTCTGTTTCGCCACAGAAAACTGTCACTGCAACCAGCATCGCAGATAATCCCGCAGCTTCGTCATCGTCGCTCACAACAAGCGCCACTGTAACAACAGCAGGCCCGCAGCTGCGACCCTCAACTGCTCCTACCTCGCCGCGCGCCTCCTCATCTACTCCCGATGAGGCAGCTCTATCAACAAGCACCGACCTCGCCGTAGATCAAGATCTGCCGGTCGCGCCCTACTTGCAGAACTCAGAGCACCTGCTGGAAATGCGTCGGCGATTTCAAAATTTTGTGTCCCAATCCTCCGCGTCCGCAGCGACCTCGCTCGCCCACGCGTCGACGACGTTTCAAACGGCAAATTTCACCGCGTTGAACAGAAGTTTGCAACCGTTGCTAAACCCGCCGGCGGTTGCAGTAAACAAACGCTTGGAGGCTGAGAATTCGGATCTGAAGAACGAATTGCTGGAGTTACGGCAAATTCTCGCAACGACCACTGAGGACAACTTGCGGTTAAGGGATGACTTGAAGGTCTTTACGGAAGAAATTCGGAGAAGAGAGGGGTTGGCAGGAAGCGGTGCACCATCTAGGGTGTGACAGACTGCAACAAAAACGATATACAAGTAAATGTGAACAACCCGCCGTGTCAACGTTCTTGCAGCCATCTGTCTGGTCGACTGGAACGAGATATAATATGGAGCGTCTCTTTACGCCAGCAAAGGCAGACGCAAGCTCCATTACATCTAGCGACAAATAGAACATCAAACGGGCGAAGGATTTACGATGCGTCCATCGGTAACACTAACATCCTCGGTACCCTGTCTAAAAGCTGGTGTCATGCTTATTCCTCTTTGGTCGACGTTGTACGTGCTGTGTGCTCTCTGTCTTTCGAGCATTGTAGGTCGTCGTGATGTAAGGGTTTGATTCTTCTTCATGAAATGGTCATCACTATCGTTTCTCGTATTCCTTAATTTATTCGAGTCGACGACCGGTATTCTCGGGGGGAAAGAGATAGAAATAGAGTACGAATTTTCTGATTTTGAGGAAAACGAAAAATAGATGAATCTTGAGAGGCGCTCGCACGGGCGTCGAGCGGTGTGAAGATAGCTTTTCTTATACTTACATACGTAGTGGATGCGTGCGTTTTTTATTTTTTCTTTTCACGAGAAGGACAAGGGTATCCGTTTCCACAACAAGCAATTAGCTGTAGAATTGAGACTTTATTTAATGATTTGTATCTCCGGAGAGGAAGACGATAAAAATGAATGACTAGTAGAAGTTGAACAAGTGGGAGCAAGGACTGCTAGTACTTCTACTTCCTCGAAAAGAAGAGCCCCCCGTCCCCGACGAGCAGGTAAACCTCATCAGCCTACGTACACCCGGTCGAAGAAGAAGAAGATGGCGCGGCAGTACAACTTCTTGGTTTCCACCCACCTGAAGAGGGCAGGGTTCCTGTGTCTCCTTGCCTGGCCTTTCCTCGCGTTTCAGTTTCTCCAGCTGCTTGTTCCAGTGTCCGGAAATCTGCGCGGAAAATCCGGTACATGAATGTTGCAACTCGCAGATACTTACTTCAATTTTCTTTCGAGAATTGTTCATGCGGACACGTAAGAAGGACATTTAGCTGTAAGAAGAAGAATGAGAATCAAGAATGATATGCTGATATCAATTTCACTTTCAGATAACGTTAACGGCCCCACGACAACTACGAATCTGCATTCTCCACCGACTGTTTCTCACCCTTCTGCCGCTAACAAGGCTGCCCTGTACGAGCTTCTGATGAAAGAGAAAGACCACGATGCGACGCAACAGGAGCAAGCTTTGGTCGACGCTGGGTACCCGGCGCCGCAGGTGATGAACAAATTGGTGATCATGCGCTTTTTTGTCTGTTCCGCTATATAGAGTTAAACCAAATACCTCCGACGAGGACTGCAAAATGCCATAAGTAGAAAAGATCTGATGTTGGGTTGCAGTCCCGGCATTCATTCCCGATTGCCACATCTGTATACCTCTCAGGTAAAAGTGATAGTGAGCATGTTGGCGGACCCGGTGAATGGCATTACTTTCACCGCTCGAGCGGAGAACGTCGTGGTGTCCTACCAGTACGGCCTGCTCGACTACTTCGTCGCGCGCGATCAGAACCGGGACGGGAAGCTGAGTGAGCAGGAGTGTCCCTGTCTGATGGACCAGTACAGCACCGCTGCGGTTGCCCCCCCCCCCGCGCCGAGCAAATGCCCGACGGCGTCAACGCGAGTGCATATGGTTGTGAAAAAGTAGTTTTGTCTCATCAAGTGATAGTTTTCCTTTTATGTATGAATATGTTGCCCCCGCGCAAAAGCTAACCTGTGCACGACATGGAAGATGCTGTGTTTCGGTTTCCGGAACCGACGTTGCCGATCATGTTATTTTTGAATAGAATTGCACGAGCACGACTGCGAATATGGATATGGATATGCTGTGAAATGACTCAAAATTTTGCGATGACAATCCTGCCCTACGCATGTGGACGAAGCAAATCATGGCGACGAGAGCCACCGCGGCGACAGTTTCTCCGACTGCCGGGATAACTACTGCACACGCCGAGGCCCCCGAAGGCTCTTTTCTCGAGCTGCGTGCAAGCTCCATGTGGAACAGGTGGCTTCCTTGTATGAATGGACAAAATGATATAACAACTTCTCTTCAAAAAAATACCGGCATGCTGGCTAAAAACGCAGGCGCTTCGCCATGCCTCTGCTTGAACACGCAGCACATTCAAGAAGTGGCGCGTAATCTTCTGTCTGCGTGTTGCTTTTTGAATTCATGAGATCGCGGCAAAAAAATCCAAGAAAGAGGAAAGAACATTGCTGCGTGATCATGCCTAAAAAGGGCGCGAACAGCAAAGATCACTCTAATGGCAGTTGTTTGTTATTGTGTCCAGTCATATTTTCATCTTGTAACTGTGGACGCGCCGGCCGCGAACGCGGCACATCTACCGAAGAATCAGACCGGGAGTGGGAAGAGTTTCAACGGGAGACGGACAAAGGACTGGAAGACGAGGAAGCCGAAGCTGCAAGAGCCAAAGCTGCAAGAGCCGAAGCTGCAAGAGCCGAAGCAGCTGCAGCAAGAGATCGCGTGGTGGCGGTCGAGGATGCGAAAAACCAGCTGAATCAGCTCGCCGTAACCCCCCGTTACAACCCCGGGAGCAAATCCCTGCCCCGCAACCCTCCTAACAACCGCCAGGCTTCGCGAATGAAACCCGACAACCCAAGCGGTGAGACTTGGGTCTCGAGCGACGAGCAGTCTGCGTATCGTGTGAACCACGAAGACAACGCCTTCAGGGGGCGCCTCCCGCGACCATAGTTGCAAGAAATGATGGAGATGTTGAGAAGGACGGTGCTCGTCATCTTTTTCGGAGAAGTAAAAACGCTATTCGTCTTGTTCTTGTTACGAGGAGAAATGACGCGAAAAACACAGATGGTCGCAAATGACAGACCATTGACAGAAGCGGCCCAAGATAAAGTACATTGTTCGAACTAGTTGCGCTTCTGCGAATACGCCGGGTCAGGCCGGTGGCCAGCATGATTTGTAGCCGTGTTCTTCGTGTTGTCCTCAACAAATTTGAAGATGCATGTTTTGAGCTTAGTACGCTCAAACCCGTGTTGGCGCAGTTCTGAATCAATGTATCTTAACCTACTACTTGTTCTTCACCGAATGCGAACATACAATGGCAACGAGAATTGCTTTACTTTCTGGTGCAAGCCCTAGCGTCAATCCCAATCGATACAACGAGGACAATGACAAGAACAATGGTGCAAGTTTTACGTTTTTATTTTTATTTTTACCGCCCCCCGACGTTAAAATCATGAATTATTCGCCGATGTCAACATACAAGAGGTGAAGAAAGGATTTCAAAGGTTAATGGCCTGCTGTGGTCGATTGCAATATTTACTTCTCAGTACAAGTAGAGTCGTGGTCGTGGACGCACTTACAGCCAAAGGTAGTTTTTGTTACTTATTCTTATTTCAATAAAGACAAGATGGGTTACTTCAGCTACATCAACCCGGACGACTCATCGGACTGCGACTCCGACTTCTTTGATTGGGACTCCGACGAGTCTGGCGACTCCGATCTGAACGAGGGGGAGCTGCTCTGCGGCGCAGATTATTCGAGCAAGAAACAACTTGCCTTTCAGATTTTCGGCGAAGAGAAAGCAAAGCAGAAAAGGCAAGAATGGAACGACGCGCAGCTGAAGAAGCCAGCGCTGGACCGCCGTGCGGAGAGGAAGCAAGTGCACGGCCTTCATCAAAAGAACGGGATGAAAGTAAAGGCTGTTCTTGCCACCACGGGGAGAAGCAAAGAAACCATCAAAAAGGACGGCAAAACTAAAATAAACACCTCTGCTGCTCCTGCTGCATCTGCTGGAAGTAAAGCGATAATGGCGGGAAACGAGGAGAGAGCCTCAACTGATAGAGCCACGACAGACTCAAGAAACCTGTCCGGCAGAGGAGAGGGGCCCTTGATGGGGGAGCAGTCTGCGTCTTGCTTTACCACGACTACACTGCTGGCAGGTGAACATGATAGAAGCAGCGCGAGTTATTGTTGTTCTACCCCCGCAAGAAGTACAACATACGACCCGGCCGACGAACTACATCCGCGGATCGTCCAAGCCGCACGGGATGGGGATGTGGAGTTTGTAAAGAAAATTCTCGACCAGCACCCATGCAAGCGCCTTGAGGACGACAACGTCGAGGCCCGTCGCAAAGGACCTGGATGGCAGGACGACACCCCGTTGCTCGCCGCGGCGCGAGAGGGCCACGTGGAGATGGTGCTGGAGTTGCTTATTCGGGGCGCCAACGCGGGCGCGGAGAGGAAGATGCCTGGTAGTTTGATGTGCACCGCCACTGCGGCTGGGTCAATCTGGCGACAAAAAATTGCACCGGAGAAGGAAGAGTACAAGCGGTGTAACTCTACCGGGAAGTACGACGCGATTCTCAGGATGTTGAAGGTTGCGGAAAAGTTCGCAGCGGTTCTGAAACCGCTTTCGACGGACACTTTGCGGGAGCAAAAGATTCCTGACAAACCTCTGAAAAAGGAAACCGCCATGGAACTGACGACTTTGGAACTGAAGGCGGTACTGGAGAAGCACGATGTGCAAGTCACCTCTACCACGAAGAAGCGCAAGCACAAGCTAGCCGAGCGCGTAGCGGAAACGACTTCCATGCAGGAGATTTTTGAAGAGGAAATGAAAAGGTGGAAAGAAGAGACTGCGGCCGTCCGGGCGGCTCGCCTGCTTGATGCCGCCGAATTGGGGAGGGCAACAACCGCTTTGGCAAAAGCGAGCATAGAACCAGTTCAGGAGCCGCATAGCAGTGCAACTAATCCTGCTGGAGACGACGAGGCTGGTGACGGCTCTTGTTCCATTTTATCGGCTGATGAGAAAAAAGCGTATGTCAGAAATAATCGGCTTTTTGTGCTTTCGACGCACGATGTTGATGTAGTGAACGACACGAAGAAAAAGAACCAGACGGGAAAAGACGGACGCACGCTAGACGAACAACTACGGGCGGCTCTGGCAGCGTGCAATTCGTCCTCCGCGGGGACAGGGTCTGGGGCTGCGTCATCTTTGCAGCTGTTGTCACCATTTGTATCGCCTTCTGCGTCTGACATTTTTGAGAAGGAACGAGACGCCGCCACTGATACTGAGACGGAGAATTGTCCGTTGATGTTCCGCTGCATGGGCTGCAGAGCGTTCTTCCAAAGTGCAGGGTCGGTGGCCGCGCACCAAGAAATGTCCAAGCGGTGCCCGATCTCGGCGAGCTTTCGTCCAGAAGGGTGCCAGCGAGGCGGGAAGAAGGCGAATGGTGCCATTAACAACATAATTCCCCAAAACTGGATGAACCGAGACGCGCAGCCTTCTCCGCAAAACGAATTTTTTCATCCGCACGCTCCACGACCCGCAGAGCAAGTTTTTAATTTTCAACCTCAACATCAAGTGTTACTTTTTCCACCGCCACCACACGCATTTCAGCCGCAAATCCAATCGCAAGCGTTTCCCTTTCATCAAGCGCCGCCGGCAGCCTTTTATCCGCAACCTCCGCAACCGTTTTTTCATCACCAGTCCCATTGGTCATTCCCGTCACCACAAGAACCAAGCTCGTGGGGACAAAAATCTTCAAGCTCAGCCTCCAGGTAAATGCTGTTCCCCCTAAAAGAACAACATTTGCAGTACGTACATTATGATCTGCCGGGAGGTCCTCGTGGTCCTTGTGTTATTTTGTAAGTCGGATATTGATGTTGGGAGGTCTCCATCAAGAGACGTTCGAAACGCTCGCACTTGGTTGAATTTTTTTTCCGCACATGAGATGTTATTTCCCATTACAAACAAATACAAAAGGAGGTGGACCGCCTGCAGGGTGCGGTGAACGTGAAAAAAGAAATTGACAAAAGTACGAGAACATGTCGTGTTTCCTGCTCTCTTGGTTATTTCTGGTTAGCTTTTTGTTCCATGTCTCTGCGTCGTGAATTATTGTAAAGAAGTCGTAGTCTTATGTTACAGCCAAAGCTGCAAGCTCCGAGGACAATCGTAATCGTAAGTGCAACGAGACTCGTCCTCGTAATGGGATTCGTAAAACTTTCAACCGTAAAATTTCCTCGTAGTTGCAGTTTCAATCGTAAAGATTTCAACCGCTCGTCCACCTCGTCCTCGATTTCGTTTATTTCCTTCATTGCGTAGCTGTAGCTATATGATCGTGATAGAAAGATGCATAACAGAGACAGAATTCTAGGCTCCTCTTTGCCGAACACGATCGTGACGCCGATAATTTTCCTTGCAACCACATTCGTGCCGGATATGATATCCATTGGAGTCTAGTACGCCTACGGTCTTTATTTCCAGCTTAAAATAAATGCTCTACGGGCGAACAAGTTATCATTCACAGTGAACAAAATTGATTCAAATACAAATCGCAAACGTGCAGGACCTTTTTTCCTTGGTTCGTTTGTCCCTCCAGGGGAGAGGACAAACTCGAAAACGTCTATCGTAGTTACTTTACCTTTAATACAACAAGCGTTGGCATTGAGAAGTACTTGGTACAGGAACTACTTGAGCAACGAAGGCGCTCCGTTGAAAATGTTGGAAAATGAAGAGAGGACTTTCGTGCTTATTGTATCTTCCAATTTTCCACCACTATCGAAAAAAGGTTCACTAAAGTTTTACACAACGACGCGAAGCAATCTTGAGGAAGCCGATGAACCCTTCTCATGACCTCTTCCGCGACAAACTTTGATCGAGGCGGGTTTTCAACGGTAGTGCGGGATCGGTCCGAGGAAGCCTCGTTGAAGAGGGAAATACGTGGAGGCGCCGCGGTGTTTTTTATTTCGTTGCACAATTCCTCCGCGTTCTCGAACCATAGAAGAATGAGCTTGATGCCCAGTACAACGACTTTGCGAGCACGCAGCGAGCAAGTGGAAGTGCAGAAATTTTTCCGGGGCATGTTGAAGAGACGGGGTTTGCTGTGGTGCCTCGGCTTGTTCCTTCACCTGTGCACATCAAGAAGAACAGTAGCAGCAGATGGCGTGTTGACTGGAAAAACCAGAGGACGACAAGAGGTGGACAAACAGCAGGGCAAACTTCTGGCTACTCGCTTGGCCCGCGTTTTTTCCGCGAAGAAGAAGCAAATCTCCGAGGCTCTGCTGACGTCCCGAAATGGGCGAGATCCTGCATCTGCATTTCTGGAAGGAGGTGAAGCTGCAGGAAGATCTGCAGTGACGGCTGAGCAGGGGCAACCGCAACCCTCAAGAACATCGTCCCCGACGCCGTCAGGAGGTACTAGTAGCGCGACTACATTCGTTTCTGCTGGCGAAACTGCTGGCGACGGTACTATGAACGGGCAACATCTTCACCAGCGCCAGCGAGAGCAGCAGACGCTTGTTCATCATGCGGCACCAGGCGCGCCGCCCAGCACCTACCCAGTATCCTGTGCAAAAGTATCGTATTCGTATAAATGCACTTCTTGCATTACAAATCTTCTTCTTAAGGCAAATCCGCATTCCAAATTTTGTTTCTCATGCTGAGGAAATTTGTAATGCATTTATACGAGTGCGATACTTTTGCACAGGATACCCAGGAGACCACGGCGATCCGCCTACGAGCAGAAGTGCTGTCGTGTGGCAGCGAAAAGTGCAAGAGTTGGAGGACCTCGTGCGTCGACTCGGGAATAAGCTCGACCTCCAAGAAGAGACGACGCGGGAGCAGAGCGAGACGATCTTGAAACTGCGAAACGGCCTGGATGCCCAGCAAGTTTCCCAGAACGTGACGGCGGCGCGCATTGCCAGTGCCGGCGCAGTCGCGGAGATCATCCAGCAATACCACATTGCGTACCTCTTTTCGATCCTACGCAAGGACTTCGTACTCTCGGCCGCCCTTCTCGTCATCGGCTACGTGGTGGTGCTGGTAGGCCTGAGCCTGCCCACGAAGTTGCTGTTTTTCCCGCCCGCGATCTACCTCCCGCAAGAAACTGACGAGCAGGATCAACAGGATCGCGGTGTTGACCTAGAACGTCGAATGGGCGGCCGCGGCGACGAAATTACTGGCGAGGAGCGGCTTGTTCAGGTCCACAGCGAACAGCGAGGCGAAGACGCTCCTCCAGCAGACGGGCTCCGCCTCCGCAAAGTAGAACAGCATGGCGAGGACCAAGAGCGACCTCTCCGGCAAAAGTGCATCCTCTTGCCGTACGATTTCGCGGCTCAGGGAACTCTGTCGAGTGTCTGTCAATTTCAAGACAGCACCGAGGGAAAGGTCTGGACTACTTGCCTCGTTACCCACACCGTGTGCGTTCTCCTCTCGCAATACACCATTACTGGAAATTTATATCCAGTTTGGTGCGACAGCGGAGGCGGAATGTTTACGGAGTATTCGATGCTCAACATGTCCTCGATGTCCTCTGCGGAGATGCTCCTTCGTGTCGTGTGGTTGGTTTTTCCGTGCATCTATCCTGAGTGAAAACGTACCCACACCAGAGTCAGGATGGGGATTTTGCAACACAAACCTAGGAGTTTTGTGAGTCACGCATGACAAGTTTCAGTCCGTAGGGTAGTGCAAGTTAGCAAGGAAAGCCGCATCACAAATCGATCTGCTGATCCTGTTTACAGCATTACAAGTTCCCAAACACGATTGAAAATGCCTGTCATGGGGTTGCGCATCACGAATGTTCCTGTCATGGCAAAGTCGCATGACAACTCTGGCGTGGGTACGTTTTTACTCAGGATAGCATCGGTTTGTTACTCACGGCCGCTGTGCCCACGGCTCCTGCTGACACGGAGGGGAGTCTTCGACCTGCATTGCTGCGCGCTTTTCAACAGAAGGGAAACAGGCGCGAGGATCTCGAACCACAGGACGCGGTGGAGTACTACCGGGCGCGCAACATGCTTTGGCAGATCGGGATACATTCGCTGTGTGCCCCTTTGTCGATTGCGGTGTTGCTAATTTTCGAGACCTACCAGCTTACCCAAACCGAAGGAGTATCGTTCGCGGCAGCGATTTTTGGAGTGGGCGAACAGGATGCGGTCGACGAAAAGCAACTGCAGTCCTGGGCGATCCATCAGGGCACGGGCAACGCTTTCTGTGGGTGGGAACAGTCCTGGCGTCCGCAGTGGGCACCTACCATTTTCCGTTTTCGGGCGGTTTTTGTGCTATTGTCGTGGATCTTCTGTACTGCATTCCTGATCTTGTGCGCGTACCTTCACTTGATTCCTCCATCCGAGCGACAAGCACGTGGTCCCGTGCGAGCTGGCTCAGCGTCACGACCTGGGGGCCGCTCCAGTCTTGGTTTCCTGCCGTACGAGGGAGGGGTGAGCCTTGTGGTGCCGCAGCTCTGCTATGCGATGGAAGTCGCAGGCATTGTGTGCGTTTTTCTGTTGCCGTTCTTCCCAATTATGTACCAACTTTCCTTTCGCTTTGCCCCAATGCCCGGAAGCGTTCCAGACGATTACGTGCAAGTCCTGAGCAGCAGTGGGTCCAATATTCGACTCGTGTACGAAACGTTCTGGGATATTAATTCTACATCTCCTAAGTATGCGTCGCGCGGGCCAGGTTTTGCCAACAGCTTATCAAGGTGAAAAACCACCCCTAACCATGTGAAAATGGAAATTTGTGATGCTGATTTGTGGCCACCCCTTGGTTATAAGGTAATGGGAGCCCTGTGGCGCATTCGTTCCACAGCCAGTCTGTCATGCGCGTTCGACTGCTGCAAACCTGTTTGCCATGCCTAATTGCTAGCAAGCCTTCTGCATACCCGAACAGGCTCAGAAATAAATACCGCTACGCATTTTGTGCAATACAAAGCTGATTCGTGATTCGTGGCCACAAATCAGCACCACAAGTCTACTCCACTTCAACATGATGGGGAGGGGGGATTTTTCCTCACAATACGGGTACGTTGGGGATCAGTGCAGCACCAGTTGGGGCACGCACACGTGGAGGGACCCGCTCATATGCGGCCACGTTCCGGGGTGGAACCAAACAGAGAACGGAACCAGCGTGTACTGGTGGGAATGGCATGACAAGCACTACTAGGGCGAAGAGCTCCTCCTGCTGAAATGGTGTAGAGGACTAGCACATACGATTTATCTATTAAATGTAAGTAGCTATGGATTTTCTTTTTCTAGCGAAAGCGAAAGAAAACTTGCTCTCGTCGTCTTCTTCAACTTAGCCTATTGACTTTTCGTTCCCGCTTGCAATTCGTATTGATAACAACACTAACTCCCAAGTGAAACCAAATCCAAGTAGAGCTGTATTAGCCTGCAGGACACAGCATTACCTGCCACGCGGATAAATAAGATAAAAAAGATATTACATGCATTTTTACACGCTGTAGAGTTGTGCTACTTAGCAGGTATGCACTTCCTTTTTGGGCCGTCCTCAACATTTCGTGCTATGTTAGCTACGAGACGAGCGGCTCAAACTGCCCGTCAAGTTGCGGCCCGAGGAGATCGGATTTACCCTGTACAATTATTTGTGGTGTTTCATTATCATTTTGGTCGATGATTTTATACAAAAAAACAGCAACTCGTCCTTCTTGGGGGAGTTGGCTGTTTATCCTTTTGGAGATCATTTGTTTGCCTCTTCTGGCAGCGGTTTGTGTGATGTTCTTGCTTGTTGTTGATGGTCCTCTCATTAATGCAGGAGTTAATCTGGTAACCAAAGTGTCACCCGCGCGCAAAGCGCTCTTGCCGCTTGAAAAAATGCGGAAGTGCCTGTTTTAATGGTTTTGCGTTTATTGCTTGCGGCGCTGCAACGATCATGGGCGAAATTCAGAATCTTGATCTTCATCAATGCTATCGAGGAAGATCCCTTTGTTCCTTGTGCGACAACTATTAAGCAGTACGTGTTACCAGAAAGGTATTTTAAAGTCGAACAATGGCTTGGTCTCCCGGAATTTCAATACGTACCTCAGAAGAAATTAAAGTTATTAGTCTTACCCTTCTTGTCGTCGGAGGGAGGCAGTGGCAGACGTAGAATCTCTCGCAGGCTGAAGCTGGTGTTTTTCAACAAGAATAAAACACGATGGGTTACTTCAGCTACATCAACCCGGAGAACTCATCGGACTGCGACTCCGATTTCTTTGACTGGGACTCCGACGAGTCTGGCGACTCCGATCTGAACGAGGGGGAGCTGCTCTGCGGCGCCGACTTCTCGAGCAAGAAGCAAGTAGCCTTTCAGATTCTCGGCGAAGAAAAAGCAAAGCGGAAAAGGCAAGAATGGAAAGACGCGCAGCTGAAAAAGTCCAAGAAAAAGCCTGCGTTGGGCCCCCTCCGGCCGGGAAATAAGCAAGTGCAAGGTCGAAACCAGATGAAAAAGACAGTTGCGAAGAACAATGACAAAAAAACCATCAAGGGGGACAGCTTGAAAGGAGGAATGAAGAAGGACCTCCCCTACAACACCCCTACGTCTTCGGCTTCTTCCTCGTCCTCGGCAGGTGCTGCTGGCACAAGCAAATCCGCAACCGGGGCCGGCGCAGGAGCTTCCAAAAACCTGCCTGGTTGTAAACAAGGAAAGCAGTCTGCTGCATCGTCTTCTCGTTCTGCAGTGTCTGGACAAGTAAGCACAACACCGAGTTCCACTTCGGCGGCTTGATCTCGAAGTCGAGCGAGGCACGCGTGTTGTTAGTCAAGTTCCTTGAGCTTGAAGATTTACTTGTTGCGTTCCACTTACATTTTTACGGAAGTGGCATGTTGTAAAAGCCCAATCTAGAACACGCAGGCATGGAGTTGTTGGAGCAAGACACGAGGTTCCTTGGCCCAAAATTTTCATCCTCAGAAAGTGCCTACAACTAAGTGAGCGTGGTTTTCTATTCCGCTACTTTGCAGTGTTACTCCGCTGTTCATTGTGCTCGTTCAAGACGTAAAAAACGTACGTTGTCGTTGAGAAAAACAAAGAAAAAGATGAAGAAACGCTTTCACTCGGTTGGAGAGAAATGACATAGACGTATCAGTAGTAGAATGCTACTTGAGCTTATCGGTCTGAGGCATTGTTGCATTCTGCTATCCTCGTGCGTGTCCGTAGGTAGTAAGTTCAAAGCTTTTCATATTTGAGTTTTTCGTGATTTTGAATTCAATGTGCGCACTACAGTTCCCCGAAAACAAATTGAAGACCCCCCGTGAAGGTAAAGTAAGCAATATCATTTAAGTTGTGACCTCGCAGAAGGGTTTCAGGGTTTAGGGTAGTTTAGGGTTCCTAGATTTGATTTAAGTTGTAGGCTCCTCATCTTCAAGTTTTAATTGAAAAGCAACAGCAACACTCTTTTTTGATACAGAAAGTTCTTCGCGCCCCCTCCGCAAACAACAAAATATATTCATAAAGAAGTTAGTTACCGAACAGAATAAAAAGCATGTCCGATCCTCTTTATGGCTGGCCGCAGCCACCGATAGTGATTGCTGCCAGGGATGGCAACCTCCAAAAGATCCGGGCGTTGCTCGACAGCGATCCCGACGCCGCGAACGCCTTCCGGTACCGACCTGGGATGGTGCGGACCGACCATTCCTGTTTTGTCAAAGAGGGCACCTACAAGGACCTTTCGCCGTTGATCGCTGCTGCCGACGCGGGGCACGTCGACATTGTGTTCGAACTCCTCAGTGCGGGCGCGTGGGTCCACTTCAAGTACTCGCCCGACGATTCGCTGGAGTTTCAAGATGAGGACGACGACACCGGAGTGGACGTTGAGGAGGTCGTTCGACTCAAATTCAATTTGAAACTCACGAAGCAGGAGCACGCGAATTACAGGGCGATCGAGCGGATGGTGGCTGTGGCAGCAAGGTACTGCCAAAAACCCTGCCTGGGAGGGGGGCGTGTGCGACTGTCGCAGCCGCAGAAACTCGAGGCCGCGGATTTCACAGTGGGTGAACTGAGGAAAATCCTGCAGGACGACTGGAAAGCGACCCGATGTGTCGAAAGGCGGACCAGGCTGGAGCTCGACGAAAGTATGTGCGCGGACCTTGAAGACACTAGTAGTGCCGACAGCGAGGAGAACCTCCCGGTCAGGAGGAAACTGACGCCGAAGGTGAACAAGGTTCTGAAAAAGCTACACGCGGAACAAATGCAAGAGTGGAAGATCCTGCTGGGCGTGTTGCGGGTACATAAAAAGAACAGCCCCAAGAAGAAAAAAGCGCTCAACGAGTTGCGGCAGGCGCGTCGTACAGTTTCATCCGATCACCCGGCCGATCCGTCCTCAGAATCTGAAATGGAGTTGCTACGTTGTCCGGAGAGCTTGCAAGGAGCACGCGAAGCGAACAAAGCGCGCAAGCTGAACAATGGTGCACGCCTAGACGTTGGAGTGCCGCGTGGCGATGAAAATTATTGCCCGGAAATGAGTACGAAGAGCTGCTACCTGAATGAGGAGAATCTCAGGGCCCTTGATGATGCTTATCGCGAAAACGCCAGCAAAAACAATGAAACCGCGCTTCCAGCAGCGAGGAACCCAAGTCGGCAGCCGGGGCCTCTGCCTAGCGCGAACCAGCACACGCCCGCTCCTATCGTGCGTGCGGAGCCTGCCCTGGAGTCGAAGTCCATGGCGAAAGGCAAAAAACCACAGGAGAAAGTGATGCCCGCAGCCGTGGACTACAGCGGACATCCCTTATACCCATTCCCTTGTCCACACTGCATTTGGTGGTTTGTCAGCCAGGAAGCCCTGAACATGCATTCTCGCCAATCGATCCTCTGTCCAGGTTCGCAGTTCAACATGAAAAGGCGGGCGGCCGCCGCAGCCACTGCTGGCACCGGGGCCACGGCATGTTCGAAAAAGTAAGAGTAGCGCCGAGTAGTTGTGATTATGAGCTTTATCAAGGCACGAATGAGTTGATTGCAATTGCTGTAGAAAATACACGGAAGTACATGATTATTTTTTCATATTTTTTCATCGAACTGCCATTGCTATTGCATGCAGATGCACCACGACCATGACGAAGACGATCGCAAAGCCCGTATGTATAACTTTTATCTTTTCCCATCATTTTTTCTTCTAGAACTAGCAGTAGAATAAATCGTACTAGGTTTGGTTGCAGTCACACTACGTCTCACTACTTTTTCTTTGGGCATCTTTCTTTGTACGTTTCACCTGCGAACAAATTCAAATATTGGACAACCTGCACCTCAAAAACGCCTACGCCGACAAAATCCAGACCTGCATGACAGGCTTATACTTCCCTAAAAATTCTAATTGAGATGAAGATAGATCGATGACATGTATATTGTATACCATGCTTGTTTCAGCTTCACTTACATTTTCCACGCTTTCCAAGTTTCCACAAATCCTCGACCTCGACTCTGACGCATGATGGACTGTCCATGACATTTTTACTTAGATCACGTCGACACCTTCTAGCCCCCAATGTCATCGCTATCTTTTTCTTCGGTAGCTCGGTAAGAGCCACCTTAAAAAACTTACTGCCGCAGAGCAAACACGTTTTGAAATTGAATTCCATTCATTTAAAATTGTGCGGACCAGCATGATCCCTATCAATTCTCCACGGCCTCGGCTCGACGAGAGTGGTCGCCATCGCACGGTTCATCCGTTATGTTTTTTTTCAGCTGTCTGCTTTGGGCAGGCACGCAGAGCCTTTCCTGTTTTGAAAAAACCTCTCAGTCTGCCTCGTTCATCTTTTGGGCAACAACTATACTAAAGGAGAGCTGTCGTGCCGTAGTCCAGGGCGTTGCTTGTAGTTGCTGGGGTTATAATCGCTGTGTCTCGTCGCAGTGATCATGTTGGAAGGTCTACTTTAGTAACAACCTGTGACGTATTTTTCGTGATCTGGTAACCAAATGCGTGCGCGCGCGCGCGCAGAGCGCGCGCCGGCCCACGAAGCCGGCGCGCGCGCTCTGCGCGCTTGCGATATTGCTTAGCAAACGCAGCGCGAAGGCAGTTGCCGTTACCATATAGGGCAACCGCCGGGAGGCGTGAAGGTCAGGGAAATGGCCAGAAATGAAGCGGGAGAAGGGAAAAAAAGCGGACCAGATGGGAAAATGGCCAGGAGGTCAAAAATGACGCAAAAACGGCAGAAACCAA
Organism: Amoebophrya sp. A120; assembly: GCA_905178155.1. Taxonomy (NCBI): domain Eukaryota; class Dinophyceae; order Syndiniales; family Amoebophryaceae; genus Amoebophrya; species Amoebophrya sp. A120. The sequence continues at coordinate 953,300 of CAJINV010000004.1, read as the reverse complement.
GCGGGAGAAGGTGAAAAAAGAGCATTTTTGCGGTCTGGCCCACTTAGTATCTGAAAAAGAGGCGGACTATTTTTTGCTCCGCCCGCTGGCCAGCTGCGTTGGAGCAGCAGGCCCGCGACCTGTTCGGAAGCCTTGGGCCGCTTCGTAACTGGAAAAAGTTGGAAAAAAATGGCGAAAAATTGCTTTATAACGTGGGGGGAAGCAATCGTCGGATTTTGCGCAGATCACCCGGGCCACTTGGAAAATGAAAAAAGATGAGAAATTGCGCAAAAGCGCAATCCTTCCGCAGGCTTCAAAGCTGCCAGTCAGATGCGGGCGGTAAAAATGTGCAGGTCGCTGGGGCCACTTGGAAAATGAAAAAAGATGAGAAATTGCGCAAAAGCGCAATCCTTCCGCAGGCTTCAAAACTGCCAGGCAGATGCGGGCGGTAAAAATGTCCAGGTCGCCCGGGCCACTTAGAAAATGAAAAAAGATGAAAAATTGCGCAAAAGCGCAATCCCTCCGCAGGCTTCAAAACTGCCAGTCAGATGCGGGCGGTAAATATGTGCAGGTCGCTGGGGCCACTTAGAAACCAGAAAAAAACGCGAAAACTAAAAGAAATCGAGAACCCTCGGCAGGCTTAGAAACTGGCCACCAAGGGCGGTCCGGCGGGCGCGCGCTTGCGCCGTACCATCGCGATTGGGAAAAAAAAACCGCACTAGAAGCGGGCGGGGGTATGTCACAAAATTCCCATTTGCCCTGGGTTGTGAGCAGAAATTCGGCATCTTCCCCGGGTCTGAAATGGCCGACTTTGGTGGCCCGGCCCGGGTTCTTTGGTTTGCGGTTTTCCACATACCTTCTTGGCCAGGAGGCCAGTTTGTCATGCAGGAGGCTAGAAAGGATGCCCCGCTGCGAAGGAGGAGGGGGGGGTCCGGGGGGGGCTTGCCCCTTTCGGGCACATACCTTCTTGGCGAGGAGGCCAGTTTGTCATGCAGGGGGCTAGAAAGGATGCCCCGCTGCGAAGGTGGATGGGGGCCCCCCCCGGCCACATACCTTCTTGGCCAGGTGGCCAGTTTGTCATGCAGGGGGCTAGAAAGGATGCCCCGCTGCGAAGGTGGATGGGGGGGGTCCGGGGGGGGGCTTGCCCCCTTCTGCCACATACCTCCCTGGCCAGGTGGCCAGTTTGTCATGCAGGGGGCTAGAAAGGATGCCCCGCTGCGAAATAGCAGACCGGATTTCGCCTTCAATGCTTATCGCAGGAGCCTGCGGGCCGCCGCGGGCGACAGTAGTTGTCCGCGGCCCTTTAATTAGGGCCGCGGGGAAGTGGTGGAGCCCGCGGCGGCCCGCAGGCTCCTGCGATAAGCTTTGAATGTGAATCCGGAAGCCCCCGATGACCCGCGATAGATGGCGATGCTTACTTTCAACCTATGCGCACTAAAACTAGCAGCGTCGACTGACATCCCACCCGGCCGCGGCCATGTTCTGGAAGCGACACATGTGGACCCTAGTCTACGTGTTGATAAGGTGCGTCCGAAGCTGCTCCAGAGTGCGGGCAACAGTGGGCCTCCGCGGTACTCTTCAAGAAGAAGTGGGATTCTAATTAAAATAAATGGTGGTGGCAGCCGCGCGGCGAAAGCGCGGCCCGCAGGGCCGCGCTTTCGCCGCGCGGCTGGTTTGGCTTTCGCGCTGGTTAGATTTTCGCGCACGCATTTGGTTACCAATATCGCCCTCCGGGCGCGATCTTCATATTATTGCCAATTATGTGCTGAAGTTTTCTGTTTTTGAGAGAGGGAGAGCTCAAGTTCAAGCACAAGTTCTAGTGAATAAATCGACAAAATGGAGAACTACTCTTGCTTCCCTTGGTGTTCTTCAGGAGCTGGTCCTGCGACTTGCACGATCCGCCTTGCAGCCCGAAGTTTCGCTTTCGTGCTGGTTACCATTGCGTTGCTTTTTTCGAGAAGCGTTGTGTCTTCCGTGGGCGGCGGTCACGCTCAGCCACGAAAAACAAGGCCCTCCGCAGCGGGGGCAGCTGCCGCAAGGAAGCATCAACCTAAGGCTTCAGCAGACCATCACATCAAACGTCACGCACCTCCTGGCGCCCCCAGAGTGGTACAAGTCAGCAGCGACAATTCCGATTCGAAAAATGCGGAACAAAAACAAAACGATCCCACAGCCGCCGTCGCCGTCGCAGGCCCTGCTGGCGGCGAGCCACCGCACACCAACACGCCAAAGCGCCGTCCGCCTCCGACCGTGAGCAGCCTGGAAACGCAGCTAGCAAAACTGCTGATGACAGAGAAGACGGCCGACGATTTTAAAACCAGAAGGGCGGAGCAAGATGATATTGCGAAGACGAAGAGGAAGAATAAGAAAAGCTACAATCCTGGTAAGATTAAAAAGAGCGCTTCGACACTTGGTATAGACCAGAAACAGTGCCGCAAAGCAGCACGGAAAGATCTGAAAGCGGAACTCGCACACTTCGCCAGGAAGAAGGTAACCTATCTAGATGTTGATCGTGGTGCCTTCGGTGGAGGTCCATTGGCCACAACAAGTTCGAGTCAAAATTATACCACGACGGCCAGCACGATAAACCTCGATTCCTACTGTGTGGAGAAACTGTTGAATTTCTACTGCACGGAACTCTACGAAGAAGCTGCGTCTTATCCGAAGTGCGCCCATCTCCGGGACAACACGCTGAACTTGGATTTTTTCGAATGTTTCCCCGAAATTTCCGTACCCGCGCACTGCAAGAGCCCCGCAGCTCTTGGGGGAAACAGCAAAACAGATGAACTTGTTTCATCAGCCACTGCTGGTCAAGGTGAAGGTCCTCCACGGGAAAGCAGCGGCAGGCGACTGACGTCGACAAACGACGACGTGCGCATCGTTTCTATGGGAGTGTCTTCAGGTTGGAAATTTGAAAAGTTGAGAAGATGCAGGAGTGTGTGCATGAAATGCAACATGCAAGGCTCCTTAAGCCGAAGCGTCTGCGTTGCACCATTGTTGGAGTGGACTGAAGAGTCATTAACAAAAGCCCTCACTTTTTCTCGACATACAGTGGGTGCGACAGATCGACTTCTCCGCGTCTCGAAAATCATTCAGGCGCCGCTTGGAAAGAAATATAAAATCATTGGGGACCCCGACTCGTCCTCGACTGGAGGTTGAGTTGTATCGGTTTGACTTGTGAAAAGTCATACATTTCCCCTTGGCCAATTCCCAACCTGACGCTACTTACTTACTTCCATATTCTATTTTCTCACTTTGAACGAAAACCCAGCCGCTCTGAAAAATCTCTATGGACCCCTGATGTACGGAATGCCAACGGAAGTCGTGCTTCGAGCTGCCACAGGGAACAAAGGTAGAGCGAACATCAAAAGCCGAAGCACAACATCAACTGCAAAAACCCAACGACATCAACACACCCTTCTGGTTCACCTGGACGCAAAGATGACTGCAGAGCAAATAGCCCAAGTGTCAGAATTCGCTGCCAGGGTCAACGGAAACGAATTTCTACCGACGACAAATAGCATCGTTGTTTTGCCCCGGCAGTTCCGGATCACCAAGGGCGGACAGAGCCTCTTGAAAACGAAACTCTACGGGATGGCCTTCGCTGCGGCCTGGTTTTCAACAACGGCGGGAGCTGCCCGAGCTGCATCTTCAGACAAGAAAAACTCACCCAAGGTTACCATATCATCAAACGACGCTGCAGGGCGTTCGGGGTCCGGTCCGCTTTTTACCGTTGATAGCCCTCATGTTGCGGCTCGCACATCAGACGTCGACTTCGACTTTTGGATCCACATCAGCGAGACCCATGCGGTGTTGCGGAAAAACATCGAGTCCTTTCTACGGCCGCTCAAAGGCTACAACCTGATCGCCATGGATGCGTGTTGGAAGGCGCACTGCGCCCGGCCGCTCGGGTTCTCCTGCGTGGACGAATCTTTGACCTTCAACTCGCTCCACGGCAAGCTCCAGATGCACAAGCCGCTGCGGTTTCGGCAAAAATCCGCGCGCGGGCCGGAGTGGGGTGTGTGGAGCAGCAGTTTTGTGCGGGAGGTGGCAGAGGTGCTCGTGTTGAACGAGGAAGTACTGGAGAGCGAGGATGTCGAAGAAAAGAGAGCCGCCGGGGAACAAGACGCAGATGTTGACACTGCAACCGGTAAAAAACCGGAACAAGCAAGGACCTCCGCTGGTCGTGAGGCAGAAGCTGCGTCGACATCGACGAAAGCCGCCTCCACTCTTCCTCGAAATCTTCATCAAGATTTCAACGACGTTAATCTTCCCCCCGGCATCAAACTTTTGCCTGCAACCGAAGAGTACTGGGTCAGCAGCACGACGAGCGGCACGGATATGCGATGCAAATGCACTCGTTCGACCGGAGTACACGTTCTTCAAAATGCATCACAAACTGCGATGCCAAGATGAAGAAGAACTACTTAGTAAAATCTGGTGCCACGAATGGACCTTGTCAATCTGAGTATGATCCTGCTCGTTGATGCGCAAAAAATTCTGTCATATTGCAGCAGTGTCGGCATTTGGAATTGTACTTAGGTGTAGGGCGGGTAAATTTGTATTGCATAGCAAACAAGTTTGTCCTGTTCCCGACGTTCGAGGAAAATGTGGAGTGGAAAAGACGAGACAACGGGTTCGAAGACGTCTTTCATGCTGGAACAAGTGTTACAACTAGAGGCAGCGCACAAGGACATGATGCTGGTCATAATGCAGTACCGCCGCAGGCAGAAAAAGACGAACTCCAGCTAGAAGTACAGAGAGCGACAGCTCGTCTGCAACGCGTAGATCGCATGTTTGAAGATGTGGACATCGGACAAGACGAGGAGTCTCCTTCTGGCGCGGGAGCAGGAGGCGCTGCCTCCTCTAGAAGTAGAAAAAGAAATTTTTACACCCGAAGGACGACTTCTACTTCCTATCACTACCTCCCCACGCTCCAGCAACGCCAGACCGCAATCTTCCTGATTCGGGACGCTCTCGCCCAATACCAATCAGACGAGGCCTACTGGGTGCAGGCGTTGCGGCTACGCATTGCAAAAGTTGTAATATCGTACTAGAAGGCGAGATTGCATTTATTTGAAAGGAAATTATAATTCTGTCGTACAGATTCAGGCTAGGGAGAGGTGTTTTGTCCTGCATAAAGGCAACTACGACCTGTGCGAGTGCTGATACTTTTGCAGAGGATCCCGGCACTCGCCTAACCACTGCGACAAGATGGTGAACGCCAACCTGCACATCAACGGTGTGGTGATGGTATCCAATGCAAAAACTGTCTTTCTGGTTCATCTCGTCTATCCTGGAAGGCTGCGTAGCCATTTTTTGGGATGTAGATTTTGCAATACCTCGCAAGTGGTCTGCAGCTACAACTTCATCTGTGCTCACATGGCAAGACAGATTTTTCTATGTGCAACTTGATTTCTGCGCACCAAAATTTCGCACTGGAGTTCCAGAGGACGAGGACGCAGACATGAAATTTCCATAAATTCATACATGGCCAGTAACAGCAACTACAAATCCACTCGGTACCACGGGGAGTTGGACGCAATTGGGACCAATTCTCCACAGATGTTGGATGACATTCTCTTGGGCGCATTACGACCAGATGAAGAACACGAGCTAGATGATGGCGCGACGGTACTAGAAGGGGGTAAAAAAGATGATCTTACAGATCATACGGCTGATGATGCACAAAGTACTTCTACAATGGCTGCTGGTAGCGAAGCCGAGAGGACCTGCTCCGCCAAGAACAGCGGGTTGGGAACAACTGCTTCTGCCAAGAGGAAGAGCAGCTACACAACATTGACATCCTTCGAGAACGCGACGGCCTCGCCAAGTAAGGTCAAGCCAGGGAAGATGAAAAAGAAGAAGAAAAAATCAACCTCCGAAAAATATGTGAACGACATCATTTGGAAAAACTATTTTAACAACGAGGAGAACTTTTTCGCGCGGAAGCTGCAGAGCCCGGAAATCCAGAGTCACGTGTTTTTCGAGCGGCTTGCAGGGCGGAGTGGGACGAAGTATGACGAGGAGATAGCAGCTGCTGCTGCTCTTTTCGACGATAATCGAGAGGATCTTGACGATGTTGAGAGGAGAACAGGAGCTTCGATTGCGACATCTTCAGAGGGGGACCGGGCCACGCGGCAACGAGAGCGCGTCCACTCTGAGGAGGAAACAAGTACTCGAAGTGAGCGACGGGGACAGAGTCAGCAAGCTGGTTCACCCCGACCAGTAGAAGAACCTCCTGAGCTAAATAACTGTTGCAACCCACCCTTGGCGGAAGTGAAGATATTTTTGCAAGATGAACAAGGAACCGATGGCGGACTAAACGCAAATCCAAATGGCGATAATGCACATGCAATGTTGGTAACGAATACAATCGACCCTCCCGCAAGTTCGCCGGCCTTTCCGGGCTTCGTGAAGCTTACAGCGGCGCCAGACGAGTGGGATGACGACAAGAGCAGGACGGGAAAGAAGAAAAAGAAGAAGAGAAACAAGAAACGCGATTCATCAAATGCGAATGATCACCATCACATTCACAATCCGGTTCGCATTTGGGACGTTCCGTGGAACTACGGAGAGGAGGAGTTCTTGATGCAGGAGCGACAAAGAAGTCTGCTGTCACCAACAGATGGAGTCCACTCTTCTCACCAACAAACATCATTGGCCAGCAGCGCGCCACCCGCCGAGGATGCGGACCGCAAAGTCTTCCTCAAGTTGAGTTGGGTGAACCTTTTTCGCGAGCACCCCTCGGCGCCGTCGGCCGGCACGCCCGTCGCAACCACGGGCGCACCGTTGCCAAGCAAGTACAAAATTGAAGTGCTACGGATGCTAGAGAACGCGGCGGATAAAGAAACGAGTAGTAGCACCACATCTTCTCCACGACGAGGAGGACCCGGAGATCTTCCAGCCACAACGCGAAACAGCACGAAGCAGCAGGTTCTAACAATTCCAAGAATCCACCCGACGAGTTACGGCTGGGCGTTCCTGGATGAAGGAAGGAAGCCGATCGATTCAGGCCGGGTGTTTTTTACGCATTTGGTGGAAATTCCCCTGCCGTTGCTTTTGGAAGACGACGATAGCGATAGGATTAGGACGCGAGAAGTACCACAGCAGCAGGGTGGTCGTGTTGAAAAGGAAGCACACGCAGCAAATAACGCGACCAGGAGAAACGAAGAGGCTGGTTATGGTAGGAATACAGCTCGTCGCTTTTTGCTAAAGATCAGCGGATTCGGCGAGCGCGAATTTCGTGTGCGGATTCCAGCAAGAAGCACGTCACTGAGGCGAGGCTCTGCGATTGTTGATGTGGATAGAATGAAAGAACCTGCAATAAACCTGGCGCCGAATGCGCGTATGACAAGGACACAGGATGAACTGTGATGAAGGGAAGAGGACGCGACAGTTTTGAAAGTAGGCAAAGAAGAGCATCAAGATCATTTGATACAACCGAAGTACCATGACGACTCTCAACAGTCGGAGAACGATCGTTGTGTCGTCTCTTATCATGATTCGACATTCACATTCGCGCAAGACTAATGCGAATATGCAGCATATTCTTATTCATGCGAGCCAGTAGTGTATGGCAGTGTGAAGCCGTAGGCGAAAAAACAAGTTGCTAGCTCGATATGTGATTTCAAATGATACTGTGCGAGTCTTTGGCTTTCGGTTACAACGATCTCCACTTCAAAAAACAACTACGTACACGATGGCTACTTTTACTTTTGCGAACTGACCACGATTACTTTCTCGGTCTTCAATAGTGAAGCCTAAATCATGCCTTAACCTCCTGGTACCTTCGGTTCGTACAACAGTACACAATTATTTCAAGTCGTTCGGCTTCATACAAGGCTAAACTTGAACTTCGGTTGTGCACCGACCTCGTTCCAAGAAGCTCTCGGTTTCGATTTTCGTACACAAAATACTTTGTTTCGTGCACACCAAACGGACATCGGATTGGACTTTTTCCAAAAAAAAAAAATCTTCTTGCCTTCGGGAAAATGAAAAACCGAATTATTTTTCATCCAAAAAAACTCTCAGGCTTTCGCTCAGCCGGTCCTGCTCCCCGCCAGGGGGCAATATTGACGCTCACCTAAGTATCAATTGTTCTATGCGGATACCCTCCGAAAGAGCTTTTTTTTGTTGAGCGCATTTTTTTTTTCAACCGATATGAAATCCACCTTGCTTTCTGGAATTATACCTATGCACACGAAGATGAGAGAGGCTTTAATTTTCCGAAAGGTTTTTTTTCCGACCTGAGTGTCAACAGTTGACGGAGCGCGTTGCACTTCGAGTTTTTTTTTATGTGCCGCTGCAATTTTGTCACAAGGATGAGTTACGTATAGGCGGGTCACACGCCTTCGTAGTTTAAGTCTGTTTTGTTTTTTGTTTCTGTGAGCGAGGAAATAGTAATAGGCGGTTTTTTTTTTCTGGGAAGCGAACATCGTGCTGGAATTTCTTTTCTATCGCTCACCGTTTCAATTTTTCGAAATCCCAAAAACCGTAGCCACTCTGCTCTCGTTTGAGGAGTAGAATAGAAGTTGAAGCCCCAGAAGCGGGTCTAGCTCTCTACTTCTAAAGTTTGACGAAGAACAAGTCGCAAGAGTAAAAGTTTCGCAACAAGAAATAAGAACGTGTACAAATTGAAAAAAACTACCTCTTTCTCTTCCATCTACGTCAACGTTTAACTAAACTTTGCGCACCCCGCAATAGTACAAGACAAAAAATGTTGGACGCGCGTGAAGAAGTGATCATCAGCGGCTTGCTGAAGGTCGCCGCCGATGGGGAGGCTGAGTGCGATTTCATTCGCGCCCGCATGTGCGAGGACCCTGAGTTCGAGCCCTACACGGCCTTCAAGGCTCTGTATCAACTGCAAATCATGTTGTGCATGTCATTGAATCTGGTGGAAGAATGACGCAGACGATAATTGTTGGTTTATTTGCTTTTTTAGGTATGCCAACAGGTCGAGAGCATGATAAGTTCTTTGTATAATTGCCGAGCTAATATGAAGGGCTCCGTTAGAAGTACAGGAGAAAAGACTCGCCACGACCCTTCAGTAGTTCCATGCATCTTCACAGGAGATCTTGGTGTCCTTCTAAAATAAATCTTGCGCCACACAGGAAGTGAACCAGACTCGACCAAGACATGGTATTTGCAAAAATGCATACGTTGCAGCTGAAGCCTATGACCTCCGGCGTTCTGACCGCGAAGGACATCACCGTGTGGCTGACCCGGCAGTACTACAAGACCTCGTTGCTGCGCGATATGCATTGCAAAAGCATCGCACTCCTCGTACTAATCGCAGTCATGCAACACAAACTTCCTGCTCAAGCTAAAGCAGCATTACACACAGATTCCATTTTGCATGCTGTAATTTGTATTGCATTACGAGTGCGATACTTTTGCAGTTCATACGCGAGCGCGACCTGCAGAACCTGATCGACCACTACTCCATGGGCGAGGGGGTGCTGCGCTACGAAGGTTTTTTGAAACTCGTCCTGCCCCGGGAGGACAAGCGGGTCCGGTCCCTGGTCATGTGCCGCCGCTCCAGCTCCATGTTGGAGCGCGAGATGGGGCGGGACGGAGGCTACCACTTCATCCGGCTGTTGGAGCAGGAATGTGCCCTCTACGAGGAGCTCACGCTGCGCCGCAAGCGCTTGTTAGAGTACTTCGATTTCTTCGAAAATACGTTTTATTATGTTTACCTAGGTGGATGGCTTCACACATTGCACTACGTCGAGACAGTCATTTAGTAAGATCAGAAAGAGCGTATCTTTATGTTGTTCTGGCCACATTTGTTTGAGCAGAAAAGAAAAAGACAGCCACGTTGGCAAGGCAGGCCTTTATAATTTTTGGTTCGTCCACCAACACAAACAAGGGATTCAAATTTTCCTTTTGACTCCGCACCACAGGTACGAATGGCGTGAGGACCGTGAACACATTGCTCAGCGCGCTTTCACCTGGCTGCAGTCCATGTCTTCCGCCCCGGGGGTGACGCATGTGTCGGTGCTGGCCGTGTGCCGCCTGCTGTGCGACGTGAAAGAGCTGCTGTCCATCAACCAGGTCGAGCAGCTGTTTCACCGCGTCAACCTCTCTGGTACCGACATGCTATGAACTGCAAAAGTATCGTACTCGTATAAATGCATTACAAATTTCCCCAGCATGCGAGATAAAATTTGTAATGCGGATTTGCCTTAAGATGAAGATTTGTAATGCATGAATGCAATACGAGTGCGATACTTTTGCACAGGATACATTCTCTCCTTCGCCGAATTTGACAAGTTTCTGCAGTCCAAGGAGGCCAACGCGTACCTCAACGAGCTCTACGTCCGCAACTTCTCCACCATGTGCCCCGGCTGCGGCGCCATGGTGCAGCGCGAGGGCGGTATGCGAGGGGAGTAGAACAACTCGTCTCCCTAGGTGGTTCCGCCCGTCATTATTTTTGTATGCGGAAAATTTAAATTTTTGAACACCAATCTAAACGTAATTCAAATTCAGTCAGCATGTTGCTCTGCTTTTGCAGCTCTACACTGCTTATAGCTCCTTGCAAGAGAAACTGCTGACGAAGTAAGTGGTGTGGTTGGTGGTACAATCTGGAGTGCGTGATCGGATAGCAGTAGAGTGGTACAGTCAGGAAAAACTACCTGTGAAGCTGATTCTGCACGTCCGCCTTTCTACTTTCGATTGGTTGCTGCTCTTCTGTGCCGTTCAAATTTAAAAAATGATGGGACCACGACGGGGACGAGTTCAACATCTTTTGCACTTTCATACTTCGCGCGTGCAACAACGTCACCTGCTACTACTGCCGCACGACGTTCAAATGCAATACGAACGCGCAGGACGCGGACTTGCTGTCTCCCCGCGCGATCAAGACCATTTCTGTCCAGCAGAACCCGTACGCGAACGACGTGTCCGGCGGCTTTTGCGCGCGGTCCGGAGCTGGTTCTCCGCGTAACGTGGCGTCACTGTCGCCACGCACACCGCGGAAGACGAACAACATGTCCATGATGTCGACGAATGTGGGCAACGACACTTCCTTTATGAGCAACACGTCTAGCCTGACGTCCCCGCGGGCGGCCGCGACCAACGTGGCGGGCGGATATTCTACGGTAATATGCGTCCTTCTTGCTTGTGTAGGACTAGAGAAAATCATCATCTACTCTTGAGATCATTTTGATTTATTTAGGAGTGTAGTTGCGATTCGGTTTTTCTCATGTCAGATGAGATACGATTTTTACGAAGTACTTTTTTAGCGCGCGGGTAGAATGCATTCCTACTGCTGTCTCGTCCCTTGACGAGATTCAGATTTTTGATTTTGTAGGTCTTCTTTGCAAGACGGACAAGAAGCATCATTCGTACTAGCACGACTTGTATTACAAAAGTAGCAAACGTTCCTATTACTCAACATTTTCATTTGTATTCGCAAAATCCTATAATCCCAAAAATTTCCCACAGGTGCTCGAAAACGAGAACAACAACATGTTTACCACCTCCTACATTGGTGAGGACAAGCCCAAGTCCATGTCCACCTACATGTCGCCGCCCGAGCCGCAATCCGTGATCTACGCGCAGACCCCGAAGGCGACCGACTCGTTCCAGACCGGCGAACTGATGACCAAGCGGCGGCAGAAGATCAACTTGAAGAAGGTGGTCGAGTGCATGTGCAAAATGATGGACGTAGACCATTTGATCGAGTCCGAGAAGGAGCTATCCACAGGAAAATTGATGATTCATCCCGCACATGACGTAGAAATAATATAATTCCGGTTTCTGCATTATGATGAAAACCGCCTTCAAGAATTCTATTCAGCATGACAAGCAGCACTCATTCTCTAAGCTGGCGAATGAAAAAAATTTTGATATGCATTTTGTACTTCTACGCGTGGCTGCAGGATGAACAACAAATTTGTATTGCATAAGAACAGCTGTGGCAGGCGGGCGTGAACCTGGAAGCGGCTTTTAAGTTCCTGGACCGGTACCAGAAGGGCTACATCGCCGACACGGACGTGTGGCAGGTGATGCACGGGTCCGACCTGCCCTGCACCTTTTCCGGCGTGTGCCAGCTGTTTCGCGATTTGAAGAAGGGGGACGCGGCCAAGCTCAAGCAGGGCCAGTTGAGTCTCGCGGAGCTCACGCACGTGCTGTTTCCGAAGCAGTCCGAGGAGGCTGCGCACGTGGAGCAACAGATGAAGGACGCCGAGGCCCTCAACGTCTTGTACGTGGTGCGATCCACCATTTCCTGCCCGGGCTGCGGAACGAGGGTACTAATATCGTGATTTGAAGATTTTTCCCATCTAGCATTTAGCGAGACAGTAGTGCATGTAATAAAGTTCTTCTTGTACGGGGGATCGAGTATGTAGTGTTTTTGAATAACACAATTCTTTCCCATCCACTCTACCAAAACAGGTTCAGCGCACCATGGAGGGTTGCAGTTCCGTGACCTGCTCGGTGTGCCGCACGCTATGCATTGCAAAAATGTTTGGGTCTGGAAGAATACAAACTTGTGATGCGCATTTCAGAAGACAGAAACATCTCTCATGCACGGGTAGCAAAAACTGCCCACTTTCTGTCACCAAAATGGGGGATCTGTCATGCGGATTCAGCATGGCGGAAGCTTCTCGAGACCTGTGATGCTAGAGCTTCCATGCCAGACCTCCTGCGTCATGCAAAAACAGCATGACTCTTCCACCAGACCCAGACACTTTTACAGTTGACACACGCCCTTCCGCTGCAACCTGATCGGCGACGACCGTGACACGGAGTTCCGGTTGACCTTGACCCAGAAGCACAAAATCAAGCAGTACTTGAAGTTCGCAATCGACGCGGCCGAGGACACGGAGCGGTTCCGGAAAATGCTCATGATGGACGTGGACGCGCTGTCTACCGTATGAACTGCAAAAATATCGTTCTAGTATGAATCGCATGACAAATTTTCTCAGCATGGGAAATAAAATTTGTGATGCGGGTTTACCTTAAGAAGAGAATTTGTAATGCATGACTGCGATTAGGATTACTACTAGTACGATACTTTTGCACAGGATATACCGCGCTGCTGGACGCCTTCCTCCTGATGTCGGACGACAAGGGATACATCTCCTTCCTGGACTTCCAAAAAGCCATCCTGGAGCAGCGGAACGTGCGGACCAAGGAGATCGAGTTGCTCTGGCAGCGGTTCGCCGGCAGCCAGTCCCGCCGACTCGGATTTGTGGATTTCGCTGCGCAGATGCGGCCCTTTGGGACCCAATAAATCACGGTTAGTTGGACAGATGTACGAAATTAGGCTCTCTAGATATTCGAGAGAAGTTCAAAGATGTTGTACATGCGCAGCAAACAATCATCATCTCGTCATGATGTTTCAGAAAACTTTAACTTCAAAAAGAAACCAACACACCATACTACGCGACCGTCAGAACTCAATCGAGGCAATTCAATAGGGTGGTTAAGACAGTACGTCAAAATAAATCGGCATTGGTGTAGTTGTCTACTTTCGTTTTTGGAGGTTATGATCATGCTGGCGGCCGTCGAGATGAATCTCTGCAAGAGCCGGTGGTGCGAAGATCAGCTGTTCGCCATTTTTGGTGAGCAGCTCTCTGTAACATCACAACAGCCTCTAGAAGGATAGACTCACCTTGAATTGCCCATGTTTTGTTTGAATAAATACAATATTCAGTTTCTCGTTTATCCAACTTGTTAAAATCACGGCATTTGCATAGCGGATAATCGTCTACTTCATGGGATGAAAACATACTATCAGAGGAAAGAAGCAAGCATGCTGATAAAATTACGGGGTATGGGATGAAGATCATATACATACGACATAGGACGTTTCGGTTTCAATGCATAAAACAAATCACAACTATGTGTGGAAGTAGAGTCCGCCTGCCGGTGTAAGAAGATTGTAGCGCAGTAGTGTCACGTGCAAAACGTGGTTAAAATTCTACTCAGGAGGACTAGAAAGCAGGACGGACGACTTTGGTTGAAAATTTTATAGATACCCTAAAATAAAAAATTAGAATACACTATACCCCACTGAAATAAGGTCATCAGATTTTTACACAAATAATCGGAAAAATCAGTTGTCATTTTTTAGCAGCTAACAAATTTGGGAAAATCGGGAAAGAAGGGTGATAATAATATCTATGGGTTAGTACTGCGAAAAACATCTCTTGCTCCTCTCATAGAACTACGAGACAAAAAATATCGCACGCACATGTTTGATTTTGGTTGGAAAGAAAAAAAAAGTTTAAACCACATTCGTGTCGTTGATTGACACCATGCGGACTAAGAGTGCTGTCGCGGTTACAGTCACCGTCGCAGCATCTTCTTGACCTATGTTGCATGATCATGATGTTCTTCGGCCAAGAATCATCTAAATGCTGTTATGCGCTGAATGAGTCGTGGTCACGTGGATGTGTCGTGCGTAAAACGTTCATGATAGTTGGAGATCGGTTGAAATAAAAGTAGTACGGGTGGCGCTTGTACTTTTGCCAGGCGGAAGTGTCGGTTTTGGACTAAGCACGAGTAGCATCTTCTTGCGTCGTCCTTCGGTCCTTCACGAAAATAAGTACTTAAATCCTTCGCCTGCCTACTTCTTTTTACAAAGTGACCTGTGGTTCTTCCGTCTAAACTGCGAGGTTTTTCTACCGTGAATGATGGCGATCTTGCGCCGCAGACGGAGCAGCTCAACCTCTCTGGTTGACAGCTCTGTCAAAGGGCAACATTATCGCAATTGCTCTGAATCGGAAGTATTCCAGAGCAAACGGACACCCAGCAACTGCCAGTCACACATGTCCGAGCACCTCGCGGTTGGTGTACTATTTCGTAGCGCGCCCAGCACCTCGACTGCCCAGCACATTCACCGAAACCCCTTTGCCACCCGCCTGAAGGTAGTGCAGCTCCGACCAGGGCTCTTGGCAGCTCCAGCACAGCACCTCCAGGGCTACAGTTGCCTCTCGTCCTCTCTACCGCGGGCAATTCCAAGAAGCACATGCTCGTCGTCCTCCTCTAGTAGCAGTACGGGTCTTCAGCACCAGGTGTTTCGGCACGAACCTGATACAACTAGCAGGGGAAGGACAGGACTAGTACACCGAGGAGCACCAGACCTCCGGCGGGTTTTCTTCACTACAGCTTCAGCAGCACGGCATGACCAGCAGCACCACAATTCGCCCGGCAGCACCGACAGCATGCCCGCTATGGTGCGTCGGAAGCGACTGGCGTTTTTACTGAAAACGGGTTTCGGCGTGGACAAAGTCGACCGCAGGCTGCTGAAAAAGGCGTACTTCGCGAAGTCAAAAAAGCTGCATCCGGATCTGGTACAATACCACGCAAAAAATCCTACCAAAAACGGAAGCGAGCAAAGCACGACCGCAGCATTTGTGGAGATGAAAAAACAGTACCAGGAAGCGTTGAAGCTGCTCGACGAGGAAGAGAGATTCCAGAAGCAGATGCTGAGCTCGGAGAACGAGCAAAGAGCCACGAGGTCGCGTAGAAGTTCTTGGGGAAGAACAAGTGGGACTAGTTCATTTCAGGACCAGGATCATGATTCATCGAACACAGCACAGCAGGCCGAGAGGAAAAATGCTAGTAGTGGTGCCAGATCCACCATGTCCGTGGAGGACCTGCTCCGCAGCCAGAACATTGAGGAGAAGCAGAGACGAGCGTGCGAAGCGGCTATCGCAGCGGAATATGAATTGCAAAAGTGTCTGGGTCTGGAAGAGTGCCAGGTTTGTCATGCATAATTTGCATGACGCATTATGGCTGTAATGCATGGCCTAGCATCACAGATTTTGAGAGGGCTTTCTGGTGCGTATTCCGCATGAGAAATGCCCTCTCCGAGTAGCACAAACTGGACTCCTTTTGCCGGTCAGGCAATACAGACTTTTGTGGAATCTAAAGACAGCATGACAAGTTGCAATCTTCCAGACCCAGACATTTTTGCATTTGATACGGAAGACGCGGAGGCGAAGTCGGAGATGCGCGGGGTGCTGGTCTCCCTCGCGGGCTGCTTATCACAAGAAAAAAGTGTTACAGTTACACATTGTCATGCAAAACTGGCAACTGAGACAACCTTCCTCATGCAGGAAATGCTTCGGAGCCTCGTTTCCTTGCTGTTTTCCCTTATGATTTTCGCATTACAAGTTTTCTCTGCCACACAGAGAAAATTTGTGATGCAGAAACTCCAACAAATGTGTAACTGTAACACTTCTTTCTCGTGATACTGCTTCTTCGTTTTGTACTACGCATGGAGCTATCCTGTGCAAAAGTATCGTACTCGTATAATTGCAGTTATGCATTACAAATCATCTTGCTAAGGCAAATCAGCATTACAAATTTTGTTTTTCATGCTGAGGAAATTTGTAATGCATTTATACGAGTGCGATACTTTCTTGCAATGCATAGGAGCGTTTTGGACAACACGCGGGCCAGCGAGCATAGGAAACACGAACTCAGCGTGTACGAAGTTGTGAATGGTGGCGGTGGGAATGGGATGATGTTGTCCTCGTCGCGCACGCCTGTAGTTCTTTCTGCGTACAACCCACGGAGCGAGCTGGTTTCGCGACAAGTGGATGACCACGCAGCTGCAGAAATAAAGCGCCAGATGAGGAGTGGTTCCTCTTCTTCTTCTTCTTGTTTTGTTGGAACGAAGCGAGCGCCCGAGGAAATGCACGAGCGTCATTTACTTCGCCGCGAACCAAATGACGATTTCGCAGACCAGTACAACCTCGTGGAAATTCGACGAAGTTACCGAAAGTGGAAAATCAAAATGACGAAAAACGAAGAGTCTCGTTCTGATTCGTCTTCCGAATCCTTCACGACGTCGGGTGGGCAGATGAAAGATGAAGCTCAAGTTCTCGTCCCAGAACAATCAGAGACGAACTCCTCATTTCTCGTCACCAGCCGGCACAACACAGCACCTGCGGAAGATGAAGCAGGAGCCTTCACGACTGCGCGCAGAATAGACTTTTCGGCTGCATCGTGCTGTGAGACGGTAGAAGTTGTTGGAGATCTTCACAGGAGCTCCACCTCAGAGGAGCTGATAAATCAGATCAAGGACCACGTCGACGCCGAAACAGGCGCAACAAATGGAACTACTGCCTCAAAAGCCCTTCTGTCCCCGAGCATCCCGGGCTACAACTTTATCCAGATGATCAACAATTTCGGCACCACCGTCGATCTCGCCGCGATTAAAGCACGCATCGGGTTGCGGAGGCAAAAAGAGGAAGAGGAGAAGCAGAAGCGGAAACAGCGGCAGGAAGCGAAGGATGCCGAGGTTTTACACAGCTTCGCGGTTACCTCAGGCAACTTGTACACGCTGCTGCATAGTCATGAATCACAACTGGCACCCACCTCCTCTACTTCGACGTCGCTTCTGTCGGGGAACAGTAAAAATAGAGGCAGTGGCCCTCGTACAACTACGGCAGCTGGTGCTGGGTCTTGTTCCTTGCTCTCCGACGCGAAGGTTTTGCACGCACGAACAATGCGAGAACAGCGGGAAATGGCAGAGATGCGAAGATGAAGACGAGAGTCAAGGCTTTGAAAACCATGCAGAGGATGAACTGCTAGTACACCGCACCAAGGAAACAGCAAGAGCACAGTAAAAAGGAAAGCAGTCGCTCATTGCACCAGGCAGAAAAAATCATTCGACACGCGTACTGTCTCGAAGGCTTGTGTTCATTGGAGGATGTTGCAGCTGATGTGCTTTAAGAGACCTGGATCGCGTTGACAGCACGAAACCACCGCAATAAGTACCTTCTTCCTGCTCACTTCAACGGATGATCAAGATCATCAGCAAAGTAGTCCTGGATCGCAGTTTGTTTTCATCGCCGTGGCATCAGCATAAACGAATGGCACTTAGGTAGAAAGAAATGCAGTTGTAGACGACAGCAAAACAAGATGAGCGGGTATTAAGCAACGGCACGACCGAAATTTAAAATTGCTCGTCATGTTGTTGACGATACATACGTTAGTACGTTACTTAACGCATCGCACATAGTACATACTCAGAACCGCTTTTCTTTTCCCGAATGCTTACATCACAGGTGGTACTTCGAACTCCTTTAGTTATCATGGCTATCCCCCACGACTCTTCAACACACTAAATTTGTACCCGTTGCCATTCCGGCCGTTTTTCCACATACACGTCGACAAATTTGAACGATTGACCGTGATAATATTAAATCCTTGTTGTCACAACGACGCGACCGAACATTCGAGCCGCAGACTCCTTGTTTGTCGATGAACAAAAACAATACATGTCCACCTCGCGGTTAAAAACGGCATCTTCGGTAGTAAGAAATCAGCTCTACTCTACGGCTTGCGCGAGGACCAAAAAAGCAGTGGCGCGTCGTGTTCCTATTCTGCCCTCGTGGTTTCAGCATCATCATCCGCAACAAGCATCATCGAGATCAACAGATCAACAATTTGGAACAGTTGGACAAGACCAAACGCAAGCAAGAAGACCATTTTCGGGCTTCTCAAGAACCCCGTTTATCCGTGTCGGAACTACACCAGGATCTGGTTTGCTGCAACAAGGTATACATAGATCAGTCTGCCGTGTTGCGCATACGATATCAACGTTTTTTTTGAGGATGTGTCCTCTCGTTCACGAAAACAGCACTGATCTGCGAGCTACATCAGCTCGACACCCCCGTAGCTTCAGGCGAATTTTTCTGATTCAGGGTTTGATTCAGATAAGCTAGCAGCTTTACCTTCGGAGCCTCATCATGGCGACGCGATTTCAGGGGAGGGGATGACTTGGGACTGAAAAAGCTTACGCCAACCGGTGCTACATTGGTTTAGGGTAGACGAAATCCAGAAAAAAACTTACTCGTCATAAAAATAAAAATTTAAAATTTCGCGGATTTCGCAAATTGATAAAAATAAAGTTTTCAAAATTTCGCGGACAAAAATTTGGGAAGTGAGCATAGGATTGACGACCTGGAGAATGCACATAGGTTGTAGGAGCTCGGGCATGATAGAAGTTGGGTTGTTTTTGGTGGGCTGTAGAAATAAAATTTTTAATTTTCGCGGATTTCGGAACATGATAAAAAATAAAATTTTGAAATTTCGCGGATTGCTTAGTTCGATTCTGAAGTAAGTCCCCTGCTGGTCCTCGCCCATTTGATCGCTCCCGTTGCAGTGCCTTTTCGTCAACACGTACTATATTCAGAAGAAGTGCTAACGCACGCAGCAAACTAAGACGTAAATAATGGAATGCGTGCATTTGTGGCCACGCTCACCCTCACGCCAAGGTAAGTACAGTGGAGCTTCCGTACGTAACGCGTAGACGATGAGTGGATGGGTTTTTCAAAAAGCAAGCGAACAAAGAGACGTAGCAAATAGTTAGATGTTCAAAAGAAAAAAGGACCATGGTCGTGCTACTTGTCGTGTCACCAGTGTGTCGCGCTTCCACAAATAAACCGTCAAAGCGGCTCCGTAGTCCCTCTAATACCCCCGTTTCATCCGCAAAATGGCGTCTTTTTTAGGGTCATCAAGCAGTAGTAACTACCACCAGAGAATCCTGGGCAAAAACCGAGCGGAAGTTGTAGACGACCAGCAAGCTACTATTTTAGAGGACATCGACCTCGGCACCCCGGTCGACGACCCGGACGACCGAAGTTCCACCTCGGACTTCGGCGGCCATAGAAGTAGCGCGGCCAGGGTCGCGAGGCTCCACCAATTGCTCTTTAACAGCGATAGCACTTCTTTTAATAACAATCCATCTAGCTTTGGTAGTTTTCTGAAATCCATAACCGCGCAGTGCTTAAACTACAGTGCGGTCAAGCGCTATTTCTGTCTCTCCGCTTTTCTACTCGGCATCTGTTTTCTCTTCGCAGGTTGTGGTACTAGTAACTCCAGTACAACTAGTCCTACGGGGATTCTAACGGGGAATAGACAAAGCGCAAGCAGCGGAGCTACTACATCCAGTAGTTCTTCCTCAGCTTCCACTAGCGCGAAGAACAACCTTCAGTCCACCCGTACTAGCTCCTCCTCCTCCCGCAGTCTGAGCACGACCATGTCGCCGGTTTTACCACCCGCGGGCGACGGGGCGACACACAAAAACCCGCTGCTTTTCCCGGGGTCCCAGCTCTTCCCGCCGTTTGGCGAGGTGACGCCGGACCATGTGGAACCCGGCATCGAAGAGCACCTGCAGCACGCTTTGAAGTCGTTGGAGCAGCTGGAAACGAAAATCAAGGACGAGCTTGCGAAGCCCACGCCCAACCTCACCTACGCCGAGGTTGCGCTAGAAGTGGAGCAGTTCGATGACAAGCTCTCCCGGGCGTGGGGCGTGGTGAAACACTTGAAATCGGTGAAGGACTCCGACGCGCTGCGCGCGGTCGTGGAGAAGATGCAGCCGAAAGTAATCGAATTCGGGCTCCGGATGGGGCAGAGCGAGGAACTGTACAAGGCCTGGCAGTTTCTGTCGGAACAGGATAAGAAGGAGAAAACCTTTATCCTAAGTAAAAACGTCCCCACCCCAGAGTTGTCATGCAAATTTGCATGCCAAAAAAGTTTCTCATGCGGAGCCTCATGAGAGCCATTTTCTAGTCGTGTTGTGGAATTTGTGATGCTACTATCGGCATGATATGCTAGATCTGTGATGCTTCGGAACTAGCTAAACAGGATCACACTACCAGGACAAACTTGTCATGCGAAGCAACCATATCTGGTTGATTTGTCTAGCAGATTTCCCAGCTTAACTCTGTTATGGGGACGCTTTTACTCAGGATAACCTTCTCAAAAAGCCAGGCCCGGATCGTGGAGCACGAGCTGCTGGCGGCGAAATTGTCGGGCGTTGGGCTGACCGGGGAGAAAAAAGTCAAGTATAACGCGAACACAAAGAGGATGGGCGAACTGAAAACGAAATTCACGAACAACTTGCAGGATGCAACCAAGGCATTCTCGGTCAAACTCACGAAAAGGGTATGTTGATATCCACTTCGTTGAGTTGTATGCGATAAAATGTAATTTGGATGAGCATGCGGATGTGCATGTCGATTTTTCTACGTCTCTTGTCATGTGTTTTCATGCATCAATCTGGCGAAGAATGAGAATCATTTCTTACGCTCTAAAAATAATAATAATATGAATACGATGACGTGCGGCTCCTGGTGACACGCCGCACGGGACAGAAAGGATACTGTAAAACCTTAAATAATGCTCTCTTCAAAATGAAAATACGAATATCAGGAAGAAGTCGCGGGCTTACCAACCTCAGCGCTGCAACTCGGAGCTCAGCAAGCAAAAACGAAAGGTAATCAATTGTAGAGGAGCTTTTTGGTTTTTCGTCGTAGCAAAAAAAGATTAAAAAAATCCAAACTTGTGTTGCGCCAGCACCTGCAAAAGTTGGTGCTGATCATGTCGTCTACCTAGACCTCCTTTGATGTACTCTTTCCCGCATCCTCATCACTTGAGACGAAGATCATGTTAACAACTCAAGATCAGCATCAACAAGAATAAACACCGGAAAAGAAAAATCCCCAACAACGAACTCCAGGCAAGGAAGAGTCTGCCACCGCTGAAGACGGTCCCTGGCTGTTCACCCTGGACATGCCGTCGTATTTGCCGGTGATGCAGCACTCCACCGACCGCGAGCTGCGGAAGAAGATGTACCAGGCGCATCTGAAGCGGGCGAGCGAGTTCAGCACGGATCTGAAGGACTATGACAGTGCACAACTCCCCCTCCCCCTCATTTGTATAGCATGAACGGCAATACAAGCATCAGCAAGGGTGCCGGTTTTGCATGACAGATTTCCACTGGATTGTAGTGCTATTCGGGCTACCAGAACTTGTCATGCATAAGTAATAGTGACAGGAGGCAAAGCGTGGATTTGGTATTTTGCATGAGAAATGAGAACGAGGGGGAGTTGTGCAATGTGACAAGGACGAGGAGGGGAAAATCAAGGACAACACGCCGCTGATGGAGGAAATCCTGAAACTGCGCCAGGAGAACGCGGAGCTGCTTGGGTACAAGAATTACGCCGAGGTGTCCATGGCAAAAAAGATGGCGACCTTTGAGTCCGCGAACAAGTTGATCGAGGATTTGCGGTCCAAATCGTACGCGACGGCGGTGTATCCTGTGCAAAAGTATCGTACCCGTAGTAAGTAATTGCATTTATGCATTACAAATCTCTTTCTCAAGGTAAATCAGCATTACAAATTTAATTTGTAACGCTGGGCTAATCTGTAATGCAATTTATACTAGTACGATGCTTTTGCATTGCATACGGTGAAGGAACTGGAAGACTTGGAGAAATTCGCGAAGACGGAGTACGAAAAACTGCCGTTCCCGAAGGACGAGAAGCTGATGCAGTGGGACGTGCCCTACTACGCGGAACGAATGAAAGAGATGAAATACGAGTTCAACGAAGAGGAGCTGAAGCCCTACTTTTCCTACGCGTTGCAAAAGCGAAAGTGTCCTCGCGGTAGTACTGGTGGCATATACAAATTTGCATTTGCTCTTTAGCATGATGTCGACAAGCGGAATAACTTGTCATAATTGCTGAGTTGTTTATTTTTTCCTGTAGTAGACATCACCAGGTGCAGGTTTGTAGTCATATCTATTAGATACAGTATTGCTACTACTGCGCCCTCGTGCGATACAAGAACTTTTGCCGTTGATATCCCCTTACCAAAGGTCCTATCGGGGCTGTGGAACCTGGCGAACAAGTTATTCGGGATTTCCATCCGGGAAATCGCGTCGGCCGAGGAAAAAACAAAGCTCGGAGTCTCCCTCTGGAACGAGGACGTGATGGTGTTTGAGATAGTCAAGGACAATGAAGTGGTTTCCTACTTCTACCTCGACCCGTTTTCCCGGCCTGAAACGAAAAAGGGCGGCGCGTGGATGGACGAGGTGTGCGGGAGGACCGCGAACCCGGAGCTGGTGCAAGGAGAGAAGAAGATCCGACTGCCCGTCGCGCACATGGTGTGCAACCAGACAGTATGCATAATTGCAAAAGTTTCGTGCTCATACTGGTACTAGTAACTGCCACGCCGCGTGTTGACAGATCTGCTTTTACTCGACCTGAATGCGCATTTTCAAAATGTTGAAAAAGCTTCATTGTCGTCCTTGGAAAAATTCGCAACGCAGTTGCCGCTGTATGCGAGGATAGTACAACTTTTGCAATCCATAAACGCCGCCGGTGACGAGCGGCGAGAAAAAAATCCCGTCGTTGATGAACTTCCGGGAGGTCGAAACCTTGTTCCACGAATTCGGCCACGCGCTACAGCACATGCTGACCAAGGAATCCGAGGGGATGGCGGCGGGAATCCGGAACGTTGAATGGGACGCGGTAGAGCAGCCGTCGCAGTTCATGGAAAATTGGTGCTACGACAAACCAACCGTGGACTCCATGGCGATTTGCCTCAGACCGTCAAAAAAATTCTGCGCGCATTTTTTCGCGTCGCAAAGCTAGTAAACCTGTGCACGCAAGTGAAGGGCTGACCTGAACGCGGTTTGTTTTAGCTAGCTTGTCAGCAGCAGAGCTCTAGTAGGTAGGTGAGTACTGACGTGGAGGAGGGCGGGGCGTTGAGGGTTCTTTGTTGGCTGATGTTTTCACATAGAAAACGCCGGGCGCCCGCAATGTTTTGCTTTGTTTTCCGGATTGCTCTCTCCGTGAAGCTAGTTGCCGCTATGGCCTGGGTCAGGGTGTGAGGCTGCAAGCGCCCCCCGATATGTCTACTCAGGCCCTGGCGTCGTCGTCTCTAGCGGGTGCCGCGCACATATATTGGCCGCGAAGGCCTATCCGGAGCCCTTCCAAAAAGGGGGGGCCGCAGGGGTGCCCGGAACCCTAAAAAAAAACCCTACCGCTTTTTCTTCGAATCACGATGGTGCTACCCCTCCCCAAAAGGGGTCCCGGAACCCCTCTCGGAACCCCTCCCGAAAGGCTCTCGGGCTTTTCGCATTTTCAAGAAAAAGCCGCAAAGGCAAAAAGCGCGCGCGCCTGCCGGTGCACGCGCGCACAGCTGCGCGACATTAGAAACAAGGGGGAGCGCAGCCGCGGCCGGTTCCATTTGCGCCAGCGGCTCCGACCGACTTGCACAGATTGAGACCCATTGTCTAGCGGCTGGACTGCAAGAGAACCTGCTGCAGCACCTCCAGGTTGCACGGGCGCTCCAAGGCAAGTCTGTGGAGCAGCAGCGCCGGATAGCTCCGTCTTTAGCCACTGAGAAGCGCTGCGAATAAGCTAGCGAGTTCATTAGGTGCGCAACATAGCGGGAGGCTATACGCGTGCAGCATGATGGGCATTAAATACAAAAAAAGGCGCGCGGAAATTTTTTTACAGCTTGAGGCAAATACAACTTTGGCGACCCCATAGGTGCTACGACAAGCCAACCGTGGACTCCATGGCGATTCACTACGAAACGGGGGAAAAACTGCCGGACGCGCTGTTTCAGAAGCTGGTGAAGGCCAAGAACTACCGGGCGGCAAGCATGATGCTGCGACAGCTCCACTTTTCCTTCGTCGATTTAGAGTTGCACTCCAGGTACTACACTGCTGCTGGAGATGGTTCCTCTGCAGAAAAGTCCGACCCGGTGAAGAAGGCAGAACAGACCATATGAGAGTGCACAACCACACCCCCTTGCCTCCCTCCTTTGGAATGGAAAACTAGCAACACCAGAGAGAGCTAGGATAGAAATGTGTATGCTCTGCGTGAGAAATCTTAGTCTACAACGAACATAGCGTGGCGTTGTTTGTGGGTCTCACTTCTCTCATGCAAAATTTTTGAAACGTAGGAAAAGACATCGCGTTTCGCACGCCAAATGAAGAAGGGGAGGCGAAGATGAACTTTTTGTGCACTCTCATACACCATGTGGGAAGTGGACAAGAAGGTCTCGGACAAATTTGACGTCCTACCACTACTCCCCTACGACCGCTTTCTCTGCTCCTTCGCGCACATCTTCGCGGGCGGCTACGCAGCGGGCTACTTCAGCTACAAGTGGGCGGAAGTCTTGTCCGCGGACTGCTTCGCCGCGTTCGAGGAAGTTGGGCTGCAGAACGAGAAGGAGATCGAAAAAACTGGACGAAAATTTGCAGATACGGTGCTGGGGCTCGGCGGAGGCGTCGCGCCGTTGGAGGTGTTCAAGGAATTTCGCGGTCGGGAACCAACCGTGGATGCGCTGTTGAGACACAATGGACTGTCCTAGCGGACGCGAGCGCTCGGATCGAGGATGTACAGAAATGAAACCGTGCCCCCTGTGACGAACAGTTTTTTAAATGTGGTTAGGTCAACATCGAAAGGTGAATTATTGTGCGCGACAGATGACCAGCACTCTAACGCCGCTGCTGTAGGTACTTGTGCAGAGCAGTTAAAGCAAAGTCAAACGTTAATCTTTCGATAGAGAGTGGCTGGATGAAAAAAAGTCAGTAATGTGGTTTTGGTTTATAACAAGAAAGAGAAAAGAACGGACAGTGAACAACAACCATGACAACCAGCTGTCAGCACGCTTGAGTGTCTATCTGCGATGCGGCAGTAGGCGATGCTGCTGTTGTGTGTGTGTGTGTCTCATGGGAACAGCGTGTTGTCCCAAGGCAGCGGTTGTATCCTGATCTTTGTGATCGGACCAACCGAAACTCCAATACATCAGACGCCTCCTCTTGTTGTTTTTAATATAAAGCTTTGGAAGACAATCGGTGTTTTAGATCGCGAGCTGTTTAAATGAATCTACAGCTTGCCGTTCTTTCATTTTTCCTAGAAGTACAAGCCGTGAAGTAAAACAGCTCTCACCCCTTAGGGTTAACGTTGAGTAAAAGAAAAAAAGATGCGGCTCTTTCTGGCCAAAATTGTTGTGCACGGCTTGGCACATCAGCCAAAAATCAAAAGAAGATTGTCGGATCCTTCAACATCCATGATGACAGTTACCATCTAGTCTGACGCACCACTTAGTGGGACTTGGGTCTTGGAGTCTCAAGGTTATCTTGGGATTCCGCTACTCTCCCCGGAGCGAAAAGACGACTTTTTCATTTAGTCATAGTTACTCTGACCTTGTTGCAGCTGAGCGACGACATGAGCACAAAATCACGATCAAAGAGAGAGAACAACGTGGCTCGGTTCCGAAAGGTATGTGTCTGGTTCGCGGCGCGACACGCACCGCTAAAAAAGTTCAAAGAAAGAGATCTGATACTTTGTTTGCGCGCCAAGCTCAGATTTCAAAATCTAAATGTTCATCACCAACCAACAGATCCTATCAAGCGAAAAACTGAATCCCACTTTAATTTTAGACCGATCCTTAGGCAGTTTTTTGAAAAGTTCTACACCGAAATAGAGCCCCGCAAACAGAACCGAAACTACAATATCAGGTAGAATTGAAAACGATCAGTGAAGAAGTGAAGATCTTCCACATCTAAATAGTTGACTTTTAGAAGTATCGTATCTGAAAACCCTGGATCATCGCGAAAAGATCTGTTGTAGTGCAGATCTAAAACGGAAATTTCTCTCCACCACGAATAACCACAAAACTCGCAATTCTCACAGACGGTTCTAAGTTGCCCTGTTTCGACGCAAGCGGACAACTTCTTGCATAACGTTTTGCACAAGTATTTATTCTTGCATAATTCCCTGCACGACCTACGACTTAAACACCAAAAACACACAACAAGATGGACGCCATTATCTCTCAGATCGGTTCCAAGAAGGAAGCTGAGGCCGGCTTGACCGCGCTGAAGGCATACGTTGAGGGCGGAGACAAAACCAAGCTCATCGAGTCCTATGAGGCACTCCCGGCCGTGCTGGAGGCTGCCGCTTCCAAGGAAAAGCCAGTCAGCAAGGTATGATTAGATTCAAATCTTTCAATTTTCGCGTGTCGACATTGTAGTCTTAGGTTTCGCATTAATTTTTATTTCCGGCATTGAATCCTGCAATACAAAATCAATTCCCATCCCAGGCCGCCGAGGATGTCGCAACCCTGATCTTCGAGAAGTCCGAGGCTTGGTCCGCGTCCGTTTCCCTCCATGGTCTGGACAAGGCCCTCGACGGTAAGGCCAAGCCCCCGTCCAAGGAGCTTGCGCTCACCCTGGTTGAGAAGTTCGCGAAGAAGCACCCGAAGGCTTTCGCCCGCGAGATTGAGTGGATCATCCAGCCCATTGTACTCCTGATGAACGATATCAAGAAGGAAGTGAAGGCCAAGGCCAAGGACACCTTGAACACCGTGTGCTTCACCTGCGGCAACAAGGATTTGATCGGTTCCGAGGAGGGCGCGACCGTGGTTGCGGAATCTTTTATCCCGACCATCATCAAGGCGAACGAGTCTTTGAAGAACGTCGAGGAGTGCGTCGAGAAGCTCGCCGGGTGCGTCTTCGTGCAGAACGTCGAGGCTCCGCACTTGGCGGTCATCACCCCGGTGCTCTGGCGTGGGTTGAACACCAAGTCCGAGGCCACTCAGCGTCGGTGCTGCGTCATCGTCGATAACATGTATTGATAAATATGATACGGTTCTTGTTTTAGTTTTATGTGCGCTCTCGTGGTGATCCAAGTAGAACCAGTGATTGCGAGAAAGATATTAGACTGTTTTACTACACAGATGACAGATGACACAGATGAAACAGATGACACAGATGACAAATTTCAACATTTTGAGCGAATGCGGAACTTTTGTCATCTGTGGACACAGATGACAAAATTGGAACATCAAAAACCGGCACCCCGAAATCATCACAACCGAAAGCGGAAGGCGGCCCCTAATACAGAACTAGTTGCAGGATACTGATTAGACACAGATGACGTAGTAGTATTTTCATAGGCGAGCAGCAGCCCAGAGTGGACGCCCGGGAGTTTTATCCAGAACCAGAAGACCCTTCGAACAGAAAAGCGCGCGGAGTAGAGGACTTTAGAACTAGAAGGGCAAGCCAGCCCATGCATAGGCATAGAAGGGCAGGCGTGATTCTGTGGCCCATCATAGTAATATTTCCAAGAAAAGCGTCACACTTCTGCCAGCGTCCCGCTTATTGTCCGCGTGTTACGGACTATTTTCATTTTCACACGCACGAACCGACCCTAGATTTTTTGCAACGCACAGGCATGAGCTAGCTCCTAGATTTTTGCAACGCACAGGCGGACTCCGATAAAATTCGGATTCCCACGACCGGATTCTGATTGATGCGGAAGCCGAGCGACACGGAAAATGGCGGAGAGTGGTGGCGTCATCTGTCATCTGTGTCTCAAAATTTGCATGACACTCAAAAATTGTCATCTGTGTCATCTGTTCATCTGTGGTTTTGTCATCTGTGCCAGCCCCCCCTTGTAATACACTCTAAGATATGTTTGTTTCATCACCTTTTTTTCGATTCCTTGTCATGCAGATAGGTAAGGACTTTCACTTTGTGCAGAATTCCAGCGGAGCGCGGAATTTCGAAATTTCCGTGGAACTCCTCCTAATTTTTCTGCCAAACCACCAACTGCGCGTTCACCCCTTCTCCCCTTTTGTTGTGGGGTGAAGGTTCTTTAACGTAGTGACAGTCAAGATTGCCAATCTCTTCGGATAGTATTTTCGTCTTTCCGCAAATTAGCAAAGTGCAAATTGATGCTTTGCACGCAATCTTTGATTTCAAATTTCGAAGCAAACCCTCTTTCTCAGGTGTAAGTTGGTCGATGACCCGCGTGAGGGTCAGCCGCTGTTCCCGGAGATTCTTCCCCTCGTGGAGAAGCGCGCCGCCGAGATCTCCGACCCGGACTGCCGTGAGATGGCGGAGAAGTGCCTGGCCACCATCCAGAAGCTGCACGCCGTCGGCCCGAAGCCGGAGGTGGACTTCAAGGAAGTCGCGAACAAGCACACTTCTTTGGGCTTCTTGAACGAATCCGTCGCCGTCTACCTGCAGAAGGTCTCCTACTCCATGAACAAGGCGAACTGGTAAACATGTTGTTTTTTAATTTTATCATTCGTTGAAGATTGTCGGAATGGGAGCTGTATACTGTTGTTCACTAGCAGTTCTTGATCAGGACTGTTGCACCTAAGAGCGAGATTACTGTCTTTCAATCGTTCGATGTTGATTATGCTTTGTGCGGCGGGTTGAGTGCGAAGTACTGTTTCGTCTTTTCCCTTTCAGCAGTAACAAATCGATTTCGAATGACTTTAAAATCGTCTCTTCCCGCCTAATTGCTCCTAAAATCCTAAACCACCATTCTCTCCACCACCAACACAGCTACGATCTCGCTGCCTGGAAGGAGGTCCTCGGACCGTACGTGTCCGACCCCAAGGCCGTGGAGGGTATCATGAACGAGCTTGCCAACGCTGGTAAGAACACGGAGATCGAGTTCATCGATGAGGATCCGGCCCCGGATCTCTACAAGGGCAGCTTCTCCCTCGCCTACGGAACGCTTACCCTCCTCCGTGACACCAAGTTGCACCTGAAGCGCAACAAGTTCTACGCCCTGCTCGGACCGAACAACTGCGGTAAGACCACCCTGATGCGCGCCATCTCCAAGGAAAAGGTTGAGGGCTTCCCGAAGCGCGACGAGTTGGTTACCATCTTCGTCGAGCACGAGGTCGAGGAGCGCATGCTCGAAGAACCGAGTATCCACAGTGAAAATTTTGTTCCCGAGATAGAACACGAAGCACAGTAGATTCATAGTACACTGAAGAGGCATGTTAAAAGAGGTTCGCGGAACAAGTTCGAGATCTCCCCTGTCGTTCTCATCGCGTGAAGAGAGGAATCATTGATGACGTTGCATCATTCTCTTTTCTGGGTCGTGCTGTTCTGTGCGAGGGCAAGAAATTTGTGTTGCATAGAGAGCAAGGAGTGGCCGCTGGGTAAGTTCAACATCGATTTGAACGGAATGGAGTTCTGCGTGGACACCGTGAACAACGTGTACAAGAAGTCTCCGCCGATCACCCTGGCCGACGCGGAAGCGGAGCTCGGCCTGATCGGGTTCAAGAACAAGGCCAAGGGCGTCAACCTGAAGGCTGCAGCGGACATGTGCAACCCGATCACCACCTACTCCGGTGGCTGGAAGGTGAAGATGCAGCTGGCCTGCGCCAAGCTGATCAACGCTGATATTTTGATGTTGGACGAACCGACGGGCCACTTGGACGTCAAGAACATTCAGTGGATGAAGGACTGGTAAACAAAATTTTATAGTGCTTGATGATGATATCTTTATCTTCTCGCAGGAGCGACTCACTTCTACCCTGCTTTTTCCGGAGCAGATGTGATAAGCCTCTTTCTAATATTTTGTCACTGCATATCCGATGCGATGCTCCTTCATCATCGTACTTTCAAGTCGGCTACTAAGTGACGCAGAGCAGCGGACGCGAGGGTAACGGGGAGATCTCGCAATCCTGTGCGGATTCTCTTATCCTTTTCCTCGCGGACAGTTTCTCATTTATTGATTTTTAAATCGGAATAGCTGGCGCATACTCGCTAATAGTGTAGCTGGCGTGGCCGAATGAAGGCGGTAGCATTTAGAGCGAAGAAGCTCTTGCCCCGTTCTGCAACTGTCCGGGGAAGTCAAAATCTAAATGTCTTTTCCGTCTTTCACGGAACGCAGAGCAGAGGACGCTGGTGTAACGAGAATCCAGGCAGACTTCGAAAGATGCCCTTGTCCGGCTTTCTATCTTTTCCAGCGGACAATCAAAATTTATCCGAAACTTGTATTCTTGCCGAGCGCGTCAGTTGATTATCACCATTCCGGCTCTTACTCTTTGTTATATTGCATGACGAGAAATATCCAAATCCAAAAACCTATCAGGTTGAACGCGTTCCCGGGTTCCATCATTGCCTCTTCCTCCAACTCCCTGTTCCTCGACGAGATGATCACCCACGTGATCGATTTCGAGGACCGCAAATTGATCCAGTTCAAGTCCGAGAAGGGCCGTGTGCTGACCGACTTCGTCGCCGCCAACCCGGCGAAGAAGGCCTACTTCGAACTCTCCAACAAGAACCAGAAGTTCGTGTTCCCGCCGCCGGGTCCGCTGGAGGGCGTGAAGTCCAAGGGGCGTTCCATTCTGAAAATGAACATGGTTTCCTTCAAGTACCCCACCCACGAGAAGAACACCGTGCAGGTACTACCGCTTAGTGGGAACAAACCTGATTCAATTCGTGATTCCATGAATGTGTAGCACTAGGACTAGCACCGCATGATCATGCACCATCGTGAGTAGAAATCTAAATGCGCATAATCTTGTTTCGAATTGATGTTCCCGCCGTAGCAGGGTCGTTCGTCTTCGTGTGCGCGAAAAACAACCCATATTTTTTCCACTAAATCCTCACCTGACGACAATCACAGGACATCTGCCTGTCTGTCTGCATGGCTTCCCGTATCGCCGTGATCGGCCCCAACGGAGCTGGTAAGTCCACCGCCATCAAGCTTTTGATCGGTGAGCTGAAGAACGAAACCGGAACCATTTTCCGTCACTCCGGTATGCGTCTCGCCTACGTCGCCCAGCATGCGTTCCACCACTTGGAGAAGCATCTGGACAAGACCCCGGTGCAGTACATTCTGTGGCGTTTCGCGGGGAACGACGATCGCGAGTCCCTGGAGAACCAGACCAACGAGGTGAACGTCGACGAGGAGGCCCTCCGCGCCGTCAAGTGGTGCGTGGACTCCAAGTCCGGTGTCGTGCGTAAGTGCGTCGTCGGGGAGAAGGCGGACGTGCCGGTCATCCCGGACTGCATCTTCAACCGTCGTAAGAACAAGCAGAAGAAGTACGAGTACGAGGTGAAGTGGATGTACAAGCCGGTCGAGGCTACCTGCTGGGTCGAGCGTGACACCATGAAGTCCATGGGTTACGAGAAGATGGTAATGTTCAGATTGTTGATGGCCTTTTCGATGTGTTGCTTATGATAATGATTTCCCTTACAAAAATGTCATCGCGGCACAGAGTTTGTTTTCTGCAGATTATATGTCGATGTCCCAAAAGGAAAAGATGTATGTGGTTTTTGTGCATGTAGTGTTGAAATTTCGTCGCATCCGCTTTTGTTGTTTCCAAAACGAATCTGGCACTATGATTCCTTCTGACATCAATATCAATTCCACCCTACGTACAATTACAGGTCTGCCGTGAGGATGAGAAGCAGGCTGCCGCTGCGGGTTTGATGGCCAAGCCGCTGACGGCCCCGTCCGTGGAAAAGGAGTTGAAGAACTTTGGTCTGGACCAGGAAGCCGCGGCCTACAGTCCGATTCAGTCCCTTTCCGGTGGGCAGAAGGTGAAGGTCGTGCTCGCAGCAGCGATGTGGATGAACCCGCATATCTATCCACAGTAAATTTCCTGTACACGTACAAATGCAGTCTCTGCATGACAAAACTTGCCTTCAATCCTAGTGTAGCATGACAAGTTGTGCACTGCAAGTTAGCGAAATTTGTCATGCATTTTGTACATGTACAGGAAATTTACATTGCATAGCATCCTGATCCTGGACGAACCGACCAACTACCTCGATCGCGATGGGTATGATTTTTTGATAGAAGTCCCTTTGATGCTTCTGGTTCTACTTAATTCTGTATATTCACAGAGGGGTCGACAAGAAGTTGACGAAATTCACATCGTGCATCATCCAATTGTGTTGCGAAGCTGGCATGAGGTCCGCGTTTCAGACATGGATGGCAACATGCGAATTCAGAAGCTCTTGCAAAACTATTGCTATTCTACAACAAAATCTTCATCACAGTCTCGGTGCCCTTTCCCTGGGTCTGGTCGACTTCGGCGGCGGTGTGGTGATCATTTCCCACAACATGGAGTTCGCCGAGAAGGTCTGCTCCCAGAAGTGGATCATGGAAGCCGGTCGACTCCGTGAGGAGGGTGAACTCCAGGTGGACGACGATGATTTCGCTGCGGACGCCGCGGGTCCGGACGAGATCGTCGACGCGAGCGGCAACAAGATTGAGGTGAACAAGGTGAAGACTATGTCCGATAAGGACCGTAAGAAGCTGATCAAGGAGATCGAGAAGAAGCTGAAGGAGCACAAGAAGAAGAACACCCTGTCCGACGCCGAGATGTGGGAGTTGCAGGATAAGCTCGCCGAGTTGAAGACCGAGATGGGCGCGTAAGCATGTCGTGCTGTACAAGGGATTAGATTCGTAGAAGAAAAAACTGACTCATGAAACTGATAACAAAACGAATTTAGTATTCACAAGCGAGAAACTGCACAAATCTAAATGCAGCTTCTGTCTCATCATCATCGGAATTGTCAACTTATGGAATAAACGAACACGTCGTGCAAGAATGGGTTTATCACAACTTGATTTTGCGAGAACACAATATGAAAATTGTAGCAGGGGGAGTGCTGGGCGGATCATGGCTGCTTTCTGTCCAGTGGCCGCCAATGAGGCTCGTTTCGCAGTTACTCCTCTTTAACAGAAATTAGATTCGTTGCTTTTACATCACTCATCGCGCAGAAAGAACCGAGGGGAACCAAATGTGGCACACAGAATGCAACGAGATGCGATATGAAAATAATCGGATTTTGGGACACTTCTAAATGTAACAATTTGAAGAGCCTGGTTTTCTGTAGGTAGTAGCCAATGTAGTTGTTTTTAATCCTTTACATCTCTCCCGTTATTTGCGATTCATCGAAAAAGCCAATTGGCGTTGTGAAAGATACATTTTGCAGACACAGAGACTCTTCCCCCGGTACTAGTGGCTTCCTGCTTGCGCGGGTTGCTGTATTTATTGGGCGGGGCGCCTTCTTGTGTCTAGATGACCAGGCCGATACTTGCTGCAGCTACTTACAACTCAATTGCTGAATCGATTCTAATGGGCATTATGTCAGGAGGCACGTCATCGGCAATGCTAGTTTTCTGCGATGATGCCGTGTTTTCTGGAAAAAAAGAACGGTTAAAGTATGAATGAAATCTTGTATGCATTTATCAGATCAGAAACGTCATTTCGAAAGTAAAGTTTGAAAACGCAACCTAATTTTTAATTGGGAGAACAGAGCAAAAGCAAATGCTGTGCATATCGTGCAAAGATTTTTTGCATTACTACGTTTCCTACACATGTGATGCTCATGCTAATTACTACGCGTATGATAACCTGGCAAAGCATTGATTGCCGCATCAAGAACAATTATGGCAAGGCTTTCTTTCGATTTGAAAACATGATCCACCAGACTCGCACTGAAATTCTGTCTAGAAAGCACTCCAAAAAACTATCTCTGCAGAAAAAAAAATTGCGCTTTACTGTTTTCCGGCCCAGATGGGCGCGTTTGGTTGCGGCGCGCTAAGCGTCGGCATGCCTATGCATTGTTCACCGAACCAACAGTGTAAGTAGCGGCAGCTTTTCGTTGGTTTGCGAGGTTCGTCCGTCTGCAGTTTCATTTTCTGCAGCACAAGTGATCTCATGCTCATCCATTCTTTCTGAAATGGCTCCTTGCCGTAAAGGTATCAAAGCGCGTTCCTGTCGCTGTTACTACAGCCTGGTAGCGGACTGAGCGAGAGTAGAGCATCATGTGAGTTTCGAAGTACAAGTACTACAGATACAGAGGAATATGCGAAATGCACCATCATGGCGCCATGTGTATTAAGCACGCGGGACCAGTCGCTTGGAAAAATAGCGACGCAATAAAAATCGCAAACCTACAAGTCAAAAAGTTGAGGAAACAATCCTGCAAATAAGACAGTAACGCAGAATCAAAATTCCAAACCATGACCGACGAGTACAGCCCGGAGCAGGTGTCGGAGGTGTTCAAGGTGTTTGACCCGGACGGCGAGGGAATCCGGATAAAGGACATTGGAACGGTGATCCGCGCAACAGGCTTGAACCCGCCGGCAACCTTTGTGTCCGAATGCGTGAAAGATGCAAACCAAAACTCGTTGGACACGTGCAGCTTCGAGCTTTTCATGAAGTATGTGGATCAAGCAAAGAGGCTACCCTCGGAGCTGGCGGATAAGGGGAAGCTAAACGCGGACCTGGATGGGCTGAAAAACGGGATAGTGCACTTTTACGACAAGGTACGTTCAGATGTTCTATTGCGAAGACGTTTGGTTGCTAACTGAATACGTTGTCGATGTGCATGAGTATGTTTTTTCGATGAACGTGAACCGCAAAAACGTAGTACCTGGGTCTACTGAATACCACGGGTGTTTGTGGTTTTTCTGCATGAGAACTAGATCTACGCATCCTGAACCCAAACATGAACGCCTGGCGCGAACTACGTGTCATCTTTTACTTTCCCGAACAGCAAATATAAGCGATCCACCTTTCAGGTATTTCCATCCGCAACTAAGCTTTCGAGCAAAGTGGACGTGAAGATGGCAAATCTTGCTCACGTCCTGACAAGGCTGGGCGACAAGTTAACCGAGGAGGAAATGGATGAATTTACGCGAGAAATTCGAAATTCGTGTGCAATAGAGAACAACCGCGTGGACTGGGCAGATTTGAAAAAAGTAGTGGCGTGACCAGAGAAGGCACTATCTTGGGCAAAGCGTATAAAACTCAAGAGTCTGCAGATGTCAACATTGCAAATAACCTGCGCGCAGGGTCTTCTTCTGGTGTCACCGCAGCTGCACCGAAGATCGGACTGAGCCGGAGCTCTCGCGCCTTTTTCAGCTTTTCACATTCGTCGTTATACGTCATGCTGAAGTTGTATCGCACTCTACGTCAAATCAAATATTAGGCCCGGTGGCATCGTGCATGTCGTATACGTTTAAGTTGGTTTCGGTGCGCCCGATACACAAACAAAATAAAAGGAAGTCTCTCTCTTTTTGGCATTTGCACGGCTTCAGTTGTCTTAATGTGGATGGTGCTCGTTTCGTCTTTGGACATGCTGTCCCTGGTTCTATTCGTGCAACAGATTAAGTAGAATCGTTCGTACACCAGCAAGTACTGCTAGATCTATCCGAAAAGCACTCGTGGCTCAATAATCATCCGGTTCTTCATCTTGTCGCGACTGACAAAAAACCGTTCTTCCCGCCTCATACATCGTGCATATTTTTGAATCAAGGTCGTTGTGGTCTCTTGGATCGTCGTCTCGTCGTGTTGTCATTGGAGGTCGTGTAGCCAATTTTTTGGTTTCTTTTCAAGTCAATTCATTTTCAATTTGAGATTTTACCAGGTTTTTGCATCCCTAAAATCTTTACCTCCCTTCCCCGTTGTAACCCAAAGAGACGTAGACACCCCTTTGAAGCCTTTTGTAAAGGTTCCCACCCTCTTCTTTTCTAGACGAAAACCTTTTTTCTTTACTACTATCTGTTGTTTCTCTTGCTTGCCAGATTGTATTTTTCCCACGACCATTTTTTACCCTTATTGGAAAGCTACTACATGCTTGAACCCTATTGACCAGTGCTCGAAATTCAATTTGTAAGAGGGCTCTACTTCGTCTTCCTCGTTTTCACTACAACAAACAGCTCCTAGCATAAGCACACCCCTCTCAACATAGCCTCAAAATGCGTTTCCGCGACGTTGTGATAAAGGACGTGCGTGCCTTCTTGAAGAAGAAATACACCGTCGAGCACGTGGCCACCGCCTGGCTGTTCTACCTCGACTACAAAGTTGACACCCAGCTCTCCGCGGAAGACCTCATCGACGCCTGCGTTGCGTTGAACGACGATGAGCGGGACCTGCGGAACACCCCGCTCGGCGGGTACATCGGGTCAAACGCGTTGGAGTTGCTGCAAATCCAGCATCAGC
Organism: Amoebophrya sp. A120; assembly: GCA_905178155.1. NCBI lineage: Eukaryota > Dinophyceae > Syndiniales > Amoebophryaceae > Amoebophrya > Amoebophrya sp. A120. The sequence goes on along the minus strand of CAJINV010000004.1, from coordinate 916,766 downwards.
TCGGCGCCGGGTCGGTGTTACAGCCGGCGGGTCTGTCGAACAGCCCCAAATCTTCAATCGGCGGGAGCGGGGGACAGAAAGGCAGCGATTCGAATTCCGAGAATGAAAACAGCGGCGCAAAACCGTCACACCAGCAGAACTTTGACGACGAAGTAGACCACAATCAAAATTCCGCCCGTTTGCAGGAGAAGTTCTACTCGCTGCACGGGGTGTCGACCTATCTCGATTTAAAACACCAAGCGAGGAAGGAACTGGAAGAGCTGGAACGGAATCCGCCGCCGAAGGACGAGAGTATTGTGCGACTGGAGTACTTTTACGATGAGGACATGAAGAAAAAGTACTACATCAAGGAGGCCAAGCACGCCGCGAGCTACCTGCGCGACACCCCGATTTCGTTGGCCGATCTGGACCCGTTGGGATTCCGGATGATCAGCAGCTTTATCGACTGGCTGCTGGAACTGTTTAAGGACAAGGAGCATCCGGCCGAGGATAAAAACGACATCACGACCCGGATCTTCTTCAACATGTTCGATTCTGTTTTCCCGAAGGGATTGGACCGGAACATTTTGAGGGAAGCGGTTCCGTCGTTGGAAACGTTGAACAAGTTCGTCAAACCCGGTTCCTTCGCGGACCAAAACATGCGGAAGTACGCGAATTACCACATAGGAGAAAAAATCGCATCCGAGATCGAGCAGGAACTGAAAGACAACTACGGAAACGTGTACTGCTTGGACCGCGAGATCTTCCAGGACGGCATGCGCGCCTTTCACTACCCGTTTTTAGACGATGCAGGCAGGTTGTTTAAGCTGTTGGATGTGAGTCAAAATGACCAGCTGGAGTACTGGGAATTGCGGCAGCTGGCGCCGGACCTGGTGGTGAAGGTGGGCGGGAACAGCTCGGTTGTTCCGGGGAGTCCGAGCGCAGCTGCTGGTGTAGCCACACCTACTTCTACTGCGGACCATAGTGCAAGTGCCACAACCGCGGGGGAAGTTTCTACTGGTGTTTTACTTTCTCCTTCCATGCCCAAGACCAAAAAATCTCCGAAAGCCGCGATGACCCTTCCGAGTAAAGAGGAGGAGTTTGCGGAGTTGATGAAAGCGCGGCAAAACCGCGGAGAGCTGCTTGTTGACACGAACACACACATCAAAAACTTCATCCGCGCGGTGTACGGGGAGAAAAACCCGTTGCGGGCGTGGCAGGACTTGGCGAGGCGGCAGTACGAGAAGAGACTCGACCCGAGCGAAATCACGAAGTCCGATTTTCTCCACTGGTGCGGCCGGGTGCAGTACCACGGGAACAAGAACTTGGCCTGGAAAAACATGGACAAGGACGAGCAGGGAACGGTGTCGATCGAGGAGTTCGACGTGAAAGCCGCGGTCGCGTTGACGAAACTGCAAGCCTTTTACCGCGAGAAATTTGTGTCCTTCGAGGAACTGATGGTGCAGATCTTCAACAACAAGAAGCCGATCCAGTACCAGTCCTTGTTTAAGAGGTTAACCGAAAAGGAATTCATCCACCGGATGCGGAAGTTGGATTTTTTGCCGAAGTTGAACATGGAGAGCGCCTTCGACTCCATGCTGATCAAGGCCAGCGCCGCGGTGTGCAAGGACTCCCTGCTGGTGCACGCGGACCCGGCGTTCTGGACGTTTCGGCTCGGCGCGGTCTGCAGGTACTTGAACCGGTACTTGAAGCTGCTAACGAAACAAGCGGTTTTGCTTGAAAAGGAAAAGCAAGCGAAACTGGACAAGTTGAGACAAGGACAAGGCGAAGTTATAAAGAGTCGCGACGATGAGAATGGAGGTTCTGGAGTTGTCGCAGGAGAAGGAGAACATCAAGAGTCAATAGCCACCTCCCAGCAGGACGAGATTTTACCGCTCTCAGCTAGCGGCGGAAAAAGGGCTGCAAATAACCAGCTGACGATCGAGACAGGGAGCAGTAACTCTCCATCGAGCGGCACTCGGATGAACAAGAGTGTCACCGTCCTCCCAGGAGAACAAGACACTACCGGCACCACAAGTACTAGCATGACCAACAATTCCGCCACGGCAACTCCGACCACCGTCGAGAGAGTCATCGACACGACACCAAACTACTTTAGCCGGTCCTCGTCCTTACGAAGATCTCCAGCAGAAGAACCTCAAAACAAGGAACATGAACATGATCAGCAACAAAGTTCCTTATCCTTTGTCAATTCTTTCGCCGAGACCTTTGTGACCAAAATCGTGAACCAGGGTCTGGATGATCTCGATTACGGGCTGTACCTACTCGAAAAGTCCTACGGCACAAACGAACTTAGCTACGGCACGACGCCCAGTTCCCCGGGTATTTCCGCTTTCGATGAGGAAAGCATGAACTACCAGAACTTCGAGAATGATAATGAAGAGGATGTTGACAACGACAACCTATTCGGGGGCGCTGCGGGTGGTCGAACAAATGAGCATGAGGATTCCACTAACTTCCCTCTGGAGCTGGAGCTGAAGCAGCTGGAAACGGTCATTGAAGAGACGCAGAACGAGGTGGACGAAGAAGAAAACGCGGACAATTTGGACGAATATAATGACCACAACGAGGATCACGAGTCGAGCTCGAGGTCGACTCAACAACAGCGGGACCACAACTACAGCAAAGAGCTCCTGCAAGAGACGCTCGCACAGGAAGGGATGTTGGGCGATGACGGGAGTATGATTGGAATTGCAGCTTCGGAAGGAGAATTCATGTCCCCAGAACAAGAGGAAATTGACCACGTTGCGCAACTCCACGACTGGATTCTTGCCGAAGTGGAGGGCGGCAGATCCGAAATGGGCTTTCTCCGCTCTTTGGGAAATCTGGACCGGCAATCGCTCAAGGCGTGGGCGCCGACCGTGGAGAACCACGCGGTGTTTCAGGGTTTGAAAAATCAAGTCAGGGAGACGCTGATCGAAGCGGGGAAAGCCTCGAAGAAGTTTCGCAAGGTCGTGCGGCAACTGCAAATCATCAATCGCGCCGCGAAAATCGGCACGGGGAAGAAGTTGCAGCACTTTGGCGACGTGGTGGACGAAGCCATGTTGGTACACGCGTTGAACAAGCAGCAAGAGTGGCAAGAAATCGACTCCTCGGACGAGGACGAAGCGGGGTTGCAGACGGCCGCGAAGGTCTTGTCCTCCGATGACGAACAACAGGGGAGCAACAACGGCTTACATCAACGGCAGTCGCCGTTCAATCAAACCGGAAAATCACTATTGTCCGTGGTGTCCAAGGCAAGCAAAAGCTCTTTCGCTACAGCCACGAGCAAACAGCTATCTACTTCCGGGATAGGAGGAGGAGGTGATAACAACAGTACGAAAAGTGGTAATAACATGAACGAATTATCCCAGACTTTTGCGTCCTCCACCATCCGCTCCATCGGGTCTTTGCTCCAGCGGGTCCAGAAGGCGCGAAAACAGTCCTCCCTGCGGCGGAGGTACGAGAAAAAGCGGTCGGAGTATTTCCAGTTCCTCTTTCGGTGTCTCTGCCACGACGGCGTCTACGTGCAGCCGAAGGACTTTTTGTTTCTGCAACGGTGGCAACCGCCGTTATTCCTGAATGCGAAGCCCGACGCGGAGGGGTTTGCGGCCCTGCAGAAGATTTTGCGGTTGTACTACGGGGGGAACGACCTGTTCGTGTGGCGCAACGTGGACGCGGACCTGAGCCAGAAGGTGATTTACTCCGAATTCGAAGAAGCGGCCACGTTGTCCGTGAACAGCACGGGGGTGGCCGCGGCAAGTGTCGCTTGGAACGTGCTGAAGTCGAACTTGCGGAAGCATGATGCCGATAGTGCGCTGGAAAATAACGGCACTTCAGCGGAACAATCGCACCACAAATACGCCGTTTCTGCCTTCGGTAATGCGTTTCAACAGCAGAAATTCCGGCTATCGCAGTTGCCGGGCGCGTGGGTGCACTTGGACAAAAACCTCGATGGGTTCGTCACGATCACCCAGTACGCACCGGAGACCGCGACGATCTTGAAGAAGTTCTTCTCTTTCTGCGCATTGAATTTCGGCGGGTATCTGGCCTTCCTCCAGCACCTCGTCACCTCGATCCACGGAGCCAAGATCGCCACTGAAATCTTGGGAAACAGCAGCAAGAAAAGCTCCTCTTCCGCGGACAGCAACGTCCCAGCGGAGCTGCAGGACCAAAGCAAGAGCAAGAAGAAGAAGACCAGCCTGCAGAATCGGTACAGCAGCCAGATTGGGTGCTTGCCGTTTCGGAAGGTGATGTGTAAGGCCGGGTGGACGGGGGACGTGATGAATTTGTTTGACCTGCTGGACCAGAAACAAGAAGGCCACATCTACCCAAGCGAAATCCAGTGGCTGCAAACGCTAGACACGCCGGCTTTTCTCATGTCGGGAACTACAACTAGCGGGGAAAGTGGAGGTGCCGCGAACAAGCAGAATAAAATCAAGCCCTTGAAGGATTGCTCCCGGTTTGAGCGCGCACCTGTGTTGCATGACTTCAACAAAATAAAGCAAGCCGATGATTTGTCGGAAAATAAAGGGCTAAAACCGCAAACCCCAGCACCAGCAGGCGACCACGCGTCCTCGACCAAGAAGAGCACCAACCAGAACCGGCCGCTCTCGCCCACCGCCATTAAGAAGGAAACGGACAAGCAACTTCAGGGGATCTTGACCCACGGGCGGTTAGAATCCGTCGGGACGGCCACGTCGAAACGCGATTCCGAGTCCTCGATCATCACACAGGAGCAGGCGGACCGGTATTTTCACCTCGTGGATGCCGGCAGGGTGCAAAACGGGAAAATCCTCGCCGCTGGGCAAGGCTTGCACGAAGACCTGGAAAATTTGACCGTGTCCGACCTCCCGTCCGAATCCTCCGAAATGGAGGAGGTGGAGGTATTTGACCGCGTTTCGAATTCCATGAAAACCATTGTCCGGAAAAAGAAAAAAAAGCGGTCACTGACCCGGACGGAGCGGATGCAATACCGGTGCGCGGACGAGCAGGACTGGGCCATGCAGACTCTGGAAGACCAGGAAAACCGGAGGCTACTCGCCGAGCAAGAGTTTGAAAATCGGAACAACATCGGCGGCGTCAAGTACATCGACAAGGTTTTGGACGACAGAACGGCGTATGATTTTGTGTTGGAGAAAAGAAAAAACAGACTAAAAGAAAACCGCAAAATGTACGGAAAATCGCACAGATTCGCGGACTACCCGGAGAGAAGCGAGAGGGCGATGGTTTACGTCCGGAAAGCAACCGATCCGGTCGGAAGGCCGCCGGTGATGTCGGACGGGGGGAAGAAGAATCCAAAACCCGTGACGCCAACCTCCCCAAATCTTTTTCCCGATGCGCATTTGGACTTCTGCACCGGGACCAACACCGGGGGAATGTCAGAGTCGACCCGGTTGGCGGCAACCAGGGACAACTCCCTGTTGAGTCGGGGCAGTATGATGTCGACCTCAAGTAGCATCGCGTTCGACGAATCAACGACGTTTTCCACAGTCTCGTCGAGTGGCGGAGGTCTGGGTCATCAGCGTGGTGACAGTCGCGGGCGTAGAAGTCGAAACCGGAGAGATAGGGGGCGGGGAAGTACTAGCAATTACACCCATAGCCTCGTCTCAATGGCGAGCTACGACGCCATTCCCTGGCGGGGCCGGGAGGCTACGAGCAAGGCGGCTGTGAGTAGTGGTCATGAACGAATGTCAGCGACTGGTATGATCACAGGCGTCGGTGATGATGAATATGCTTCCTTTAATATGCTGCAGAGGGCCAATGATATCGGAGAAGATGTGACAGAAGTGACTGCAGAGCAGCGACCTGCTGCATCATCGAATCCGAAGCAATCTTCCCTGTCGCCACGAATTATTTCCTTTGTGGCGGATGAGGAACAGTATCAGGACCAGCAGGAGGAACACCGACAAGAAGAAAATGTTGCACTATCGTCGCAAACTACACGAGGAGACGATGTTGTCGACAATGGTGCGCCAGCTGACTTGGAGCCGGAACTCGAACAACTACACCAGCTCCAGCTGAACCGAAAGCTTCCGGATTTCTTTCAAGACGATCGGCCCCCGACGGGTTCCACAGTCGCACCAATCGGCAGCAACAGCCGGCCGCAAACTTCCGCGACCTCGGCTTCACTCCCCTCTGCGGGATTGTCGTCCAGCCGGCCGCAGACCAACCACTCCAATTCCAGGCCGCAGACCAACCACTCCAATTCCAGGCCGCACACAAACCACTCGAACTCCAGGCCGCACACCAACCACAGTACATCAAGGCATTCCCGGGTGCACAAAATGCTGCTCGAACAGGAGGAATTTCAAATGCAGCAGCAGGCACAGGAGCTGCAAGAAGAACTACCCTACGTGAACCAAAACCAAGACGCGGACCACGCCAGCGCAACAACATCGCCAGGCCCGGGTGCAGTAGAAGTACCAGCAGCAGCTTTGAGTCACGAAAACAGTACCAACAGCAGCAATAACTCCAGAGGTTTTTACAACAACAATCCTGGCGCTGGAACTACTTCGCCCGGTGGGTCCTCAAACTTGTCTGGCCAACAAGGTCAGCCGAACACGACGGTAAACACGACCGGCAGCTCTTCCATCAACTTCGACCCGTTCATCGATTTTGGGTCGCCCGGCTCAGTCTTGTTCGGCGAGGAGTTTAACGGGTTTGTGGACCAAAAAATCAGGTCCTGGTCCGCGACGAACTCCCAAGCAGACACACAGTCCCTGCCCGCGAGCCCCTCGCCGGGAAACTATTATGCTTCGGCCTCCGCGACTGGCCCTGCGGCTGGTGCGGTTCTCGGTACTTCTTCTAGGATCCAACATCGCAGCATCTCTCCGGGAGCTGCGTCTTCAAATGGCGGCGTCGACACTTTCCATCGAAAGAGCAGTTTCGACTCGCCGCAAACGTCAGTGTTGTTGGATGCAGAGTACGAGGCGGTACGGAAGGAATTGTTTGGGGACGAGGATCCGAAAGAGAAGAGGACAAACCGCAGGAGGAGCCGATCTCGGAGTCCGGATTTCGATTTGCTGGATCTGCTACCTGATGACAATGTTGGAAGTGTGAACGACGGCACGACAGCAGGTCTCGTTGATCAAACGATGGAAGAAGCGAATTCACATGCGGCGAAAAACAAAACGAAAAATAAAACCTCTTCTAGAAAGTCGTCCAAAGATGAAGCTGCAACTCCTTCCCGTTCCCGAACTCCGGAACGTCCGCCGCCGTACCAGTTCCTGGGCGGCCAGTACCTGTCCGGGGTGTACTCCACCTCAGATCCCAACTTGAAACTGCAGAAGAAAGACTTGTTCCCCTCCAGACACAGAAAGGCAAAGGCTGGTCCTGTAGTTGTTCCTGGTGGATCATCTTCTCCTGGAAGTAATCAAAATCCAAATCAAAATCAAGAACCGCTGCGCAGACGAGACATCCAGGCGAACCTGTCGCACAATTTGTCTCTCACGAAGATGAAGGACGAGAAGATCTGCATCGGGTCCATTCAACCCTCCTACGCGAGCCTGAAGCACTCGACGGAGAACGTGTGCTGGAACCGGCTGAATTCCGTGGAAGACGTCCCCGTGAAACCCATCTGGAAGCCCACGCTGGCGACGAAGCTGCGGTCTTCCGTGCAGAAGCAACGGGAAAAACTGTACGGCCGACCGGGGAATGTGTCCCGGTACCAGGAGCACGGGTACAAAAGTAGCTACAATTTACCGGTGGTGTTGCAGCCGAACGCACAGTTTCTGTTCGGAAACAGCGGCCGGAGTCCGAAGATCTGAGAGGAGGATCGCTGTCGCAAAGAGAGAAATAGGCTGAAGTGTATGTTGTGCTGTGAGCATCCCTCTGGTTGAGCACTGATTCACTACAGCCTATTTGCGTCCATCCTGTAAAAAAAATTATTCGTTTTATTGCTGTACCTGTACTGTTGCTTTTGCTATGCTGTTTTTTCTAGATACGTGATACATTATTTTTTTCCGAATCCAATTTTTTGACAAGCTGTTTTTCAGGTAAATTCAAAATCAAATTTTTCTCGAAGTGTATGCTTATTACAAATGTAAATGCATTCCGCTATACTGTTTTTTCTAGATACATCAATTTCACGGCGAAACTCACTGCTTTATTTCCAATTGAGATACAATCCCAGTCTTTTCAAACACAAACTTCTAAAAGGGTTTTCTTTTGCTTTGTTCTCACTCTAGATACAATCCAAGTTTTTTCAAACACTAACAACATTTTGCTTTCCACCTAAGATAGAATCCAAGTTTTTTCAAACACTAACAACGCAAACATTTTTTATTTGGGTATATTTTGCTAACATGAATTTTGCTAACATGAAGTTTCTTGATCAAATTCAAACTCTAGTCTTTCAAGCATCGTAACCCGTTTACAATACAACTCAGTCCTTGTGGTCTGTGCCTTTCGCTCGAACCCACACCCCGTTAATCTGACTCCGGTAAGATAAGAATCTTTTCCCCAGAACCCGATATCCTCATCACTCGAGCAAGATAATTCCAAGCTCGACCCGCTTCTACACAGTACCCCTAAAGAACCACTAACACGAAAACCGCTACCCGATCCGAATAGATTCTTAGCCAGAATGATCCGTATATCTGCTTCATCAGATCTCGTGCAGTCAGCTCGAGCGTTTCTTTGGCGGTAAAGTTCGCCGAAACAAGCAGAAGCTTATGAAGTTCATCTTGTTCCACTCATGAGAAGATAGAATTTTCCGATCCGGAAATAAATTGAAATCCGGACGAAGATGAGGTTCAACTCGTTCCGAAATAGCATAATCAGAACCGATTTCCGATGCAGCACTTCAATCATAGTGCAGTGCCAAATACTCGACAAAAGAAAGGTAGCGCTAGCTACAAGTAGCCTACAATCGCGTGCCAAATACAAGAAAACCTTGATCACAACTTCTTCAGTTGCGATCAGATAGAATGGACAAGAAAACAAGCAATGCGGCTTCTATGACCTTTTCTGCTCCGGTTTTGGTGTAGGTACCTTTCCGATATTTGCGTTGCTATGAAATCCGGGTCAAAAAAATTCTGGCTTCGCTACCAGACGGTGATCAAAGATTGCGCAAATTTTCCAACTGGATGAAGTATTTTGACAGGCAATGAGTTAAGTAGTTTCAACAACAAAAGTAGCTGGCAGATTTCCCAAGTAGAAGTTTACAAATACAACAAGCGACCTGTGGAAGCGGCGAGAAATATACGCAGGAAAAGATATTAGATTTCGATGTTCTTGTAAGTGTCACTTTCACGACCGCCTAATAAGAAGTTTACACTTACAGCTCGTGTTTTTTGAAGTACTTTTCGCCCTCTTATTCATTTTCCCTACGACGACCCAGCAGCAACACACCCCCTAAAAAATGTCGGGTATGTCTACGGATCGAAACACCCGTCATGGGTACAAGGGGACGGGTCAGGCAACCGCCCAGGACCGGGCCATGGACCGGCGGGATCGGCTGCGAAGATTGGCGATGGAGAGCATCGACTTGTCAAAAGATCCCTACTTTATGATGAATCACGTCGGGACGTTCGAGTGCAAGCTCTGCCTCACCGTGCACACGAACGAAGGTATGGTAGGAAGTTTCTCTCTTGGTGTCAACTGCTGCAGGTCCTGGTCCACAAAAAATGGAACCAATTTATTTTCTGTAAAGAAATTCTAACTCAACCACATTTCGTTCCCTTCCTGACGCTCGCGTACGTTGTTTCTCCGCGGCCTTGAAAACGGGGACGATAAGTAAAGCACTTTATAAAGTTTAAAGCTCAAATCACTCCAGGTTCCTACCTCGCGCACACGCAGGGGAAGAAGCACCAAATCAACCTGGCGCGACGACAAGAGAGGGAAAAGAAGCTCGCAGCGGCTAACGCGTTTTCCGTGCCAGTACCAAAGGATATGGTGAAAAAAACCGGCACGATAAAGATTGGGCGACCAGGTTACAAGGTCACAAAGGAGAGGGAGCCAACAACGAAACAGAAGGTAATTGTGCGCGAAGAATCATTTCTTCTATCGTTTTGCATCAACTACATGTGCGCATGCTGAGCTTGACAAAGTCAACGACACCGCCATGATCATTTATTTTTCTGGAAACATATTACAACCACAGGCCCTCCTTTTTGAAATTGAGTACCCTTCCATCGAGCCGGACGTGATTCCGCGGCACCGGTTTATGAGCTGTTACGAGCAGAAGAAGGAGAGTCCCGACATGAATTTCCAGTACCTGCTGATTGCGGCGGACCCGTATGAGACGATTGCCTTCAAAGTCCCCAACATGGAGATTGACAGGGGGGAAGACGGGAAATTTTACGAGGTTTGGGACAAGTCGAAAAAGACTTACACGCTCCAGATCTGGTTCAAAGACCGGGAGTTCAAAGAACTTCCCGGTCTCGCACAGAACGTGCGGGAAACAAATTTGGCGTTCCACGGTGGCGGCGGGTTCACAAGGTAGAAGGGTCGACGACGTTCTTCTGGGCATCTGGACGAGGTCAATCATGCCTTTGTCCACCCTCTAGTGGCCGGAGGAGTAGCTCCGGTGCTATTGGGCTTATCAAAGATGAAGCTGATGTACTTGGTACGGCCACGATTTTCTGTCTCAAACGAACCGCAGTGTGTTGTTGACACGACATTCATATTGATGATGAGAAGCGAGTACTAGTCAAGAAAATGAGATGTCGATGAGTCGCTTCTACTCTGGCAGTTCCGGTTCGCTGGACGCTTCTCTCCATTTACGTTGAAGCTTCCAGACGTTCACGCTTTTCAGAATTACAGAGAAGTTGGCGTCAGGCACGGAAGATCTTCAAATTGAAAAGAATTATCAGGATCACTCAACACAATCACAAAGCTCCTGGATCATGTCTGTGGCGCATCAACCAAGGAGACTCAACAAAGGTCCTCTTCAGTTATTATTTGAGTTTAAGTTGCAAATCTTATACCGGGTCCACGAACAAGATCAGCATCAAGATCACGACGAAAACAAGAGAGAAGAGTGGGTCTTCATCTAACAAGGTCATTGCAGCTTTTTTGCGATCCGCTTCTCTGCTCCACCTGATCAAATCTGAGCATTGGAGATCGTACGTACGCTATCAATTTTGTTAGCGAGATGAAGATCCTGATGATCCTCATCCTTTACTGTAGTCGTGGTCTAGCTGTGTCTTTTTGATGTCTATACAACTCTAAGTGCTCCTGTCGTGTTCACCACGCTTGTTCTGACGGCGACATACCGATCAATTTCAGTTTCCCAGGCAGAGCAACAATTTTTTTGCTGGTGTCGTGCTGTATTTGTTGAAAGCGGTTGAATTTCCTCGACGTAGTTATCTGTACAACGTTCAGGAGCAGCAAGAAAACAGCATCAGTATCACTTTGATACTTTAGCAAAGGGCACACTAGCAACGACGCATTTAACATTAGCACTTCTACAGAACGACTATTCGCATTCTGCTCTGAAAATGACAGCGACCTCCACCGACATGAGCTCTAAAGATCTACTTTTCTCGCCTGCTGTGCGCCCCGAGAACAACAACGAGATCCTGAGTCACAGCACGACGACCGCGAAGCCCGACGACTTTGTGATTCTGTACGGCAACGCAGAAACCGTCTTCGGATTGACGCTTCAAAAAAACGGGATCTTCGACTGTGAGTGGGGTTCTTTTTCCCATGACGACATTATCGGCCAGCCGTTCGGCACAGTCATCCGGGAGCGGAACCCCTGGCCGGCACTGGAAAAGAAACTGCTGATCAAGGCGAATGCGAAAGATGGGGCGGGTCATTTATCTACTGGCGGGACAAACAAGAAGAGAAAAACCGACAGCAGCGTGACGACAACGGATAACCTGGATGAAGAAATCGATCAGGAGCCACCAGAGCAAGGGGTGGAAAAGAAAAAGCAAGCAGCTGGCGCTATTATAGAAGTAGGGCGAGGAACCAAGGCCGACTCGCTTGAAAAGAAGAACAGCATCGGTGCAGAAGATCAGGCGAGCTGCAAGGGCCGCGACGAGATGAGGGCGACGAACAAAAGCAAAACTTCGCCAACAGCACCTTCCCAACAGCATCAACAAGCAACAACAACCGCCCGCCGTCCGAAGTTCCTGAGTCTGATGAAGCCGAACCCCGACTTGGCGACACTCTCCCTGCCGCACCGGACGCAGATCATCTATCATGCGGACATCTCTTTGATTCTATCTTTGCTCGATTTGAAACCCGGCGACTCCGTCGTAGAAACCGGCACCGGCTCGGGATCTCTGTCCACAAGCTTGGCAGCGAGTGTCTCGCCGTTCGGAAAAGTTTTCACGTTCGAGTACCATTTCGAGAGGTTTCGCAAGGCGAGGGAAGAATTTGAGATGCGAAAGGTGAACGGCTACGATAATTTGTTCACCTTTTGGGGGGACGCTTGCGCTTTGCATAATAACCACGCAGGAGCTCCTGCAATAAACGAACAGGCGGAAGTAGAACAAGAACGCGAGCAAAGCGGTGAGAAAAAACCAAAAATGGTGCGGTCTTTCCGCGAGGGAATAGAGCTCCATCTTGCAGAAACAAGCAAGCAGGAACAAAGTGCTGGCATGAGCAACGCAGCATCCTCCACCTCCACGAACACGCTCTCGTCGCGGCCTTCATCCTCCACTTCCTCACCAGCAACACCCTACTTTGTCGACGCGGTGTTTCTGGACCTTCCGCAGCCGTGGGAGGCGATTGAAAACGTGAAGCAGGTTTTGAAACTGAATGGGAAGCTCTGCTTTTTCTGTCCCTGCGTGGAGCAGGTCAGCCGCATGTCGGAAGCGCTGCGGTCCGGTGGCTTTCTGGACGTCCGGACCTTTGAGTGTTTGGCCAAGCCGTGGGGGGTGTGCAACACGAAAAACAACGGGGTCAACAACTCCATGCAGTTGCCGATGCGGGGACACACCAGCTACGTGTCGGTGGCGACCCGGTGGGATGACGCGGATATTTTGTGAATCATGTTGTGAAATAAAGCCTGTACAGCTTTTTTTTTGCGCTCTGACTGTGATAACCGATAAGTACCGAAATACTCGCGTCTGCAAGTAGAAGTCCACCACACAGTCACAAAATGACGACGATTGCCAAATCTCGACTCATTCTTCAGAACGCGCGCAAGCCAGCCAGGAAGCTTTCGTCCAAAAAAGTTGAATCCTGTTCAACGTCGTGCGTCGTAGCTGAGGGCCTTGTCAAGAACATTCGCTTACTCGATAGCTTTGGAAGTTATTTCTCTGCCGCAAGTCATAGTGAGAGCAGCCTTCGTGACGTTTGGAAAAACAGTTCTGTTCCTCGTTTGGTCGTTTTTTACTAGTACTCGTACTTTGTCGATAACGATCAGTCACAATCTCAATCTCGTGCGGGAAATGTACATTGAAATTTGGTGATGTTGAAGCTCGTAGAGCTAACAGAAAACTACATGATCACCAGCGCATTTTTGCAGCTTTTTTTTTCACGAACACCGCACCGCTTTATTGTCGTGGTAGTTGTTACGAGACATCTCCAGCTCAACGAAAGAAGTTGCAACCATGTCCTCCCCGAGTCAGCAACCAAGTTCCTCTCTGCTCCACCATGCGAGCGTGGGCGCGCTGTCCTCCGTCCTCGCGGTATCGTAAGGAAAAATCCCCCCTCCCCATATCGAAAAGAAAACTTCTGATGCTGATTTGTGATCACAAATCGACTTGTATTGCTAGAAGGCCAAGAGACGCCGCCGCCCCCTCGTTTGCAGGCAATTATTTGTCATGCTGTTTTCCGCTTCCAGTTGCTTCCTGTCATGCTGAAGACGCAATGCTTTCCCACGCCAGCCAGCACTGCAGTGTCTACATCTCTTGCCTTCTAGCATGACAGTCTGACTTGTGATCACAAATCATGCTACACAAGTCGCCCTTTGAGTATGTGTATGGGGAGGGGGCGTTTTTCCTTTTGATGCACGGGCTTGCTCCTCTACCCGCTGGACGTGCTGCGAACCCACAGCCAGATGGACAAGTCGCGGAAGGAGGAGAAAACGTTGACCGTTTTCCAGCGCTATCAAATGTAAAAATGTCTGGGTCTGGAAAGTTGTGATGCTGAGTGGCGTAGCATGAGGAGGCCACAAGTGCTGGGTCAGCATGACAAATTTCTGAGCTTGTAGGTGTTGCCTATTCTGCATGACAAATTGCGTCTCCGCATGACAGAAAAGCGCGGCTCTTGGGCAACGTGCATGACAGATTTAAGAGTCATGCCAGACAAGCATGACAAACATGCACTCTTCCAGACCCAGACATTTTTACATTTGATAAGCGCATTCGGGTCATTTACGAGCTCGGGAGGAGAGCAAAGCAGGCCGAGCAGGAGAAAGCGGGCGTCGGCATGCAGCTCCTGTTTGGCTCCCCGTCCGGGGGGACCACTGCTGTCAAGATGAGCGGTGGAAAGGAGCAAAAAGCTGATGAAAATAAGCGAGAACAGCGCAAGAAGCAACTCGAGCAGATTTTCGCCGGTGTGAAGGGATTCTACAGTGGTCTAGTACCCGTCTTGACCACGATCGGGACGTCGCAGTTCGTGTATTTCTACCTGTTCCAGTGGACCAAGAAGGTGGTGGCAAAGCTGCTCGTGGCGTATCAGGCGAGTAGAAGAGCAGGCAAAAGTCAACAAGTGGCCCTAGGACTTGCTGCGGGTGACGCTGCTGCCGCCGCCGCCGCTGCTGCGAAAGCGGAAATACAGAAAGTAGAGGAAATTTCCGCGTTCCAATCTTTCGTCGCCTCGCTCGTCGCCGGGGTTTTGAACATGCTCCTAACCGAACCGCTTTGGAAAGCAAACATGCGTTGCATGCTCGCAGCCAGGAATTCCTCGGTGTTGATGAACGATTCCGCTGCTTCGAGTGCCACCACGTCGAAGCAAACGGTCGCGAGCACCAGCCCGATTTCGCCCCTAGTGACCGCGAAAACGCCCGTCATGAGTCCGAATAAAAAGAATGACAAGAATGTTTCAACAGCGGAGCAGGAACAAACCAGCAATTATGCACAACACCATCATCAGCTAATTATGCCTTCTACGGCAAAAATGCAGAACGTGTTTCGGGTCGCGTACCGTATGGGGGAGGAAAACGGTTTCCTGTCCCTCTGGGACGGGTTGACAACTTCGTTGTGGCTGGTTTCGAATCCGGTGTTGCAGTACGCGTTGTATGACGTGTTGAAAAAACGGTACCTCGACTACTTCAACAGCGGGGGTCCTTCTTCATCCCCGCAAATTATAAAATCTACAGCAACCATCTCCGCCTTCGTATGGAGTTCTCAAATGTTACATTCGCAACTGTATACATGAATTTGTAATGCAGGAATGGGAAAAATGAACGGGGGGAA
Source organism: Amoebophrya sp. A120 (assembly GCA_905178155.1). NCBI lineage: Eukaryota > Dinophyceae > Syndiniales > Amoebophryaceae > Amoebophrya > Amoebophrya sp. A120. Next base: position 901,467 of record CAJINV010000004.1, on the reverse strand, counting down.
ATTGCGCCTTTTGCATTACAGGTTTGGCGCAGAGAGATTCTAATGCTATCTAGCGCGTCAAGAACTTGTCATGCGTTTTTGCATGACAAATCATGTACTTAACAGCTGAGAATGTAACAGTTGAGAGCCCGCCCATACTTCGCCGCCTTCCTCATTGGCAGCATCACGAAAACGATCGCCACCGTGCTCACCTACCCCCTGCAGGTGACGCAGACCCGGATGCGCACGCTATGCATTGCAAAAGTATCGTACTCGTACTAATTGCAGTTATGCATTACAAATCTAGTTGTTAAGGTAAATCAGCATTACAAATTTAAATTTGTAATGCTAATGCTGAGCTAATTTGTATTGCGATTTATACTAGTACGATACTTTTGCACAGGATACACCCTGGTTTCGAACGACGTCACGTTTTTCTCGTGCATGCAGCAGATCCTTATGCACAGTGAATTTCCCGTACACGTACAGATCCGGTCTCTGCATGACAAAACTTGGCTTCGATTCTAGTTTAGCATGACAAGTTTTACGCTACAAATTGGCGAAATTTGTGATGCATGCTGTACATGTGCGGGAAATTTTGTATTGCATAATCCTGGAGCTCGAGGGCTTCTTCAAGGGGTTTTTCAAGGGGCTGGGCCCGAAGCTGCTGCAGACGGTCAGTCAAGCGGCGTTCATGTTCGCGTTCTACGAGTTTCTGCTGGAGAAAACGCGGAGGGCGTTTCACTGAATGATATAATCCAAAAACAAAAAGCTTTAGCTTATATTTCTCATCCATCGTGGAGGTCGTGGTCCTCTGACATCTACTCGTTGTATCAGAATGCGAAGGAATGAACCGAATAACCGATTACTCTTCGGGCACCTGGCTTGTGTTGGTGCTGGGTATGTTCTACTTGAACAAGATGCAATTGTCGTCGTGCGCGCGTGTTTGATGTTCATCGTTGCGGATTTGCTACTTTTCTTTGAGAGGCTGCTGCTCACTGCTGTTGAGCAGGCCTAGTTCTTTAGAGCGAAGAGTCAGGTGGTCCGACACCTTGACCGACGAACAGAGCTCACACGCCGAGCTTTGCACTGCACTGGAAGCAGCTGCAATATAGATCTAGATTACGTAGATAATCGACGGCAATTGGGCTTCTTGTCTACCACTACTTACATCACAACAAGGCAAAAATATACTGCTGATTCTCGAGTGAAAAGGAAAAGGATGGCCGCCACTTCTGCTTCTGACAGCGGTACCAGCAGCACGAGTAAAATCGGTCGGTGCTACATTTTCATCCTCGTGATAACCGGGTTTGCGATTTCTGTCGGTTTGGTGAACGTGACGAAATGGCTGTTATCCTGTACAAAAGCATCGTATTCGTATAAATGCAAGTCTTGCATCACAAATTTTTTTCTGAAGTCCGATCAGCATTACAAATTTGATTTCTCATGCTGAGGAAATTTTTTGTAATGCGTTTATACGAGTGCGATACTTTTGCAGTTCATAGCTGTACGTCGAGCACCATTTTCGTTACCCGGTGTGGCTGACCGGGACGCACATGCTGATGAGTTACGTGGCGGCGAGCGTTGGTCTCTTCGTGTTCGAAATCGTCCCCAGGGAAACCCGGCCGATATTGACCATGAGGCAGCAACTCTTTTTGATAACACCCTTCTCCTGCGCCGGAGCGCTGAGTCTGGGTGCGGCGAACATGGCGCTCGTCTACCTCTACCCGTCGTTTCATATGGATTGCAAAAATGTCTGGGTCTGGTGGAAGGATGCAACTTCTGATGCTGGCTTCGGGTTCTAAAAAAATCTGTGTTGCATGACTAGCAAGTAGAAGATTCGACTTTGTGTTTGTGCTACACGGTGGAGAGGGCATTTTTCATGCAGGATACGCATCAGAAAGCCCTCAAAAAATTTGTGATGCTAGGGCAGGCATCAGCATCACAGACATCATGGGTGGTCATGCAAAATGTGCATGAGAAATCTTGCACTCCTCCAGACCCAGACATTTTTGCAGTCCATATTTCACGCGATGCTGCAAAACTCAACGCCGCTCTGGACCGTGCTGTCTGCCATGGTGTTTCAGGGGAAAAGGTACATCTACATATGTTGATGTTCCCAAAATGTTGCGAAGCAAATCGGATCTACTACCACTTCCAGATCATCATCATCATCTACGAAGAAACATTGATTTAGATTTGCGTTTGTTTTCTAACCTCCTTTGTTGCAATTTAAACTTTTTCGCTTCAGCCCGCCTGGCACACCAAAGAGCTACAGCATGACTCTGAAATTTCTACAGGTTCAACCGCAGTGCCTACCTCGCCCTGATCCCGGTCTGCGGCGGCGGCGCGATTTGCGCGTTCAACGAGGGCAGCCAATTCGCCGTGTTCGGGCTGCTGATTTCCCTGTCTGCCGCGCTGTTCCGGGCGGTGAAAGCCGTGCTGCAAGCGGAGCTGCTTCGTGGCGCGGATTTGAAACTGGATTCCATTTCCCTGCTGTACTACAGCAGCCCGGTCAACATGCTGCTCTTCTTCATTTGGAGCTTTTTCCAGGAAAACCAACTCGAGCCCTACTACGAATTTTACTTCGCATTGACCTCGATGGGGAAATTTTGGGTTTGCCTCGGCGCGTTCATGGCGGCCATGTTCAATTTGATCGGGTTTCTCACCATCGGCTACCTGGGCGCGGTCGTGGCCATGGTGGTGGGGAACATGAAATATGCATTGCAAAAGTATCGTACTAGTAAGTATAAATTGCAATACAAATTTGGCACAGCATTACAAATCAAATCTGTAATGCGGATTTGCCTATATCAAAAAGATTTGTAAAAATGTATAAAAAGCAATTCGTACGAGCACGATACTTTTGCAGAGCATATGAAAACGCCGACCACGATCTTGGTGTCCGCGATCGTATTTAACAATCCTGTATCAAATGTAAAAGTGTCTGGGTCTGGAAGATTGCAACTTGTCATGCTAGTAAATCTGCAGCATGCAAAAATCTGTGTTGCATGATTACCAAAAGTCGCCCAATTTTGACCAAGGCGGGAGGTAGTTTCTCATGCAGGATAGGCATTAGAAAGCTCTCGCACAATCTGTCATGCTAGCTCCGGCATTCCAGACCTCATGGGTCATGGAAAAGCAGCATGACAAATCGCGCATTCTTCCAGACCCAGACACTTTTACACTTGATATCCTGTGCATTGGAAGCAGATCGTCGGCTTTCTCGTCGGCGCGTTTGGCGTTCTCTTCTACGATCGATACGGCCGCGAGGAAAGCAGCAAGATACCGACTCCGAGCAACGCGATCGGGCGGGTACTATCTTCGCCGGGGTCGTCCTCGCGCAAGATAAAGTCGCCGGTGACGAAACGGAGCTTAAACTTGCAGGAGAAGTACTTGTCCAAATTCGGGTTTGAGTCGGTGCCGAACAGAGAAGTGCTGGATGACGAGGAGTTCGGATTACAGGACGAGGACGAAGAGAATTACAATCTTGATTCAGCTTTGGACGAGGAAGAAGACGCGGGAATAAACAGTGGTAGTAAAGTGAATCTAGAGCTGGCACACATGGACGCATTTGGTGGATCTTCAGGCGGAGGACGACATGATGCACCGGGCGGCACTGTGGTGTTTGGGGCGGGGGGCCACAAGGAAGCAGTGAGAATAGATGTGAACGACACAGGACCAGGCGGGGAGAAAAAGCAGGGCCGCGGGTCAACTAGAATAAACGCAGGTGGTGTTGTATCAAATTAGAAAAGTCCTCAGCTGTATTTTTCCTCATAGGGCCAAAAAATAAAAATAAAAATTGCGCAGGTTTTTATGTATCAGAAGCAGGCCCACCCTTCAGGAGGTTCTCCGGAACAGGGTACAGCCTCCATCTATCAGGCTGCATAGCGATGGTGTTTGGGGTACGAAAAGCAGACCAATTGAAGCCAATCACGGCGGCAGTGCAAAAAGAAAAACAGCACACCGTCGCGCCTGAGCAAAAAAGTGACCCCGTGTGGCCACCGTAGCATCGGGAATTGAATGCAAAAAAAGCTTCTCCCTCTGCTACCGTATTTGTACTCACTCTTCTTCCTGACCCTAGGAAAAGCTATGTCTTATAGCATCAAAGTGAGCTGCTTTTTCAGAGAGTTCTGATCCAGAACTCCGTCGTGGAAGTTATTTGTACTCATAGCAAAAAAAATGAGTACTCATAGCAAGGTTTCGGACGTCAAAATCCCAAGGATTTTGATCAAAAAAGCAGCTTGCTTTTGCAAAAAAAGCATCTTTTTTGCCTTCTCCGCATTACAGCCTCGACGGTCCGAGTCACAATTTTGGCCAACTGAGGCACTTCTTGGCCATGCTTTTCAGCGCCATACCGTCGCGATGAGTCCTCCTTTTCAAAGCAATCCCATCACTCACAAATAAACAGCAGGCGCATGATTTCCGAACTTGCCGTGAATTGCTTTCCGCTTGGGCGGTGCTGCGCGCCTTGAGTTCTGATCTACAAATATGCTTGATTTTTTTTTTTTCCCTATGAGGAAAAATACAGCTGAGGATGTTTCTCATGTGATATGTTGGCGCAGCTCTCCCTGCCATGCTTGGAAAGAGCCAGCAGATAGGGATAGGCGTCGTAGGCGGTGGTACCGCCCGGGATGGAGGTTTGTAGACGAATTCCTGGCCGCGACGTGGCGACAATTGCAAGCTTGTTCGCCCTCTTCCTTTCGCACAAAGGAGGCGTGACGCCGCTCCTACACCAAGTAGGGCGTCCTCGAGTGGGACACGCACGTGCACCAATTGTGGATCAAGCGGTGGGACTGTACTTCTGCGATTTTGGGTTTCTGTGATTCTGCAATGAACTGGAGATCGTGCATGATGGCTGAAGTAATTCTTGAAGATCTTGAGAAATATTTGAAACTGTGAGTGTCAACGTCTGTAGTTACAGGTAGTGATCAAGACCAGAAACGAACATGAACAAAGCTCCGCCCACAAAATGGAACTGCGCTGAATACTTTCACTTGCTACTAGACGTTGTACCCGTGTAGGCCGCAGGGCCATGACGTTGCTATGTAAAGTCTCGTCTTGTTGTGCTCGTCACTACTTACTTTTACCGCTAAGGCCGCGCAACGTCGTTTGGCGACGGCATGGACAGCGAAATCGTATAAAGATCACTATGTATGTGTATGTTTGATGTTCCAGTTCACTCTTCATGAGTTTTCGATAGGATTGAGTTTGAGAGAGTTTAAATCTTAGGCTCTGGTTTGTTTCGATCCACAAAAAGTTCAACTAGATCATCACGGAAGAAAACCACGGCTGAGATCCCAATCCGAACGTGTTCACATGAGATCCTTGTGACAGACTCGAAACTGCATGTAGTTCAAAGCAGTGATTGCAAGTGTGGAAGAAATCAAAAGAAAAGTGCAAAAGTCTGATCCACCTGATCCCACCAAAAACTCCATCCATTTTGTACGTATAGATCCAAATCTTGGTCCTCCCAATAAATCCGAGAAATTTGATCGCACGGAGCTTGCTCTCGACAATGTTCTTAGTGTTTTGTGTGGTTGACATAAGACCTAAACGCACACCACCACCAGGACGAGGATTTTGCAAGAGGAAGGTTATTCAGAGAGAGACAAAGAATTTTATCGACACATTTCTTTAAGGTTGAAAAGCTTGTCTTCATGCTGGATCTTGAGCTTGCTAGTTCACTGATATAAGATTAAGAAGTAAGTAAATTACAATCATTGAACCTTCCAGAAATCACGCCCTCCTTTTGTTCCTTTGATACCGCAGTAAAAATGGGACAATCCGACGTCGCTCCCCGCGATGAAATAGATACCTCCCGCCCAAAGCCGGAGAAGGAGAAAAAAGCAAAGAAGAGCAAAAAGGAAGACAAGAACCTCGACGTAGACGGCGATGTGGACATGGAAAATCAAACATCGAGTAACAACCAAAACACCACAAGTTCAAGTGCCGCCCCCGCTAAAAAAGCGAAGAAGATCAAAAAAACGAAGAAGCACCACAAGGCCGATAACTCCGACGCCCCGACGGATTCCGACTCCGACCGAGCCATCGAGCGGAACATTGATTCTGCCCTTTCCGCGCACCCGGGCAGCAAGCGGTCCGAGTGGATCACGACCGCGGAGTGGAACAAGAAATGCGACGTCTTTGTGGAAAACAACCCCGGCAAGGACTTTGTCGAGAGCCGCGACTACCTAAACCCGCGGCGGCGACGGAATCTGACCAGTCCGTACTTGACCAAATACGAGAAGACACGGGTGCTGGCGGCGCGGGTCAACCAGATTACCTTGAACTCGAAAATTTTGATCGACCCGAAACTTTACCAGTTGAACGCGTCGTCGTTGGAAGGCTGCGATCCGGAGCGCATCGCGGAACTGGAATTGGAGCAGGGCAAAATTCCGTTCATCATAAGGAGATATTTGCCGGCGGTGAAACCCGGGTCGGGCGGACAGGAGCGGGATTACGAGGACTGGCGGGTCTGCGATTTACTGGATCCGGATAATTGGTAGGCTGCTATTCAAATGAAGATGAGCTGAAGCTGCTGCTGCACATCTCCAAACTCAAACTAACGCTATCATGTGTTGGTCTTCATCAAACGCTACTGCACTGTGATGATATCGTCCTGGAAGTTATTCTGCAAGAAGGAAACAAAAAAATAAAAATATAATGAACCCATGCGCCCGAATCTGGCGACGACCTGAGCTGCTCTGTTGTCTTGTCGCGGTGGTACACACGGCAAGTGGTGTTCATTTTACACATCATCATTTTCGATTGCTGCGATTCCCCCATTCACTTGTCGAAAAAAAAGGATCTCATATAGCGGAACGTATCTGTTGGTGTTGCTGCTCTCGTCACCTCAATCACTACAACATGATCTTCATCAAAACGTCGTGCTGCTAGCAACAGACTAATTTTTTGCCCGCTAGGAAGATGAACACGTCAACAAACACCTGCCTCAACATTCTCTTCCCGATTTCAGCAGGAGCGTCGAGCACGCAGATAAAGATATTATCGGACGATGAAAACGATAATACTAAGCGGCGTTGTATTTCTCGTCCTTGTTCTATTGAAGGAGGAGTAGATCTCATCATAGTGGCAACAAACGGAAAGCCTTATTCTTAAGAACAAGAAGGTCAAAAACCGATCGCAACGTATTGGTGCTTCCAACGAAGATCTTCTTGTCTGTACCTGTAGTGCTCTTTCTTTTTCTTCAGCATGCACGGAGGCTGGCGGTAGATGTTGTTGTGTGTTGTTTACGTACAGTAATCCTCCTTCCTTTGTCTTGCAGGCCAGTCAGCCAATAATTTGGTTGACGTTCAAGATTGTGGTGTCCTCTTCTCGATTCGTAATCAAAACCATTGCTTTCATCGACCCTTACTTAATTAGCGTTTACTTGTTTTGGAACTAGTAGAATTTTCACAACTTCGGGTGAACAGAAGAAAAAGTAGCCTTGCATTCGGAGTGCATCCACCATGCCGATGCAGATCTTCGTGCGTGGCGTCGACGGCGCCTCGCAGGTGCGTTGCGTCGATGAGAAGGCCACGGTTGGGGAACTGCTGGCCACTCTGGACGTCGTGGAAAAAGAGCAGGAAAATAATTTCCACTTGTCCTATGGGGGCAAGGACATCCCGGAAGACGCTTTCGTCGGGGAGGTGCTGCAAGAGGAGTGCACGGTCGACGTGAATGTCGACCTGCTCGGCGCGGGGAAGAAGCGCAAGAAGAAGCAGTACACCAAGCCGAAGAAGATCAAGCACAAGCACAAGAAAGTCAAGCTCGCAGTGTTGAAATACTACAAGGTAAAGTACAACGTGAAGATGAACACCAGCATTCGGATTCCTCAGTCCTCCAAAACTTATTTATTTTCAGAAATATCGATAAAGATGAAATGTCACAACTAGCTCGTATGATCTCGTCCGCACTTGCGAATTATAAAATAATGACCAATACGAAACACGTCGACAGGTCGACGCCAACAACAAAGTGACCCGGTTGCGTAAGGAGAGCCCGATCTGCGGAGCAGGCGTCTTCATGGCGATGCATCACAACCGCTACCATTGCGGGAAGTCCGGGCTGACCTTCATGTTTAACAAGGAGGACGAGAAGTAGACGGTGTTGACGGTGATAAGAAGAAGAACAACTACATCATGATATATTTATATTATCAGATGTATCACAAGAATTATGAGTTCTGTATCTGCTCTATGATCTGCAGGTACCCCTAGAAAATGAAAGCTTATTTTCAGAAATACAATTTTTGAAGAATCGTCAGCATGATTTGCTGCATTTGCCTACTTCTCTGAGGGCCTTTTCGAACACGCCTGAGGATGCAACAAGCGAGTCAAATGATTAATGGTGGACGATCGATGCAAGTAGTAAGTAGGCCCGATGGTGCTCCTGATCTTCAACTTAGTCCAAGTGTTAGGCCTACTACATGGCGGCAGAAGATAGTGCGTGCTTTCAGTACGAAATCACAACGAGCATCATCCTCTTCGTCGTCCAGGTGGATAATTTTGACCGATTTTCAGGCGGCTTGGAATCATGAGCAAAGTGCCTGCTTACCAAATAATCAATGAAGATGGCACAACTTCTTTATCCACTGCTAATATTACACCTGATGCTTTACGAGTGGTGAAGGACTACAGCACTACTTTTTTGCAAATATATCGACTGGACACCAGCATCGTTCGCTAATTTCTGTCGTCACACGACATTGCAGAGTCTTTTGAATTCTGACGAATCAATGGTGAAAATCAGGATGGTGCATGAAGCAATGGAGCGGTAGTTCTGACGACGAGGAGCAGTCACAACACGAGTATTCTTTTCATCGTCGGCAGTGCAACAGCGCTTTCAGAAGCAGGATCATTCCGTTTCTTGACGTTGACGGTGTCGTGGTTGTTGATATTGTCCACCTCCAACTATCAATCTACTATCGAATAATGTGTATTTTTATCGAATTGTGATTGTCCTCGTCTTTTAGTTCCACATCGGCGTGAAGCTGAAGATCCCTCATCGCAATTGGTCACTTGTGTCGCTTTACATCACACTGCAGCTCGTGGCTGCAAGTCAGTCAAACACGATCATAGCCAGCGCTCGTATATGTTTCTGTAGCAAGTGCAGCTGCAGCAGCGTTTTGCCTGCCCCTGCGAAGCGTTATGCAGTAAGTGAAGACCACTCCGCGAAGGTGATCCAAGGCTTTTCTTTTTGGTCCGCCGCGCTTTTTTGTCTAGTATCTGTGGAAGGAGCTCCTCCCATTGTTCACTTGGACTCGATCACGGTCTATGTAGAAGAACTTTTCGAGCGTAGTAGTTCTAATGAGCTTTGCTCTGACGTGGGGCGAGCAGCTTACTTTCAATTTTATCGTTGCATTTGCAGAGCAGGCTGTTGATTGATGGTCAGCTGCCGATCTACCCGACGATCATCCTCATCCTATACTCTGCGTGCTAGGTGGTAGCATGTATGTAAACGGATTAGTCGATGATATCTAATGTCTCGACCACCGGGCTCTAGTTGGACGAAAACAATTGGTAACGAAAGAATCCTTCGCATGGCAACCAAGTACTTCTACGAAGAAATTACTGCTTCACGTAATTTGTAAATCGAATTGAATTGGAAGAAATCGTAAGAAATTGCAATGTAACTACATGAATCTTCAGCATCTGCACCGCTCGAGCGGCCACTACTTCTTTCCGGGGTTGGGAAGAGTCTCGGAGTAACGTACGACGGGACGTACTCTTTCAACTCCCAGGCAGAGCAGGTTTTGAAAAAAGTCGGAAAGGAGTTTGCATTTTTACAAACCGAAAAAGGTTGGAGCAAGAAACAAATCAAGATGCTCATCGAATCTTTTGCATTCCCAGCAGTGACATCGGTTTCCGTAGTGACATTTCCGTATTTCACACAGACAGCAAAGAAGGAAATCGCGAAAGAGTTTGCAACAAAAATAAAACAGAAGCTAGGCATTCCAAAGCACTGCAGCAATTCGGTCATGTACAATGCCACAGGGCTGCCGCACCCGGTGGACAGTCTGCTAGTAGAGGCATTAATGACTTTCTACAAGGGGGCCGCGCTCGGAATCTGGCCCTTCCACCAGGAGGAGGAAGAGGTGCCCGATTTCAGGCCAAGCAAAGAAGTAGAGAGTGCAGCAGGCACTCAGCCCCGCCCCCCTTCACAGGTTCAGGCCCCGCCGGTAGCTGCCTCGCAGTCGTCCGGTGCGGCTTCGCAGAACGCAGCAGGAGATGGCGACGACTTCCCCCCCGACGACATCCCGAGCGCAGAGCGAATCTCCTCGCTCCGCGACCCCGTAGCAGCAACAGTACTAAAAGACAATCCGCTATGGGCGCATTGCGACGAAGCATGGACGAATCGAATGAACAGAATAGCACTAAATCAAGAATTTCAACCAATAGCGGCAAGCGCGGCTAGCCTGCAGGTAGGCAGGCAGTTCTGGAAGGGGGTGAACAAGATCCACGTCTTCCCAATGAGTAAAATTGCAAGTAGATTCCGTCTTCGTGACCCTGCCGAAATCAAGAAGCACAAACTGAAAAACAACACGCGGCGAATGATCTCGCGTTTGATAGAGAAGGAAGCCCGGCGACACCTGACTAGAGCCGACACGATGGCCACCTTCACCGACGGAGGGGCGAAAGGCGACAGAGGAAGCGGTGGAGGAGCAACCTGGCGCAAGGTTCTCCCGACGGCGCCACGGCCCGCGCCAGTAGTGGCCAGCTTCTGCGGAGTGGAGTCGAAGATCCACTTCGAACTAGAGATAAACCCGGATTCTTTCGACGGCGAGTGCTTCGGTTTGATGCATCAGATCAACGAAATACTAGAAAAAATACCAGCAGCAATACTAAAATCAATAAGAAGACACGTCTTCTACATCGATTCCAACGGACTGGTGATGGCGATAGAAGCACTGCGCGACAAATCCAACGTCATGGCGATTGACATCGTGAAGGCCCTGGAACGTCTTGAACAAGCATCGGCTCCGGGGGTTGAGATCATCCTTAACTGGTGCCCGTCGCACTTAGGGTGCTATTTTAACGACTTTGCAGACGCAATGGCAACAAGAGGCCTGAAGCACGTAGGAGACTCGTCACAGGGACGCAAAACCTTTGAAAAAGTCATCACCGAAAAGCTTCTGCGGAAGATAGTCAGTCAGATAGTGTACAGCTGCCCAAGGGGATACAGCAGCACCCACCCCGCCTTACTACGCAGGTCCGAAGAGCTAGGGCAGTACCAAAGTCACGAAAAACGCCCTCGCTTCATAGATAACGCAATGTGTCTAGTATGGTTAGGGGTGGGAAACCAGGGGCAGCTTGGCATGGGAAAGACTGTACACGACGCCAGGAACCCTTCAAGCAGTTACATGAGTTGTCCGATCTGCGCGAAAAAAGTGACCCCAAGCACTGACCACGTTTTGTATGAGTGCGAAGATGTGCACTTAGTGCAATTGCGAAAAGAACATCTAGGCTGGCCACGACAAAAGTCGTGCGAATCTCGCACAAGTTATTTAAAAGAGCCGAAAAACGTGAAGAACATTCTCAACTACTACGAAGCCGCCTCGAGACAGTGCGCGGGAATTCTTCCCACGGGGCTAGCGAACGCGATACGGGCGGGGCAGGAGAAGTTCAACGCGGCGGAGTTCCAGGAGGTCTTGGAGTGGCAACCCGAAAAAGCACAGACGAAAGTGCACGAGCGAGACCTAGAAAAAATTGCGAAGTGGATCGGCGATCTGTAGCTCGACAGCGTCAGCAGCATGAGAAACAGCAGAAAAAGCGGCACCGTGCAGCTTCTTCCCTTCTGTTGATTGGCGCGGCGCCAAACACCAGACGAAAAAACCACAGCCCCGACCACCCCCAGAGCCTGTCTTCTCATGCGCAATTTTGCCACCGAGCCAAACCGCAGGGCAGCACCACGAGGCGCTGCAGAAATCCCCACCCTCCCCCCCACAGTCTGGCCATGGTGGCAAGAGATACCTCAGGCGGCAGGGCAAGTGTGGGGCGTTAGTGCGGGAGGAGCGGAACCACACACAGTGCGTCCCCTGGGCTCTCCGGAGCCGGAAGTCAGGCACCGTGGGTGCGCCAAGTGGGAGGTGGGGATAAAGGAGCAGCACCAGGAAGATCGGGGGAAAAGTGAGATGATGTTGAGGCGTGTGTTGAGGCTGAAATTTAGCTACAGGCACCGAGCTGCAGTGCATAGTTAAGAAGGACGAAGAACGCGAAGACTGTCCCTACTGAGCTCGATCGCGAGCGCAAAGCGCGGAGGGCATCAGGGGAGAACAGTATACATAAAACGCAGCTGTCGCTCACCCGCTAAGCCCTTCCTAGAGCAACGAGCTTAGATAGAAGTGCTTAGATAAAAGTGCCACGAAAGTATACAAAAAGCTCAAGACGTCTAAGCCCATAAGGCTTACGCGCTAAAATAGCCGCGTCGAGCCGTCGCAGGGGATCCGCTCGGCTTACGATGGCTAGTCTGAGGAGGGGTTTTCCTTAGTTCGGTTCGCCAGCAGGTAGCGTGGAAGAGCACCTGCGGGGACCTGTCGTCTTTTGTTCAGCTTTTCAGGTTCATTCAAACAATAGCCCGCTTTAAGCCTAAGTCTTGATTTTTACGTGCGCGCCAAGAGCGGTACGCTCAAGACAGCAGCGGTGCTACAAGGCCACAGGTAAACCATCCCTACGCCTTCCGGTTTGACCTTGACGAACTGACTACCAAAACTGTCCCGGATTCACCCACGAAAGCCTTCGACGAGGGTAACGCCTCCGCATAATCCGCGGGTAGATCAGACGGACCACAGAAAGGCGTTGCGAGGTGGAAACGACATCACGATAGCGGGAGAGCGGATACAAGGCCTTCGTTCTACTGTGTGGCGTGCGTTGTTTACTAGTCCTGTCTAGCTTGCTATTGTCCTGTCTAGCTTACCTGTTCCTCAGCGCTATTGCGCTCGCTACAGCTCTGCTTGGAAAAAACATTTTACAGTTTGGCCTCCGCTTGTGGAAGGTCGGCGATTCGCGCCTTCTCTGCTCTGCTAGCCGCGCGCTACTCTTCAAGTTCGTGTGGGCTCCTGGTGCTGCGATCACCGTCGGGAGCTAAATAACATGAGAACATAAGGACGTCGGGTCTTTGAAGGCTATTCATTACAAGACCTATTTCGATTAATTTTGGCTTTTTGTAGCGTTCACGCACAAGAGCTTTCTTTGATCGATCTAGGCCCGCCGAAGTTTTGCGTGCGGGTTTGGCCCTCTTCTACCCCTCGAAAAAAGGGGAGTCGCCTGACCCTTATGGTCGTCCCTGCCGCCGGTGGTTGCGTGCGCGTCGCCACTCTGATCTGATCTGATCTGCTATATAGGTTATCTCTCTCTCTCTCTCTTTCCGAGTTACAACAAACACACAAGATCCATGTCATTTTTGCCTGGTGCAGGTGGCGTTTTCCGCACCTGGTCATCGCAGCTACCGAAGATGATCTTGCGAGCAAAAAAATGCAAGAGAGGACTACAAATGGCACAAATGCTGAGCGCCATGGTCCTCACGGTGACGATACTCTATCGTGCTTCATCTGTTTCCGCCCTCACCAGAACCCGGAGCAGTCGGGGCGACGCCTGCAATATTTTCGGGAACATGGGCGGCGGCGGTGAGGGCGGTGAAGCCATAGTTCTCCAGCCCGGCGAGGACGATTGTTGGAACCACTGTGATATGCATTGCAAAAGCATCGAACTAGTACAAACTGCATTGCAAATTTTCTCAGCATGAAAAATTGAATTTGTAATGCATAAAGGCAATTAGCACGAGTGCGATACTTTTGCACAGGATATGCGACCACGAAAACGGTCCCTGCGCCGCGTGCGGCACCGGGGGGATGTGCTGCCGGATTGGCTTTGAAGGGAACGGCTGCAACGGAAGCATCGGAGGGTCGGGGTTTCACACCTGTGTCATCCGTACTTGATGTTATTTTTGATGTTTTGTAGATTTTGTTTTTTAGATTTCCCTTTTGTGCCTGCTCCGTTGGCGATCGGTCAAGCTCCGGTGGCGATCGGTTGAGACACTAATCGCCAGCTACCTACAAGCAGGAACATAGATGCGACCTGTTAAGTTGCGAGCTTGTAGCACAGCGATGCTTGTTACTTCTTGGGACGAGATCTTTGCAATAAAAGCAAGCCGAAGCCTCCTGTTTTTGTGTACTTAAATTTCATCGAACATCTGTACTTTCACAGCGTGGACCGCGGGCCAATTGGTCCGGGTGCGGGATGTCCCATCCGCGCCCGCGAATCTTGTCGGCCGCTACGGAACCGTCGTGGACGAGGACGACATTTCCTTTGCGGATAGCGCCGATTTCAAAATCATCCAGTTGCAAGAAGACAGCAATGTTGGGGAGGACGAGAGGAAGGGCATGGAAAACGAAAGAGCCAGGTCCCTCGCGCCCGCCAGCAGCGGAGACATGATCAGTGGTACAGCTGAGCTGCAAGTACAAGACCAGAACTCGTTTACAGGAGGTCCTGAGCAGTATCACCAACCGCATGTGACTCTGCACGTCGACGCACTTGCTCCGCTGGTGAAAACAAGTAACAAAGAGAGGGTTCCGATACCGCAGCAAATCGCGATTTCAGTCGACAAGGTTTTGTTCTACAACTCGCCGAGTGGTAGTGCTGGTACACCTACTTTGGGAGTTGGACGACCGGGGAGCAGTTCTTCTTTATCTTCGAAGGTGAATTTTTTATCCAGCAACACCCTGCAGAAGTCCGGAAAAGTGACCTACGTGACCGAACTACCGGCGTCGAGCAACAAGAAGTTCGAGAAACAAAAAGGGCGGGAAGAAGTAGCGGGCCACGCTCGACGCGACGAGGTAGTGGTAGACGACCCGTTCTCAGACCCGCAGGTGGTGACTTATGGCGTTCTCAAACGTTACGCTCTCAGCTGTTGCATGAATTTGTAACGCAAGAACAGCTATAGCCGAAGAGGCAAGCTTGCTGCTTTCGCATCACAGAGCTGGCACAGATTTACGCCCTGTTTAGCCCTTCGGAGATTTGTCATGCGTAGCCGCTTGATCATCTGGCGGCTTGAGGTAGTTTTGCATGACAAATTCATCCCCCAGCTCGCCCAAGCCAGTAGCAACAAGCTCAATCGAGTCTTGTTCCCCAAGCACAATAGATGCGAGAAAGGGGCGCGCAATAGATGCGAGCTCAAGGCTTGGCAGCGCTGGGGGAGATGGTGTGGGCCACGACGCGGGAGCTTTCCCGCCGTGGAATCGACAATGGGCCTGGCATTGACGTTTTGCGCTTCTATGTTAGCTGCGCAGCGGCTCCATCGTCCGTCACGTCCGCGCCTCGTTTGGATCGTGAGGTCAAGATGTGCAGCTCCGTCGATTCATTCTCAGCTGCAACCTTTACACTAGCCTTTGCCTGGCTCTCAGGTGCTTGGCTTTCAAAAGATAAAGGCTCTGCCATATGCTTACCGGAATTTCCTAAACCGCATCGCAGGCTGGTTTCGTGCCTGCGGTGTCCGTAAGATTCCGAATAGTATCTACTTTGTACGCATGGGACCAGCTGCAGGCTGCTGCTTCCTCATAGCAGTTAGCCTGGTCGGTCCCTGCGCAGTTTGTGAGCGCTATAAGTTGGATCGTTGGCGAACGTTAAACGTATGTTGGCGATAAGTTGGACTGGTGGCGAAAGTAAGGTAAAGTTGGCGTGTAGGATGATGTGCCCGAGCGTGATGGCGATGGCTTCGGTCCGCCTGATTCCACGACCTGGTGGCCGAACCATCTGCGGTGAGGTGCCCTTACAGGTTGTGTAGTGGTTTCGGTCGGTTTAGCATGACAAATTCATGTAACAGCTGAGAGTGTAACGTTTGAGAGTCCCATATGACTTTCAAGGGGATTGCGTACGGACAGGCGGAGGTCTGGGAGGCCCCGAAACCGCCGAGGGCGGATCAGCTTGGACAGCCGGTAGTTGTGGCACAGCCCGCAGCTTTTGTGGTCCCAGGAGCTGATGCGCCACCTGCTGGAGCCGCTAGTACCGGGGCGGCGAGTGCCGGAGCGGCAACCAGCACGGTCGTGTCTACGCAGCGACAAGTTGCATCTCCGCCGTCGAATTCGCTTCCGAAGAACACCCGGCGCCGAGTGCCGATGAAGAAGAACGCGAATAGTGGGCAACTGCAGGGAGAGGATAAAGATGACGCAACTTCGATGAGATTGTCCGCTTTCCGCCCGGAGGACCAACACGCACTGTCCTCAGGAGCTCCTGCAGCGCAAGGATCGTCATTTGTGGCAGTCGTACAACCACCTCCACCCTCCCCTTCCAACTTTCGATTTTTCGCGATTGAGTCTCGATCCGGGTGCCAAAACGGCGAGTTGCACCGGAACCCGGACCAGGCCTCGAGCCGAAATTGCCTGCGCCTCGACATCACTATGCCGGTCAGGAGGGCGTTGGAACTGCAGGCGAAGCAACAAGGGCAGGGAACAAAGATTGGAACTGCAGTCCAATCTTCTACAGCTTCCGCCGCGGGCACGTCTTCTACTACTGCGACTCAGACATCATCGCCGCACCAAAAACTTCTGCAGCCACCCGTCAAAGGAGCCCCTGCTGCTGGCGGAACCGCGACAAGCACGACGAGTACTTCTACCTCAGCGCAGCACACGAAGAAAATGCCCGTTTTCGTGTACTTCGCGGGCTCTTGTTTTGCGGACGGGAGCCAAACCGACGGGAAGCAGTTTTTGAAGAATCTCCTCCAGTATTCGAGGGAGGAATTTCTCTTTGTCTCGTTGCAAATCCGCGCCGGAACGCTAGGACACGCGGCCAGCACTGGGCTTGTGTACAGCGGTACTACAACTGGTGCCGTTGCAGCAGGCGACCCGTTATGAACTGCAAAAGTATCGTACTCGTATAAATGCATTACAAATTTCATCAGCATGAGAAATTTGTAATGCAGATTTGCCTTAGGAACAAGATTTGTAATGCAAGACTTGCATTAGCATTTATACGAGTACGATACTTTTGCACAGCATACCCGTATCATCAGAAGGAGAAAGACGCCGACTACGCCAACTGGTCTCTGCTGGATTCGCGCCTGGCCCTGCAGTGGATTCAGCGACACATCCACCACTTCGGGGGGGACAAGACCCGTGTGACGCTGTTCGGGCAGTCCTCGGGGGCTTGCATGGCCTCCGCGCATTTTGTCTCGCCGAAGAGCTTCGACCTATTTTCCAACGTAATTGCGAGTAGTGGGGGCTTTAACGGGTGGTGCACGGCGGGGCTGGATGTGGCAGAGGACCAATTTGAAAGTTTGTATGTGCAGGCGACCAAATATTTGAAACAGGAACCGGAATGCTTGCAGCTTGGAGGTACTAGTAGCAGCGGCGTTCTTCCTGCGGGCGCTGGCGCTGGACATCTCGGAACTGCTGCGGGAGGTGGACCTGCCACCGCGTGGCCACAGAGCCGTGCTGCGGGCAGTTTGCCCTTGTTTCGAGACCCATCTTTGCAACATCTCCAGCAAGAATTTTCTGGATCATTGTCTCCAGGTGGTGGAATTACGACGAAACCGCCCACTGCCGCGAACTCGCCAAAAGTTCCTGCGCTGAAGAGAAGCAAACTCGGGAACAGCCGGCAGGATCTACAACTGGCAAAGGAAAGTGAAAGTAGTGACAAAGACCGCAAAGGTGGACCGCCATCGCGAGCTGCTGGAACAAACAACTCGTCCTCGTCGTTCCATGATATTCGCAAGAACTCCGAGAAGCAGACTTGCATGGCTGCGTGGTTGAAACAGCAGGTGCACACACACAAAACGCTGTCCGAGTACGATCTGGCCGGTTTCCCGGTTCCGTCGCCCTGCTTTTCCGGCTGTGATTCGAGCTTGATTGTGGACAAAAAACAGATCCTCGCGTCCATGCCCGAGATCTTGAAGTACGGCACGGCCGGGGTGCACTTCGCACAGAAACCCGTGTTGCACGGCTACACGCGGGATGACGGCTTGGACTTCATGGGAGAGGCAAAGGTCGAGGTGCCGGTAACGGTTGCACCACCACTAACCGGAGGTGGGAGTGACGCGGGAGCCGCGCATTCTGAATATGGACAGCAGCAGCAGCTGCTGCAACACGAGGCCGATCGTATTCTGAACATGGACATTGACGGCGAGGAACATCAAGGCCACGATGGAACAGCATCAGGGATGCAGCGCTCGACGTCGACCTCCTCTGCGTCTTCTAGCGTCGCAGAAGGTGGTACTTTGAGCGGCGGATCGGGTGGAGACGAAACGAGCAATGGGACGGGCAGTGGGACTGGTACTGCGACCACGAGTCGAGCTTCTTCTTCGTCCGGCGATGTCCAGATGATAGCTCCAGATGAAGAACACGTCGAACAAGGGACCACCGCAACCGTGGGTCGTGATGGTGTAGTTTCTTCCAACATGCAGCCAAATTATGGCTTCAAGAACAAATCTGGAACTAAAACGAAACGCAAAACGCTGAGCTGGCGCAGGCTTTTGACCAGTCGCGAGGCGTTCCTGAAGTATCTGAAATGGGCCTTCTACGTGCCGGGAGGTGTGGTGGAAGCGGATCAGGTCCTTGAAAAAAGGAAGACCTCACCGGCGAGGACCGAGGTGGCAAGAAATCAAGGAAATTTTCAAAGCCTAGAACCGTGGTCAACATCGGCATCAAGTCCTCCAGCCAAAGGCGGATTTACGAAGAGGACACACGAAGAACGTCCGGAACTTGATGCTCGCGAAGATCAAGATTCCTGGTTCTTCGATTTCAGTCAACAGCTCGCGGACGCGTACGCGCCCGCGGAAAGTGATACCCTTCGGGATGCGGAACAGGACCGCGCAGCTGCTGCTGCGTCCAACAAGGGTGGAATGCTAGTACAGCCGTTCTCAATTCTCTACAACAACCTCAACGCCAGTGGTCCGAACGGAGGTGCTGGCTGTTGCGCTGTGAATCTGTTGAACGACCTGCGAGAGTTCGGCCGGGGTGCCTACCAAGCGGTGTGGTCCCGGATCCGAGACTCCTGGGCCGGCCAGGCGAGTGGTCGGCTGCTGCGGCGAGGGTCTTCCTCCTTTCAACTGTTGGAGGCAGGAGGAGGCGAGGATGGAGTGGCTGCGTCAGCTGGTCGACGTGGTGCACCAGCTGGGGAAGCAAGTGACCATCTGGATTTAGTACAGCAAACAGGGGCCGCCGCGGCTGGAGGTGAACTACATCAAGACCAGGATGTTGTGATGGATGATCGAGAACCAGAACAAGGCGATGACCTCCACGACCAAGATGTTATTGAACAAGCTGGTTCACCCAGTACTTCTTATTTCAATTACCTCTCGCACCCGAAATCGCAGTCTAAGCCGACGCTGCCGATTACGGACGAGAAGTCCCCCTTCAAGAAGCACAAGTCGTGGTTTTTCGCCACTGAGCGGGCCTTCACCTCTTGGGAGTACACCTGTCCGACGGAATTTGCGAGCGACGTTCTGGCGGAGAAGGGGATTCCAGTTTACGAGTACGGGTATGTGGACGATAACGACGACGAAAATTATCTCCCTTTAGTCCCGCACGGCTGGGAAAGTTGGCCTTTGTTCGCGAAACATACAGAGGTGAAAAGAACTTCTAGTTCAACATTCTGTGCTGGTGACCACGACCGAGTTCTTAGAATCGGCAGTAAGACCTCTGTGTCTGTGTCGATGAAGAAGAAAAACGAGATGGCGACCTTGGCGAGTCAGATGGCGCGGTACTGGGCCAACTTCGCGATTTTTGGGAATCCGAATGGACTGGGAAGAACTTCAGCAGCTGCCGGAACTGCTGCTGGTGGACCACTG
This sequence comes from Amoebophrya sp. A120, assembly GCA_905178155.1. Lineage (NCBI taxonomy): Eukaryota > Dinophyceae > Syndiniales > Amoebophryaceae > Amoebophrya > Amoebophrya sp. A120. Next base: position 881,706 of record CAJINV010000004.1, on the reverse strand, counting down.
GACGAGTCACGACACGAAGGCCCAATGCAAAGACCAATTCCACAAGCCGCAGCACAGCTAGGAAGGGTGGGAGGTGGAACTGCTGCAACAACTTCTTCCACAACAGTAAACCACAACGACGGGCTGTTCACAGATTTTGGGTTTCTTATGAAAAAAAAAGAACTGGAATCGGCGCTCTTGCAGGAATATCGCAGGTTGAAAGAAACATTGGCAATGTCGGAACAAAGTAGTACCTCGACAGAGCCATCCCAATCCTCTTTTACTGTCGGCGCGGTTTCACCATCGGGGATGAGTCGGAGTGCTGGAGTGGAGGAAGCAGCTTCTGTCGAAAAATCTGTGCAGGGACGTCTGCAAAAAACACGGGTCGTGTCCTCGGTATCGAAAGTAGTGGAGCAGCAGAAAGTTAAGAATCGCCTGATGGTGATGAAACGCTTTCTAGCCCCGGAAGATGTGGCCAGATTGGAACAAGAAGGTGAGATTTCCTGCTCCCCAACCTTGCAGCTGACAGGGGGGAAGATGTTAACAGGAACGGAAACATCGAGCCCGTTTCACGGGTATCAGGTGCAATTCCAATCATCTCCTGCTGGAACCACAACTATCTCGCCGAGAGCGTCGAACAAAGGGAAGAAGCTGGCTGCTCCTTCAGAACTAGCGCAGCAAGGGCGTTGTGCGCAAAACAGTAGCGGTGCTCCACCTCCGACGAGCTTACCGACTGGGAAAATAAAGAAAGCGGGACTGCTGATGTCCCCTGGTGCCGACTACACCACGACAAACACCCGCGCTAGTATGGAAGCGTCAGGTTATTTGAAATCGACAAAGTTGCTATGATTTGCCATGCATAAAACGGATACCAGTTGGATACCCAATTTTCAAGCGGTGCATGACAAATTTTCCGAGCACCAGAACTCAATTTGTCATGCTGTTTGTGCACAGACGACTGCTTTTGTCATGCTCCTTTAGCAGCTCTACTTCAAGCCCTAAACTGGCTGACGCTCGGCCTCACTTGCCATCCCGGCAAGACAGACACTTCATGCCTTGCATTTTATGCATGGCAAATCATTTCAACTTTGACGATTTCAAACCTGACGCTTCCATAGCTAGCAACGCGAGCACGGCTGTTCCGGATGAGGACTCGTGTGCTGAAGGCTCTTCGCGGAGTTCTATCGGGAGCTTCGGTTTTGCGGCGTTGCGGCTCGAAGATGATAGCACAACGAGGTTTTCATCAGTGGATGAAAGTAGTACAAGGAAGAAGACACGAACTTCTGGTCTCGTTCTTACGTCCACCGCGAAGGACGGGCAGACCGGCAAGCATGAGGAACCATTGATATTACACCCAGAACTTCTGCCGCCGCTGCCCCACTGGCCCCGGTTTGAGTCGAAAGAAGATCCTTTCGGGTTTTCGCTCGCCCGCGGGGAGCAGTACATGGGACTGAATCAGCGACTGGACACGCAGGCGCAGTGCGGGTTGTGGAAAGAAAATTGGGCGGAGCTGTTTGTTTGCCTGAAAACCAACGACAGGCTTTGGTCAATGGGGGAGAACTAGGTAGTTGGAAGACGAAACAACAACGACGAAAGTGGAGGGGATGAAAGACAAAATATGATGATTGCTCGAAGATCAAAAAGGAAAAGGAGGTCGAGAATACAGGTACTCTTACTCTATACTTGTGTGAAAATTTCACAAATTAATACAGCACGACATCAAATGTAGATGTCTGCGCCACACAACGCATTTAATGACTTGCAAGGATGTGCGAGTGTCTATCTCTATGCCTATGGCTATTCTCAATACGATGATCTTCAATTTTTGGATATGCATTTACGTCAACAGCGCCTAATCATCGACGGGGTAGCTGCAATTTTGAACAACGAGGAACTTGAGCCTGACATCGATGCAAGAAGTTGACTCTTCACAACCGGCTCATTCTCATTTCACTTTCAGTACTTAGAAGACAGGCTGAAGTTTTTGGATACGATAGAAGACGGCTTCTGCATGTGTATGCGATGCCAAAAAGTTGTCCGCGATTCTCAGAATCCTGTGTACTGCACCAGCTTATCGATTGTATCGGCCGCCAAAGGCAGCACTTATTGATGTTGAGTAGTCGGTTTTCCAGCACGACTAGAAGCTTGTGTGCTACTAGTTTCATCGGTGGCGTGGAAATATGCGAAGTACTAACATAAGCATACTCGTAATCGAAGCTGTCGTGTCTGTCTAAGTACGTTGTTCTAAAGGAATTCGGTCTGCAACACGAAGATGCAATAGATTGAATTCGAAGTAAAAAGTGTTTGCTCGTCGGTTTTGGATTTGGTGGATGCGAACATCTCGTCCCACAAGTTCTAAATCTAAAATCGGTCCTTTTGTCGTGCCTCACACTCACCCTCGTTCGCAACAGAGCAAAAGCGTTTATCGTCCTTATCGTCCTGCTTACGCATCAAGAACGGTGTCGGTTGCAACGAAAGCGCCACCAGATAGGAAGTTTCGCTTTCGTTCACAAGGAAGAGACATGCATGGTTGCTCAACGTGCAAAATACTGAGGACTATCTTCGTGCGGCAGCTGTTGCTCTAGCGGGCCCAGAGAATTGCTTCTTTCTCTTTGTACCTTCAGGAAAAAACCCTACCCACTGAAATTTGTTTTCCAATTTTATTGCATTCGATTGATCGTAATTGTATTTGCAACTCTCCAAGATCAAGAACTACATCAATCTTCTTGGAGCCTGTCCCTGAGCCATGTTAGGCCCTTGTTTCTCCGGCCCGTTGTTCCGGCGTGCGGGCCCGGGGGCCGCGTCGAGCCTGACGTCAGCGGCAAACCGAGCAGGAAATTCGAATGCGAGCGCCCTTGCAGGAGCTATCGGTACTTCTGCAAATCACAGTTTGTTGTACTTCTCGACGCAGAAGTACTACCTCAGCTTCCAAAACCCGCACCAGCAATCACCGGCCCGAGTTTTCAGCAGCGCTCCGCCGAGCTTGGACTTGATCAACCAGGCTCCGCCGAAAGTGGGGAACCCTTTGCCGACGCAACCCCTGCAGAAATCCATGGGGCAGACGCTTCCGGCTGGTATTTTGAAAGTCATTTTCAATTGCATGTCTTTGCGGCGTGCACTAACTGTCGTTTCCCCTACTTTCATGTGGAGCAAGACATGATCATATCCGTTTGTGGTACTAAGCAGGATTATGTTAGTTTTTATCCTTTCGCAGATGCAAATAACTACACGTGTCAACTATAACAGCCCCCACCGTCGGGCGCGGCGCTGCGGTGGTTGAGAATGCGAAGGCTATGGCGGCAACCTCAACATCCTCGAGAACTGTGATGAAGATGAAGACCGCCAAATTTAACTCGCGCAAGCACTCCCAGCAGCTAAACCAAATCCAGAAACGCATTGCCCAGGCGAAGATGCGCGTTGCGTTGTTGAAGAAAAACATCGCGACCTTGCCGACGCATGGCGCGCTGAGGTTGGGGAAAACGAGCAAGCCAAAGCCAAGTAAGACCACTTCTACTAAGATGGTCCAGATGAAGAAGAAAACGACCCAGCCTAAAATGCAAGCGATGAAGAAGAAAACAGAGAAGAAACCAAGCAGAAGTACTAACGCGGTTAATATGAACCTTGGGGATGTGAACATGAAATCAGTGTCCCTACGCATCGATCCGGTAAAGTTCGATGTTGTTCCAAGGAAAAAATCTTCTTCGCCGAAAAGAACCGCGAGCAAAATGAAGGTGATGCGCAACAAGACCTTCAAGGTGAAGGTTCCCCGCCGAACGAAATCTTCGGTGCCGAAGATGAGCAAAGCGCTGACGAGAATGACCACCACGAAGATGAAAACAAATCAGCAGTTGAAAAAGCAAAAATCTCCAACCACCTCGCAGATCCAGCGTCTGAATTCAATGGTGCGGCAGATCGCGACTAAGAACCGGCACATGCAGTGGCAAGCGGTGCAGTTGATCCAGCAAGCGGTGAGGGAGCAGCAGAAACACTCCAAGGAATTTCAGCGAATTAAGTCGACCATCAAGGAGAATGAGAACATTGCGAGCAAGGCGCCGCAGAGAATTGCCATCGGTAAGCCGGTGACCACCCGGGAGCTGCAGAAGTTGAAGGAGCGGGCGTCTATGCGAAAGTTGAACAGTTTGGTGAACCGAATTGAGAAACAGGCGGCGAAAAGTGGACAAACCGGGAAGAAAAAGATCGACGAGCTGGTGCGAGAGATAAAACGGCTGAACAAGGAGAAGGAAAGGAATTCGGTGCTCATGCGCCGGGCAAAATCTAAGAATTCTCCTGGAACTGCGCGGAACAAGAAGTTCAACGTGGTAATGGCGCAGATCAACCCACCTTTACCAGAACCACGGAGCAGTATTTCCTCGTTGTCGAACAACACGACAGGACAGCAGACCACTTCCTCGGTTTTCCTCAACATGAAGACGAATGAGCAGCAGAGATTGGACGAATTGGTGCGGAAAATCGCGGAAAAGGCGAATAAAACCCGGCTCAACATGAAGACGAATGAGCAGCAGCGATTGGACGAATTGGTGCGGAAAATCGCTGAAAAGGCGAAAACCCGGGCCGATAAAAAGACAATCGACCAGCTGGTCGAGCGGATTGAGTCGAAAATGAAGAAGATGGGAGCTGGTGGTGGTCGTGGTGGGAGCAGAGGACGCGGCCATCAGGTTGGTCCGAGGAAAGTTGCTCGAAGCAAAACGTTCACCACGAAAAAGCGAACTGCGGGAGGAGCACGACCAGGTGGCAAAAATATGAAGATGAAAATCACAAAAATGGCAAGCAAAATGAAGAAAATGGCAGCAGCAGCGAAAACGAAAAGTCGTGGCCGGTTGAGCAGCAAGAGAACATCAAGCAGTCTGGCTGGCAAGAAGGTGGTCGGTGTCGGCAACACTTCGATCGACCTGCTCGTGCGCAGAATTGCAGCGAAGATGAAGGGTGAAGCGAAAATGGGGACAACAAAACGAACAACGATGTCGAAGATGAAGCAAAATTTTTCCAAGGCGAGCATTGACCAGCTTGTGCGTAGGATCGCGGCCAAGCGGAAGATGATGCAGACGAAGATGAAAACGCCGAAGAAATCCGCTGCTGGGAAACAATCGAAAGGTGGAAAAAAGCTTTCCCTCAACAACCAAAAGAGACTTGACATGTTGGTTCGCAGGATCGCGGCACAGAACAAGAAGATGCAAAATAAAGGCCGGAAAAAGACACAACAGATTTCGCTGAGAAACCAAAAACGACTCGACATGTTGGTGCGCAGGATCGCGGCACAGAGCAGGAAAATGAAAAAACTTCCAGCCGGAAAGAAGCTTTCCATCAACAACCAAAAGAGACTTGACATGTTGGTGCGCAGGATCGCGCGGCAGAAGAAGATGCAGAAGGCCGGCGGTACCCGTGGAAACAAGAAACTCTCTGTGCGGAACCAGCAAAGAATCGACATGTTGGTACGGAGAATTGCGGCGAAGAAAAAGATGATGCAGAGCAACAACCAGGGAAGAAGACCATCGACATCAAAGTCCACCGGGGGAAGCAAAAGCCAGAAGCTTTCCATCAGAAACCAAAAGCGGCTTGACATGCTGGTCCGCCGAATCGCAGCGCACAAGAAGATGCAGAAGGGCAAAATGGCAAAATCCCAAAAAGCAGCCATCGACCGACTGGTGAAGAGGATCGCTGCGAGAAGGATGCAGACGATGAAGATGCAGCGATCGCCGACATCATCATCAAGCACCAAGATGATGAAACTCAAGCTCCCGCAAAACCAGCAGAAGTCTCTGGACGCTCTCGTGCGGCGCATCGCTGCGAAAAGGATGATGACGAAGAAGAAGCACCGGTATCAAGTCAGGGGAAAATTGATGAAGATGCGGAACAAACAGCAAGGTGTCAACTTCGCTGTGGCTTTGCGACACAAATTGTTAAAGGAGCGCCTCAACGCGGTCAAACAGCGCATCCGCATTCTGCAGCGGCGGAGAGGACAAGCCGGTGGAATTTCTGCAGCTACAAGGAAAACCGTTATGATGGGCAAGATGAGGAAGATGATGCGGATGAAAAAGGCGATGAGAATGCGCGCCGCATCAAAGGCTGTCTCTCGTCCAGGCACCGCTCGTCCAAGAAAAATGGCCCGCAAAATGAAGATGATGTCTACTTCCCGTCCGATGAAGATGATGTCATCCTCCAGGATGAAGATGATGAAGATGAAGATGCAAAAGCCGATGAAAATGGGCAGCCAAAGTGGACGCAGTTTCATGGCGATGAAGAAAAGCATGAAAACAACGATGGGCCGGAAAACAAAAATGGCAAAGCCGACTTCTATGAAGATGAGAATGAAGATGATGAAGAAGATGCAGGCCCGTACTGCTGCATCAACTTCTTCCATGAAGACGATGAAAATGCGCAGGAGCATGCCGATGAAGAAGATGCTGCGCAAGTCCGTGATGAAGATGAAAACAGCAGCACCAGCTCCGTCGACCGGTCGATACACAAAAATGCGCCATAATTCTTGTATGATGTCCATGAAGATGTTGCGCAAGATAAACATGGGTAAAATGAAAATGATGAAGAAGGAGCCCAGCCCGATGGCGAAGAAGCTTCGAATGATGGCTGCCCGACCGCGAAAAATGGTGATGAAGATGAAGATGAGCAACAAAGCCACCGCCGCGCACCGCAAGCGCAGCAAGGTGTTCAGGCAGCAGCTCCAGCAGCTCGCGCGGACGAAAAAGTTGCTGAAGCACCGTCTGCGACAGAAAGTTAAAGTTTTGTCCAGAATGCCCGTGTCGAATAAAGCTTCTTCTTCAAACACCTTGCCACCCAACTTGCGGAAGCGCGTTTCCACCGCCTATCGGAAGGTGTCGGCGTTGAAGAAACAGCTCCGCAAGAAACACGCACTGACCGCGAAGAAGGAAAGGTCGTTGCTGAAGAAGCAAAAGCAAATGCTTCTGAAGGAGCAGCAACGGCAGAAGATGCGCGCGGCCGCACGAGCGAAGAAGGCGAAGCTCGAGCGCAGGAAAATGATGAAAATGATGTCGAGCAAAATGATGTCTTCGAGGAGAACAACTTCGACTTCCAAAATGTCTGCAGCTTCTAGAAGACGAATGAACTCACCGCGGCGCATGAAAATGATGTCTTCTCGTGCTGCAGCCCCGAAAATGATGCGGAAACGAATGATGATGAAAAAGATGGCAGCTGTCGGGCGTTCCGCGCCGCGCCCCAATCTGCGGCCCTTGCAAAGCGGGCAGCGTGGTGTTTTGGTCCAAACCCTGGTCACGCCGCTTTCCGCTTCCCGTGCGGGAGGTTTGCTAGTTCGAAACCGGGTGGCTCGGCGCGTTGGAAACTCTTCCAGTCGGAACACGACCAGAAGACGCAGGTTCTTCAGCACCAGGTCCTCGTCTAGTACTGGCGAAGGCGACTCTACGTCTTCGAAGAAAATGATGGCCGCGAAGATGAGCAAATCGTCGATGAAAAAAAAGATGAAAATGAAGATGATGAAAGCCCCGTCGGCTATGAAAATGAAAAAAAAGATGATGCGCAAGAGGCGCCGTCGCGACCGGTATCTGGAAATGGAAGACGATGACGACGACATGTTAACCACAGCCGGCATTATGGCGGTTGCGGCCTCCAAGAATAAAGGTGGAAACGGGGCGCGCGGCAAGGGAGGTAGAGGAGGTGGCATCGACTACGACGAGAGTGACAACTCGTCCGGAGAGTAGAGGAGTGGAAAACGCTTTTTGTTTTTGGAGCTGAATGTATGACATCAAACCCGAAGCTTTTAGTACCATTCGTTTTTCCACATTAATATCATCACAAGAACTACTCCTCTGTTTTTTTTTCTATTTGCTTTTCTTTCACTGACACTGTTATGTCGACCAACTGCTAAGCAAGCCAAGTCCAGACCAAGATTGAAATTGCACCGGACAACATACAATACTAAACAAACATAAACATTACATTCCCTTATTCCAACAATTTTATGGGTAGCGTGACTACCTGCACAAAATATTTTCATTTTCTTGATGCTGTTGCTGTTTTAGTTTTACTTTTTTATTTTTTATCAGGTAATCACATTCTATTTCTATTGCAGCAATTGCATTAATTAATCACCCGCTTAGTATTTGTTGATGAATTATGATTAGTATCAAACCTCCCCGACTCCTAGATCTGACAAGACATCTGATGCATCACGTGCGAGCAGTTCATGGCTACTTCTCGATTTGGAAGGCTGACAAATTTTTCACGCTCCGCCGTTTCTGTATGCTGTAGAAAAAAAAGTACTGTGGTTCTCTTCTTCTAACAGAAACTCGACAGTGAGGCTGTCGTTGCTCCTGTATGTATTGTCTACCGGCCTTGCGACACGCATCAAAGTTGTCGTGTCTGTTAGTTAGTACTCCAATTTTCATCCTAATTTACGATGAAGATCGGTATCGTACTATGCGTGACCCTCTACTTTGGTTGGCCGCTTATTTCTGTATCAACCCACTGCGCCTGCAGTGATCACTTGCACTGCCTCGTCCGCTCGGTCGTTTGTTCTAAACGTGGGACAAGTCTTCGGTAAGTATGTGCTACTACGTTCTTCCTGTTCGTCCAGCCACGTCGTTCTTGGCCACGTGAGTAGTTCGTACGAAGCCGTATCAACATTTTTCGTTCAAGCCGCGGCACTCTTTCGAGCAGCAAAAGAACGTCGCCATTACCATTGATAACGACGACCGTTGGTTTAAAAACAAAGATGCATGATCCACCACAACTACAGCCGGAAGCTTGAGGCACACACACCTTCATAGCTTGCATTTGCATTTGATCACCCCACCACGACAGACGAAAGAAATCACGTTTACACTTAAGTTTTTGACCCAATTATATAAAATTAAAATTCGAATTTCTCCAAGAACCATTTTCGTATCGCGTGCTGTTGTCCTTGTCGGATTTTCAAAAGTCTGCGTACTGGTCTTGCGTTGAGCTGTCGTTGGTAATTTTGTAGGTGGAACACTCTAGGTCTAGAACCACGGACCGGGAGTTGGCGCATTACAGACACAAGACGATTTGTAGCTATTAGCTCACATCAACGCTGCAGCGACCGTTACACCAGGCGATCGCCTCCATTTGAAGTGTCAACTACAGGAGCAAGGAGCTTGGTGAGTCAAGAAGTCCAAAAAGGAGCGCTAAACTTACACGACCATACACCAGGACCTTGCTGACACGGGGGAACCAGTTTAATATACGTGGAACGAGCTTGGATGAATTGGAAGCAAGTACACTGTTTCTGTTTCTTCATGCTGCATGATATTATCACCGGAACACCATCTTTAATTATCTTGAAGATATTAGCGAGAGCGGGACTCTTCTGATGTAGTGCGTGGCTATTTTATTTAGTTTTTACTTTACTATTTTCATAGTCCTATGGTGCTGGCCTCGAGTCATGCAGTTGTAAATGCAGGCAGAGCACTAATTAGTCAGGCTGTTGGTAAAAGTTTTTCACGCGTATTTTTTTCAGGTCGTTCTTGAACGCCGTTCGTCGCGCAACTTTGACCTCGTCGAGTGACGGGCGTCTTGCAGCCGGAAGAAATCCACTCTTGCTCTTCTTCGTCCACGACAGCTTTCGAGTCCAGGCATAACCAGAAGCGGCTTACGGCGTCATCATGATCGTGTTTCCTGCCACTTGGGCCTCGTCGCTGTCAGGAACAAAAGATAAAGCGACGGGAAGCCACCTGTTGCCCGTGCGGCAGAAGATCATGCATCAACTAATGCGTTGCGCAATCTCACTCTGGTTTGCTTCCAGCGAAGTTAGCAGGCTCTTTCTTGCGTACGCCTACAATGCTTCCGCCGTTCGTCGTGGACCTCGCATTGATGAAGTTCTGTGGACAGACACAGATGATTATGCTTACCACAGACACGGAGATGAAGAAGATAGAAGTCCCTATCATTATGACTACGAAGATGCCCCATCACAAATTTCGCAGATGGCGTTCATGGAAGAAGACAAGAAGAAGGATCGAAAGCAACGGAAGAAAAGACGTGCAAAAAAGGACCGCAAGAAGCGAAAAAGTAGGAAGAAGCGGAAAGCGGCCTCGTCATCGAGGCGGCAAGAACGGAAGAAGCAGCGAGAACCTAACAGGAACGGCCGCGACAAGAACTACAAGAAGAATTCAACGATGCGGGACGAGGGAATTGAAAAACGAAGGTTGGTGCAAAAGCAAAGCGAGAGCGAGTTAGTGGCAAAAGAGCCGCACCACGCAAGTACGGATTCTAGTCCGCCCGTTGCCAGCGACGGTCCCGCAGCTCTCTCGGCAAATGTAAGCCACGCGAGCCAACCCTTGCAGCAAGAAGAAGAACCGTCTCAGCGGGACGAACACGAACGAGCCAGGGCTAACTTTAATATGGAACGCAACGCAAACCCGAGGCGCACTGCCAATGAACTGGGCGAAGATGGTCCAAAAAATGCGACCCAGTCGGGGACTGAGCGGGTCGGTGTTGACAGAAAACAGCCACTGGTCGCGGCCCGTGAAGAGTCGCTAAATAGTACAGGAAACACACCTTCCAACGCTACCGGCGTGATCAGCGAACACGATCCTGCCACGCCAAGGGGTGGAGGAAAGGATTCTCACCGCGGTCTGGCTTCAGGCGGCCGAGAAGATGACGCTGCGGACCCCGAAGGCGACGAAGGCACAAAGGGCGCAATAGCTGAACATGTTGGTGTTGCCAATAGCACCAGCGCGAGTGGTGCGCTGGCTGCTGATCGTTTTGTGGGCTCAAGCTTCGTGGAGGAAACAAGAACAAGTAAAAGTATAACGCATTTATCGCGTGCGGTTCGGAAGTTGGTTGGGCGGGGGACGACTGCAAAAACGAACGGAGTTGTAGATGGTCGCGTCGAACATGCCGTGGAGAGGTTCCTCACGATCTTCGAATCTGACGCCACAGTTCCAGATGGTCCTGGCCGTATTGAGATGGCGACTGGGTTTCTACGGGATGATCAAAATGTATCAAAAGGAACAATCCCCCCTCCCTATATCGAAAAGAAAATTTGTGATGCTGGATTTGCGTACACAAATCAGATTGGTCTTGCAGTAGAGGACTGCAGGCATATGCCAACCCTGGGCAGCGAGGTTTTGACATAGACGCCTAGCATTACAAATGTCCACACTGTAGGCCCACGAGCATCACAAACCGCTTGCATAATGCGGCGCAGCCTGTCTGGAGTTGTCTTCCAGCAAGACAAATACGATTTGTGGTCACAAATCAGCACTGCAAATTTTCTGTGGCCTCGTTTTCGATATGGGGCGGGGAGATTTTTCCTTACGATAAAATGCAAAAAAACTTCTAACCAAAATCGAAACAAATTAGGGCGGAAAAATCGGCAAATAGCATCATTTTTGCAAGCGCACTTTTTGGGGGGGCAAAAAAATTATGGCTATTGGGGGTGTCGCTACTGCTTTTTTTCCTGTTGGCCATTTAGATGCTGGCGCCGCTCTTCGTTGTCACGTTCCGCCATCCGGCCCTCCCCTTTTTCCAATAGAGCCGCAGCATTTTGTTGAAGTTGCATGGGCCTGCGGCCCCCCGGCGCGGGAAGCCGCGCCCCCTCTCCGGCATCCAATTCCGTACGCGCCCAGACATCTTCGCATCTTCCCTTTACGGCCAGATATTGAGAATGCGGACGCGCCAGCAGTCAAATGCTTCCGGGGGGGTGCCGAAGGGGGGGGGGGTAAGGGGGTGCGCTTGGGCTGCCTCTGGGCTACCATTTTGGGGCACGCAAAATCGGCAGTTTCTAATGGGGATTAGGGGGTCGGCATAGGCTACCGAAAGGGTACCCGGAAGGGGTACCCGGAAGGGGTGTCCGAAGGGGGCAAAAATGCACCCCCCTGACCACCCCCCTTGCCGGGTTCCCTCTTCCTCGTGGCGAGCGTCCTCGTTGTGGTCCGGTCCCGGAGGTGGCCCAGCCACTTCTCGAAGAGCGGGCCTACTCAACATTGCCGGGCCATCTGAGCGACAACGCACAGCGCGAAGGCGCTGCCGCCTGTTTCGTGTCTTGCTATGAAGGCCTTTTGAAAGCCGAGCTATCATGTTTCTCGTGGAAAAGATGAAGTGATGCTTTACTTCTGTTGATTTCCAGGTAGTTGACTCCCTGACAAAAGAAAAAAAAATACCCCCCCAAAGTGTGAGCTGACAAAAATGATGCTATTTGCCGATTTTTCCGCCCTAAACAAAGGAGGAGTTTCTTTCTGAGCTCTGGCGGAAATTGGAATTACGGGCAAGGAAAGGTGGACAACCCCTCCAGCAGCTTGCAGTAGAGGTGGACCGAAGTTCGGAACGAGAGGCCATCATGCAACTTGCAGTCCTTGCGCTTGGTCTTCGATCCCGGATCGACGCGGAAGTGCGGGTGCTTTTGGGAAAGGCGGAGTCTGTGTTTTGGATAGCAACAGCAAGTGAAAAGCCTAACGGGCATAATTATTACACTGCTCAGCAGAGAACTGATCAAGACGAGGCGATGGCGCTGGTGGAAGAAATGAGGCAACAAGTACGGAGCAAGCGCTATCTGGCTGATTTTCCCGTGGTCGCCCACATTACGGCAACGGCCGGTGAGTACCGATGGCGATGGAAAATCAGTCGTGATCACTTGGACACCGCGGCCGGCAAAGATAAATCGGCAATCGTGTCCCTCGCTACCATGATCGGAAACTTGGCGATGGCCTGGGCAGGCGCCATTACATTGCCCCCGCAAATAAACTATCTCGAAGCAATGAGCCACTTCCGTCAGGTACGTCTACTTCATCACGACTACGAGGACACACAGCATGGTCCGCAGAGTCACAACTGGGCGTGGGCGTCAAGAAAGGATACCATAAGAAAGAGACAGGTGCGCGATTGCAGAGTCGAACCCGGCCGACTCGAATGGCTTACTGGAATAGCACAAGGTCGCGTTGGCTTCAACGGTGACTTTGAGTGCCTTGCAGCACTCGTGTCGTTTGGCATGGCTGTGGACCTAGCCACCAGCGATCCGGATTACTTGCAAAGCCTGTCCGAGTTGTATGCTGTCGTTGCTACCACGCAAACGATGTCCGAGGGCGACAGTTCCATAGACGACCTCCTTCGAGGTTTATGGCGCGCGCCATTGCAGACACAAGTGTTGGCCGAACAAAAAGAAAAACAACAACGACGAGGAAAGAGCAAGGGTAAGGGAACAACCACGGACAATGACAAAGCAGAGCATGACATGTCGCATCTCGCAAGCGTGCCAAGGCAGAGAGTTGATATTGCGGTCGCCGCACTTCCAGAATCGCACCAGAACCAAATTACAGAACAGGGCGTCGAAGTAATCGAAGCTATCCGGGCGCCCACATCGTCCGCCTCCTCGACGACCACGGGTGATGCAGATGGTACAAAAGCCAAAGGAGCACTTGCTGTTCTCTTCCGACAAAGGCCGCATCTTCTGGCGCGCGCCGTCTGGGTTACTTCGTACGGGGCTGCAGGTAACTGGAGAAATTTTTTCTATTGTGGTCAATATTCACCGGTGCGGGTCATTGCAGATGAAGGAGAAAGCTGTTTATTTCGCCCCGACAGTCTCCACACCGCGCGAGCGTCCGCTTCCGGTGAATTGAGATCCTGGCTGACTGGGCAACTCAGCACAGTATATCGACACGCCGGAGTCCTCCCAACATCCGAAATCGAGGGCGACACGCCTCATTTCACGCCAGTGTTTCTGTTACAGGCGCTCGAGTATCATCACAGTGAAAAGCTAGCTGCGGGAGTGCTCCAAGATCTGGAAAACGACTTCGAGGACAGATTGTGGCGCTACTACATCAGCCCGGAAGATATAAAAAAGCGGATTGAGGAAATCGCGCACGATGAGGACGCATGGTTCGATAAGGAAGTCTTGGGAGATTTGAAGAGCAAGGACGAGAAAGTAAGCAGGACCGAGAGCCGCGAGGACGCATTAGGTTTACGTTTGATGTGGCCTGGCAAAGAAGAAAAGAACTCTCGGATCACGACCCCGGATGGGATATTCGTGGTGCGGCAAGGCAATTATCTTGACTTGTGTTACGTGAAGGAAGCACAAGAAACCGTGAATCGCCATCTACTTGGTCTCGTCGACGACGCCCACGCGGAGTTGTTGGTGCTTCAACTTCGCCGGTTGGAGGAACATGGTTCGAGAAAAAAGCGAAGCGAGCTAGTTGGCGACGTCGTCGAATTTGCGAAACCCATGCTTTTACGAATAGATCGCGTGCACTCCTGGCAGACGAGTCAGTCGCGAGCGGCTACTACAACCACCAAGGTCACCAAGACGTCCAATTTATTTGGCGCGGACTCGCGGTTGCAGCGTAAGCAACATCTTACGGAAGCAATGTGGCGGCGTGTCCTGTTGTCCCTGGGGGCCGCCGCACTGTACACCGAAGGCCTTTTTCAGTTTGTCTTTCGCTCGCAACACTTTTTCTTTCGGGAGGTTCTTGATGCTAATGGCAGGCTCGTGGTGATGTCGCTTGCGAATGCGAGCTCGGAAGGAGAAAAGAAGGCGTTTCTTAAGGCCTATCACAACAGTTTGGAGTTCCGCTCTGAGGCCGAAACTTGGCAGGAGGACAACAGGCGCGACAGGATTGAAAGGTACGTTACGAAGCGTGGATTTCGTGAAGCTACTTGTAACTACCCGGAGTAGCAGGTCGAGGAGGTCGAGCCATGACGTTCGTCGAGCTGCACGTAGTACCTCCGGAGAGCTTCAATCATGGGAGGTCCCGGCTGTTGGGCCACGAATGTGAATGAAATTCTGACGGATTGATGTCAAAGTAAAAAGAATCGCATTCGCATCGAACAACCTTTAAGTTTAAGCTAAATGTGCACGAAAAATAAGTGTCTTACCCGTACCGATACCTCCAAACAAATGGACGATGGTAACGACAACATGTTGTAGTTGCCGACAACCGGCATTATGGCGGTTGCGCTTGCGGCCTCGAAAAATAAAAAAGCGAAGAACGGGGCGCGCAAGGGGAGTAAAGGAGGTGACGTCGACGACGAAAGTGACGACTCTTCTGGGGAGTAGAGGAGTGGATAGCGCATATTTCGTTTTTGGATCTGGAGAAATACGATTACGATCCGAACAAGCTTGTAAATATTTGTTTTTCCAATTCCACAGACATCATGATCATACATCACAAGAAGCCTTGCTCTGTAGTCACTGTTTTTGTTTTATTATGATTCGCTTTACGTTTACTTTATAATTCGGTTTTGGTTTTCGTTTCGCTTTTGCTTTTGTCAACCAACTACTAAGCATCAAACCCAAATTGAAATTGCACTGAAAAGTACCAAACAAAGACCAACACCCCCCTTGTTCAAAGAAGAATTTTTATACTATTTATGCTAACCCTAACTTGATCTTTTACTTTTTTCTATCTGACGGTCGTGTTCTATTGCAGCAAGAAGTTCATCACCCATTTAGTATTACTATTTTTTTTTTTATTATCTTCAAGCCCCGACCTGTCCTCATTAGGTCTACTTCATCGGGTAGAGAGGTTCTTGATGGTGAGACGGCAAGGGCCGAAGTGTTGTTCTTATTGCGCGCATAGCTAATCATCTACGGGTGAATAATCAAAAGAAAATCAAATCAAAATCAAACAGGTAAAAGTCCCTCTTGAAAACAAAAAACAAAAACTAGTTAAAATAGTTCGCATGCGTGACATTCTTGTATTCCCCCCTAAATTCAAGTCAAAACTTGACTTTTATTATCTTCAAACCCCGACCACTAGAAAGATCTAGATCTGACGTGTTGTCACGCGCGAGCACTTCATCATGGCTTCTAATCAATTTGGAAAGCAGCTGACGAACTTTTATTTTCCAGGCTCCGTGACCGTGAGGGATTTTACACGAGGACAGCATGTTGATAATTTTCGTCTGGATACGGAGCAGGGGAGTTGGTCCTCGCGAAGTGATTCATGGGGATCTCGAATTTCTTTATGTTTTGCTTTTTCCACAGTTCTTGAACTTGACGCAGACCTAGAAGTACATTTTCTAGTTCGCCGCGCATTCGGGAAGCAGAAGCAGCAAAAAACGCCATGCGGGATGTAAAATCTTCATTTTGTTGTTCGACATCGTCTGTTGCTGAGAGAATGCGAGTAAGATTGTTGAAAATCATACGCTCACCACCCCCCCCCCCCCCGCCCGAGAGACAAAGAAATAAATCGGTTGTCAAGTTGATCCTTTTCGCTGTTGCCGGGTATCTACTTATTGTGTGGCGAGTGAATGCATTGTCATCACCGAAGATGGAGTTGAAAATGATGGCGAAGCATCAGTCTTGTTCGAAAACTCGTTCTGGGATCTATTCCCTCTTGTCCCTCTGCTTGCTGCTCTCACCGGTGCTGTTGCTTTGGAAGAGCAAGGGAAATCGTGCTGCAGCTTCCGGGTCAGCACGAGGGCCACCTCGACCACGACTTTCATCATCGTGGGCGGCTGGACACAGTGGCATTTCTGAAACGAACGAGGGCAGCACCAATCCATTCGTCACTGTTGGACGAGCAAGGCGAAATCTATCACCTGGTACAAGGGATGTCCTTGCGGCCACGTCGGAGGTTCTTGAAGATTCTATCTCTTCCCCTTCCACCGCGCCGACGAGCAAGCTGTACCACCTAACGCCCGAGAGGTGCGACCACGAATTTCAAATTCTCACCGCGGAAGAATGCGCCCGGGTCGCGAACTACGAACTTGGGTTGAGACGCAGAACCGTCGACCCGCACACGAAGTCTTTCCTCCTGACCGTGGAGCCCCTGGAAGAAACACCCCAGGATTTGATGAAGCACGCGGGGTGCTACTACGACCAACAAGCGTCGAAATTGTACTTGCAAACCAAGACGGACGCACGGGACCGCAGCCGGAACTACAAATCTTATCTAGCGATTTGCCTCGTCGACTACAGTTATCTGCACGAGCACAAAAATGTGCAAAATATCGCATTAATATCTTCGGGAGCAGCTGCTGCGAACGCTGAGGGTGGTTCCGGAGGAGCTGCAGCGGCGGGCGGTGGAGAGATAGCTCCCGGCGGAGCAGGTGGAGGACTACTCCAGCAGCGCGCATCTATGAGGGTCCACGGTGAGCAGACCTTGCACACGGAGTCGCACATCCTGTCCCGGTCATTTTACCCGCTCTATTTCGTTCTCCTCGCTCTCTTCATTTCCGCCTGCTGCCAGATGCTGCAGGACGTTCTGCACAAAGTCCTGCCCTTCGACTTTCCGCACTCCGTCATGTTGTACTGCGCGGGCTTGCTCCTGTCCCACTTTTCCTCCGTTTGCCCGGATTACGAAATTTCCGAAGCGGTTGAAGTGGCGCAGAACATCGACCCAAAAGTGATCTTCTGGATTCTGCTCCCGGCGCTCCTCTATGAGGACTCCGCGAAGACCATTTGGCACGTGGGCAGGAGGGTTTTGCCGAACAGTTTGCTGCTGGCCTTACCCGGCGCGATTTTGAACACAGTGCTGACCGGGGCGTTTTTGTACTTCACCTTCGGAAAATTTACGTTTTTTGGAGCTGGAAGTAATTATACCATAATTCCGGGTGGAGCAGGAGCTGGACCAGCACAGGGAATGGTGGTCGGCCCGAGTGGAGCCGCGCCAGCTGGTGCTAGTACCGGGACGTTGCTACCAGGATCTTCTACGTCAATGGATCTGGATTCAGAAGTGCCTCCCTTTCCCTCTACCGCTTCGAGCGCTTTCGCGGACGCGGCGGAGAGTGTTACCTCTACGGGTTCTACTTCCAGTACGCCTTTCACTACCGCAAGGTCGTCCAGCATGGGAACCATTCCCAATGCCGCGAATGAGTTGTCCTCGTTGATTCCGGAACAGGGCTCACTCGTGTTTCTCCCTCCACAATTGCAGCAGCAGGAACAACTTCTACAACAGCGAACAGAAACGACCCAGCAAGAAGTACACCAAGACGAAAACGGGCCAACAGCGTTCAGCGTGAGCCAAACCTCTTCTACACACAGCACCAACCGCCTCCTAGCTGCGACTTCTTCCACCTCCACCTCCTCCTCCTGGCAGGGGTTCACGGTTTCCGAAGCGCTCCTGCTCGGTGCCATCCTTTCCGCGACCGACCCCGTCGCGGTCATTGGCGCTTTGCACAACCTTCACGCGCCCGCGAAATTGACTTTACTGATCTCCGGCGAAGCGCTGCTAAACGACGGGTCGGGGGTGCTGCTGTTTCTGGTCTTCCTCGACCTCGCAAAGGGGTTGAAACCGTTTTCCTTCACGGATGTCACGTTTCAGTTTGCGTATTTGGCGTTCGGCGGCATTTTTGTCGGAATCATTTCTTTCTGCATCACGCTGTTTCTGCTCCGGAATGTGACGAAAAACGCGGGGAACATCAACAACAATAAGGAGTCGTCCTACCAGGTCGGGCTGTTTATCGTGATTGTCGGCGCCTACGGGACCTTTTTCGTCGCGGACCACCACGACATCGAGGTGTCGGCCGTTCTCGCCATCGTTACCTTCGGCTTCGCAATGTCCGCCACGGGGCAGTACAGCATCGCGGGCGAGCACGCGCACTCGCACCACACCGTGATCGCGTTTCTCGCGTTGGTGTCCAACGAGTTGATCTTCGTCCTCGCCGGCGTGGTGGGGTACCGCTACAGTTTCCAGGCCAATTTGCTCCCCCGAGACTGGATCGAACTGATCGTGCTGTACTTTTTGGTGCACCTGACGAGAGCCATTGTCGTGGCGGTCTTGTACCCGTTTTTGAAAAGGTCCGGATACGGCATGACCATGAAGGAGTGCATCATTCTCGTGTACAGCGGTTTACGCGGTGCGGTTGGGTTGGCGATGGCGATTTTGGTCGAATCCGACACTATGGCGTTCTCAATTGTTACATTCTCAACTGTTACATGATTTGTCATGCAAAATTGCCTTCAGAATCGACACCATCAAGCTGCTTCGCATGACAAATTCCCAGAGGGCCAAGCAGGCTCATAATCGGCGCCAAATCTGTCATGCAAGACGCGCACGATCCCTCCTCTCACTTTTGCTATTCTCGCATCGCAAATTCATGTAACAGTTGAGAATGAAACGTTTGAGAATCCCATAGACACGAGTTCGACCGTGTTGCCGTTAGAGACGCGGTATCGAATGTAAAAGTGTCTGGGTCTGGAAGAATGCAACTTGTCATGCTAAATCTGAAGCATGCAAAAATCTGTGTTGCATGATTACCATAAGTCGTCCAGTTTTGACCAAGCCGCGAGGGAGTTTCTCATGCAGGATAGGCATGAAAGAGATCGCGCAGAATCTGTCATGCTAGGTCCTGCATTCCAGACCTCATGGGTCATGGAAAAGCTGCATGACGAGTTCGCATCCTTCCAGACCCAGACATTTTTACATTTGGTACGCGGGCGCGGATCGCGTTTCACGTCTCGGGGATCGCACTCTTGACGATCTTCATCAACGGCACGACGATCACGCTATCAAATGCAAAAACGTCCCCACCCCATAGCTCTCATGCAATTCTGCATGCTCAAGATGTTTCTCATGCGGAGCCCTATGCCAAGCGTTTTCTGGTCGTGTTTTGGAATTTGTAATGCTTCAATCAGTATAATAGGCCAGATCTTCTGTGATGCTGCTGAACAATTTAAACAGAATCACACTACGAGGCCAAACTTGTCATGCGCAACAACCAAAGCTGGCTGATTTGTCTAGCAGCTTTCCCATCTTGACTATGTCTATGGGGTGGGGGTGTTTTTTCTCAGGATAAACGCCGCTGTATCACTACCTCTCCGTCTACGACTCCGCGAAGCACCACTCTTTACTGCTCCACCGCGCGCTGTGCCAGGCGGAGATTTTGTCCAAGGCGCAACAGTATCCTGTGCAAAATAAGTATCGTACTCGTAATGCAGTCATGCATTACAAATCTTTTCCTCAAGGTAAATCAGCATTACAAATTTCATGTCTCATTCTGAGAAAATTTGTAATGCATTTGTAAGAGTATGATACTTTTGCACAGAATAAACAGAAACAGATGCAGAAGCACTGGTTCTTCCACAACTGCAACTTCGAGATCCTGGACTTGTTGATCCCGCAGTTACACCGGATTTTCAAATCTTCAGACGACGCGATCGCGAGGAATTTAACCGCGGACAACAAGTCCCAGATCACCGACAAACGGGTCCAGCGATTGATGATGCAGCTGGCCTCGATGCTGAACGTGGAGAAAGAGTCGCGGTACCGTGCGAAGATCGAGTTTGCGTCCGAATTCTCGTTATCAAATGTAAAAATGTCTGGGTCTGGAAGAATGCATGTTTGTCATGCTTGTCTGGCATGACTCTTAAATCTGTCATGCACGTTACCCAAGAGCTCCATTTTTCTGTGATGCAAGAACGCAGTTTGTCATGCAGAATAGGCAACACCTAGAAGCTCAGAAACTTGTCATGCTGAGCCAGCATTTGTGGCCTCATCATGAGACGCCACCCAGCATCACAAGTTTCCAGACCCAGACATTTTTACAGTTGATTCTCGTCGGTTCGCGGGTTATCGTTGTGTACGCAACGCGAGATGCTTATGGAAGCGTCAGGTTTGAAATCGTCAAACTTGAAATAATTTGTAATGCATAAAATGCGATACAAAAAGTGACTCTATTGCAGAGGACCCAAGGGAGGCAGATTATAGTCCTGGTAAGGGTCAAAAGTTGGACTGCTAACTAGCATGACAGAAGGCAGCTCTTTTGCCCTAAACCGCATGACAGACTCGCTTCCAGGACCGGGAAAATTTGCCATGCACCGACTACAAACTGTAGGTCTAACTGGTATCCGTTTTATGCATGACAAACTATTTCAACTTTGACGATTTCAAAGGTGACACATCCATAATGCTGAATGCGAGCGACTTACGGAACCATTTATACCCTGCTGGGACCAGTGGGACCACGACGTCGCATTCCAATTCTGCCGGGGCGATTGCGCAGCAACAGATCATGACCACGACCATGTCGCAGAGAAAGAGGAAGAAAGTGAAAACATCCTCCGACTTGTCCAGCAGCGGCGCCGAGGAGGATCATGTACTAGATCTTGACGCAGCTGCCAGGAACACGACGATGTTGTTGAAGCGAAACTCGAACACGTCGAGTGGGCACGACTACGCAGGTCGTGGGCGACGCGGTTCAACAAGTTCGTGTGCCAGTGTGGTGGTGGAGGGGGTGCCGTTAAAGAAGCAGAATTATACAACCATGGGCACTTCTGCACCTGGACCTGGAGCTGCCGCTGTTGCTGTTCAAGGAGTTGCCATGATTCATCCAAAGAGCAAGAAGTTGCACCGGCCCGGAATTCCGCGGAAATCTTCCTGCCAGAACTCTTCCTCCGCCTTCTCCGCCAGCAAGACGCCGTTACTTTGTTGGTCCGGGAAAAAGAAAAACTTCGAGTTCCCGCTGAAATCCAATGCGAGCGTGTTGCAGGGATTGCGGTCGAACAAAACGCAAGAATTCCTGGCGACTGGTGGGGCAATCGGGAAGGCAAGTTCATCTTCTAGTACTTCGCAGCTTTATTTGACGGGTTTGGATGAAATAGATTCCCGGCCGCCCGCCACTTCGCAGCAGTTATTATCTGAACTCCGCTCGGGAAGCAGGAGTTATTTCGAAGAGGATGGTGACACGACGAGCCGGAAGATGTTGAACAAGCACCAAGCTGTGGACGTCGAGATGGCGGCGTTTTGTCAACATGCGGGAAGATCTACCGCATCAATTAGAGAACACGGACCGCCGAAGCGCGTAAACAGCAACGAGAATGTCAATGAAACCGACACGGTGAATCTTCACGTCGAAAGCAGTGAGAACGATCAGGATCATCCTGACGAGCTGTTTGGAAAGCGGATCAGTAATTTAATCGACCACGAAGACCTGCCTTTAGACACCGTCATCGCCTCTCTCCCGTCGAACGAGCCCCGGACGCTGCGCAGCCTGATTCGCTTCTTTAACAAAGCGATCAAGAACCAACGCGTCACGAAGCACACGGAAAAACTGAAAAGCAACGAAGGTCCTGGTGGAACTGATTTTGGAGCCAGCTCGAAGATTGATCTCGTGAATGGCTCGGTGTTGGATGTAGGCGGCGTTGGGATGAACAATAACGGGCATAACGTAAACGTTGGCGCCTGTGCCAATATCAATAAACGAAACAGCACTAGCTCCCAGTTGGAGGATCATCTGATTGCGAATGAAGAGATGCTACGGCGCAGTTACGACGAATCAGAGACCGACCAAGACGCAGACATCACGCCGGCCGCGCACAGGCAGTCTGTGGACGAAAATGTCGGTTGTGGTGGAGCTGTTGAAGAAACTGCGACATTAAATAGCGGAGCTGCTGTGGCGGACGTTTTTGCAAATGACAAAACTACGTCAACTACAACCAGGACGAAGACTGCGAAGAACAGCATCATCTGTAAAACTGGCCGGAATTCAGCGGAGCTCGTGGAGCAGGACGAAATACATGGTCATCAAGAGAGTTCCTCCGACCTGATGAATAAGAACTCCATGTTCGAAGACCACCCCGAACTCGCGGTTTCGCCCAGCATGACGATGACCACTGCCGCCCTCCTGCAGCCAAAATCCATCCTCCAGAACAGCACCCGCGGCCGCGCGTCCTCGAACATCGACAACCGCGGGGAGGCGCGGAAGAGCGTAAGGATCTCCATTATCGACAACGAATCGCCGCTTCCGGTAGGTGGAGGGGGGGAAGAGGAGGTGGACGGTGGGGCATTCGGAACTACTATGAAATCATCTACCCGTGGTATGTTTCCCACCAGAGGAGGTGGTCCGCGGGACAGTACGAGTGAAATGAGCGAGGAGTTGCTGCAAAATAAGAAGGCTTCCACTTCGTCGCTTTTAGTTCTGGATGAATTCCGGCGGTCTATCAGCCAAGACAAAGCTGCTCGGGCGGGAGGTGCGGGACATCAACAGCAAGTAGAACAACAGCGAAGGAGGAATTCGGCAGGGGTACTGCTTCCATTATCTACAACTTCGGGGTTCAACGGAACAGGTCCGCAAGCAGCTCATGCAGTTGACACAAGCAACATCGCAGGTGGTACAATCATCAACGACACAAACCTGCGCACGCCGCACCGGCCACCGTCTCTACCCAGACACCGCTCCTGCGAACAGGATCGCATTGGCCGCGGGAGCGGTCGTCTTCGTGGAGCAGCAGGTTGTGGAGATGGATCTTCGCCCGACGGGCTGCAAAAATCTGGCAACAACTCTGATGAAGATGACAACACCTTCCTCGCGTCCGGCAGCAAAAGCTGCAACAGTAATTATGCGCCCAACAGTTCCAATCCGCACAACATGTCCAACACGATTTCCATGCTGAACGTGCGGCAGGCGATCACGGCGGACATTGAAACCGCTGCGGAGCTGTACCAAACCATCCTCGACGCGTCTTTCGCGGGGTACAGCGAACTGTACTATCAAATGCAAATATGTCTGGGTCTGGAAACTTGTAATGCTGTGTTGGGAATAGTGAATGCTCTGCAATGCCCAGCCAAGCATGAGAAATATCTGCGCTTCGTTGTGTTGCGTTTTTCGCATGACAATGCATAACAGACGAAAGGGTGTCTTCTTGGAAATGCATCACAAACTTTTTGGTCATCCCAGACAAGCATGACAAATCTCGCAATCTTCCCGACCCAGACACTTTTGCATTTGATATGTACGAGTTGCAAGTGATTTCCGAGTTGACGTATCGTGCCTTGATGGAGGCTACCAAATGTAAAAATGTCTGGGTCTGGAAACTTGTGATGCTGGGTGGCGTCTCATGATGAGGCTACAGATGCTGGCTCAGCATGACAAGTTTCTGAGCTCCTAGGCGTTGCCTATTCTGCATGACAAAGTGCGCTTCTGCATCACAGAAAAGCGGAGCTCTTGGGTAACGTGCATGACAGATTTAAGGGTCATGCCAGACAAGCATGACAAACATGAATTCTTCCAGACCCAGACATTTTTACATGTGATAGAGGCCTTCGAATACGCACAAGAGGCGGTCCAGGGGGAGCTGCAAGAGTACTGCTTTCTGACGAACGGACACTTTCCGGAACTCCACCTCCAGCCCCACCGAGTGCAGTGCGAGGCCAGTTTGGAAGTCTTCTGGGACTGCTTACTCCACTGCTTGAGTTCCGGCGTCGGCCTGCGGTGGAAATTCAGCAATTGGCTCCACGGCGACAGCGGGAGCAGCCTCTGTCTGGCGGAAAGCACGAGTCTCAATGATCTGCAGGGAGCAGGAGCTGGTGGTGGTCGTGCTACGACTAAAGAGCTCATGGAAGGAGCAGACGATAGCAATGCTCAATCGAAAAACAAACAGCAGCTCCAGAAGGAGAAGAAAGCGAAACAAGCAAAAGCTTCTTCCCAGAAAAATCATAATCAGCAGCGCAGGTGGTTCAAACCTTCGGAATCTAGCCTGCTCCGCACGAAGTGGGACATTTCCAAGCGGCATTTTGAGGCGATTTTCGCGTTCATCATCGTGAACGAAACTCTGATCGAGGAACTGCCCGTGTTCGATGATTTTCCGCACATCAAAAACACGGTGAACCACTTACTGGAAGCTGCCATGGCGGAGAAGCTGTACCAGCTGCACAAACAGTCGCCCGAGATGTTCATCATGTTGGAACACATCTTGGCCGCCCGACTGCTCTTGATCAATAAGAGCACCATGCTGCAGCACCTGACCAAGGAGGGGGTTTTGAAGCAGGCGGACGTGGAGCACATCCTGGATTCCGTGATGGAGCCGTCTTTTGTCAAGTTGACCACCTACAATCCAGACGGGCAGGTCATCGAAATCATGCGCCAAATCTCCAACCCGGGAATCGGCTTTTCGTTTTGATAAAATGTGTTTCCGTTTTTCGATAGTTTTGTAGTTTCATCACGATTTCTTGCAATTGGAACTGGAGCCGGACTTCACCAGCGTTGCGGCGGCTCAGTGGAAAAGTCTGAGGACGTCACTAGTATTTCGTGCTTTCTTTCACAAATGACAACTTTCCTTGGCTTTAGATTTTTTCAAAGGCGACGTATTTCTGAATTTACTTTTACTTAAAATCTTCCGACCACGACCACGTACGTAGTTGATGCGGCACTACACATTTTTGTACTGCGGCTTGAATTGAATTTCAATGCTCAAAAATCTCGGACAAGTTCTTGGCTTGGGGGTGGAGCAAAAATTTTCCAAACGAAGTTCTTCTACTTGTAAAAGTTTTTCAACGTCATCAAGCAGAAGTGTGCTTGGTGCCAAAAAAAGTTTTCGCGTGCCGGCGTGGGCTTGTAATTTGTTGAGTTCCGTCTCCGCCCGTGTGCGTGTGCTGCAGTGTTTTTTCTACAGGTCTTTGCAGCGCGGCAGCGGAAACATCTGTTGCCGAGGATGGTACAGGTACTAAACTCACTTCGTAGTTGTTATCTTCTATGTATGTCGAAAGTCGCAAATCGTACTTGAGTGTAGAAGTTTTCCGCTTCATCTCATGTTTCTTTTGAGCGATATGGAATTGATTGCGTCGCCCTGTGTAATACCGGAAAGTAGCGCGCGACTGCAGCATGATCATGAAGATGCAAGGTATTAACGAATTTAGGAAGTTCTTCTTAGGATCAACGGGATTCGGATTGCTATTTTCAGCAGGAGTGACTACTTTCACTCCTGCTGACACTCTTTCACTCCTGCTGACACTCAATTAGGATCATTCTGATTCTACTTTAACTTTCTGTACACGACAATGCGGAAGCGAAGAAAATGGCCAGCGCTTTTGCAGCTTCTGCTGTCCCTCATTGCTCTCGGGTCGTTCTTCGCAGCCTCAGCTGTCGGGCGCACCTTGCCCTCAGTCCCTGAGACGACCACAACCACGTCAAACGAGGGCGAAGCGACGGGTAATTACGTAGTTGGCACGAAAACAAGCGAAGCCATACCCATAGCCAGCTCCAAGAACAAAGCGAAGGGTGGTCTTGCGGTTCTCTTGGACGAGCGTAACACTGCGAGTAAGTCGTCGTCCGTGGGAGGAGCATCATCTTCTCGTCTAGCTGCACAACATCAACAGGATGATGAAGCGGATGAAGAAATGCAAAACAGGCAATCAGAAATGGAGAAGACTCTGACTGCTGCAGCGGGAAATAAACGGCACGCGGCAACGATGATGGCACGACACGACGCAGAAGCGCAGCACGGGGGTCATCTTAGGTTGCACAATTTGATGGCCAGGACGACGAAGTCTACCTTTGCATCATCTTTACACAGCTCAACGCACGAGGACTCTTCAGCAGTGTCGTCATCACTACAAAAACGGCGCACGAGTTCTGCACAATCCAGCTCCACCACCTTGGCGCTGTCGCTTTCCAACAAACGCTGGCTTTCCGCGGCACACCTGCTGACGCCGAGCACGTTGCGGAACGACATGGCGAATGTTTTGCAAAACTTGCAGGATTTGGAGCAGGGACGCGATTTTTATGGTACTACAACACAAAGTGCGACCGGCTCAGCAGCTACCACTGCCAGTGGAAGTAGACGGTTGTCCGACCCGGACGAGCCCACGTTGGAATTTTCCTCCGGTCCGGGTGGTGAAGATGCAAAAACCTCCAACCCCCAGATCGCGGAACTAGAAGAAAATTCGGCGAATGCTGCACCCACGACCGCGACCTCTTCCTTCGCGCGCCTCCTCCTGGATTCCCTCTGCATGTTCCTGCCCTTTTTTATGTTTCTCAGCCCCGGGGTTTCCGTCTTCTACCCCGCGTGGAAACAAGCCGATCGGAACAGTGCGAATGCGGGTGGTGTCGGTGGAAGTGCTGGAGCCTCGTTCTCCCTCCCACCACTCCCGCTGACGTCACAAACCACCCAGTGCTTTCTGTGGCTGCTGTTCGGGTTACATCTAAGCAAGGACGCGCAGCCGGTGGTGCTGATTCCAAACGTTGTCGGCCTGGTTTTGGGCGTGGTCTATTTGTATCTCTACCCGAAGTTTCTGGGCAGTGCTGCCAGTAATTCTCCGACGGTGTCTTTATTTAAGCAGCAATACCGCTTGCAGATGAATCTCGTGATCCTGATCGCGGTGATCGGCGTCGTGCTGCATTGGATGGCGTTTGTTTTCGAGCAGAACACTATGGAAATAGCAAATGGAGCAGCAGGACGAGGAGCTACAACTTCATCATCCTCTGAAGCTTCTTCAAGTGGAAGCAAAAATCCACAAAGCAACGTCGCACACGACACTATCGGGTACCTCGCCTGTTTGATTGGGCTACTACTTCTAACCAGCCCTCTGTTTGTGATTCAGCAGGCTCTGGAGACGGGGAACCCGCAGGTGATGGGCAGCTTCGTCATGAATTTGTTCTCCTTTTCCTGTGCCTTCGTCTGGACGATTCAGGGCGTGCTGATCAACCAAAAACCCGTGCTGATTCAGAACTTCTGCGGGACGGTCGCGAACGGGCTGGCGCTTGCTGTTCGGTGGTATTTGGAGGTGAAATTCGGAACGAATTTAGTGCACGGTAGCAGCATGATACCTCCAGCTGTACAGCATGCTGTGGATTTCGACCTCGAGAGCCCGGAGAAGGATCAAGCGAATGATGACGAGAGCGAGCTGACGACGATCACCAGCAGTACTGTGTCGACCACGGCGAGCGTGATTATAGGCGGGAGCATGACAGCTGGCAGTGCCGGTGCACAGAGCTCCTACTCTGCTGGAGGGGGAGCGGCCTTCAGTGT
The DNA here is from genome assembly GCA_905178155.1 of Amoebophrya sp. A120. NCBI lineage: Eukaryota > Dinophyceae > Syndiniales > Amoebophryaceae > Amoebophrya > Amoebophrya sp. A120. The sequence continues at coordinate 854,075 of CAJINV010000004.1, read as the reverse complement.
CGGAGCAGCACAGTTCTCCCCGCCAATGAACATCAAGGGCGGGCCGGTGGAGTGAATAAGTGCTTCATCTTGTTCCATGACACGGATGAAAGGGTACAAGACGGTGTTAGACATGGATTGACCTGCTGTTTTCAACTTTTGCGAACTACCTTCTTTTCCACCATAGATGCTGCAAGATCATGTGCTACTTCTGCGATCTTCGGTTGATGTATTGATAAAAACTTTATTGCACAGGAGTCCCATGATTGTAGCTTCTTGCATCGCAGCTTTTGTGGAGAAGCGAATGTGCAGTCTGTCAGCAAAGAATAGAAAGAAATGAAATTGCCAGCTGCACGAGCGACATGAATTTTGAAAACTACGGCCCGCTCCGGTCGTCTGAATCACTTGTTATCTTCAAACTTACGTGTGTTCCATCTATCGAAGTCCTGCAATCAAGTTGTGCGAGCCGCAGTCTGTCCATTTTTTTACAACAGCTGCATCTACTTCATGCGCCAAAGCGAAACAGAGCGCGCTCGTGCTAGTGTCTAGCCCTATCTGGGACTCCAGCGAGCAACAAAACATAAACACTAAGCGCCGCACTAAAAAACAAAAAGTAGTGACAGAAAAGAAAATCTGCGCGTTCATCTTGCGAGTAAGTGCTGCTGGTGCCTCAGCCTCGGATACAAAATTTTGCGAGAGCTCACACCTGCCCAGACGAGTTACACAAAAAGAAAAAAGCGCGAGACGTTGACTGACTGCCTTTTTGCCCGCGCGCCGCTCGGTTGATTTTCTACCAGACAGATTGCGCAAGTAGTACAACGCCATGAACATGTACTGGTAGTAGATTCAGCAGAAGAATCAACACTCTGCAAAGTGCTTGCAAGCCTAAACGATTCATCATATTGCAAGAATACAAAACCACGTAGGCCAAAGCCCCAGGATCTATGCAAGCGAAGAACATCATCAATTGCCCGGCTCAAGATCTACTTTCTTTTTAGCTCGAGAACGCCTTCTCTAGTAAACCTAAACGTAAACACATCGTCATCGTATGAAAGAAACGCGCTCTTCAAGAAGGATCCTCAGCAATCCCAATCTATGCAGCGCCTAGAGCTTCGTGATTCTAATTTTCGATCCTTTTCACGTCGAGCGACGTTCAGGGAAGAGAAATCACAGCCGTATCATTATTTGCCTCGCGCCATACTTTTTCCTCTCGTCAACATTGCAAAAATCCTGAGGAGGACTGGCGTTTAAATTTTATCGTCGGCCCTGCCATTGCCCTTGCAATACAACTATTGCTCGCTCCATCCTCGAAAGCAAGAGCAGCATACTCGCCAGCAACATTCATCATCGTCTGGATAATTTTCACAGTGCGAGAAGCCATTGCGACTGGATTGTGAATTCAATGAAAAAGCGCGAAAATTAGGAAGATGAAGAAAGGAAATCAAGCGAGCTCACTGTAGTCGACCAGAGCTTGCGCTTTTGTTTCCTTGGGCCACGCGGTGCCGTTTTTTTTTGAAAGTAAAATAACACGACGCAAAGCTCTTTCTTGTTCTTTTGCTTCTACTTTTGGCTTTGCGCAAACAAAACTTATCACTCCTGCCAAAGCCACACGACATCTTCACGCAAAATGGTGCTCATGCTTCAAATGTGCCGCAAATTTGAGCGGGGGGAGTGCAACTTGCGCGACTGCCGCTTTGCCCACGTGGACGACCCGGTGAATGTGCGAAAACACCGCGGGAAGGTCCCCCTTTGCGCCGACTTTCTGAAGGGGAAGTGCGACCGGGTGGAATGCAAGTAGCGATAATTTGTTCTCAAGAACACAACCACAAGTGCAATACTTTTGCTTTCTACCGTTCTTCTTGAGTTATCATACAAGCGGGAGAAATAGAAATTGGAAATTGAAATTCAAATTGTAGAAAATGCGTGAGTGCATGATTTACGGCGTTGCTCTCATGCTGTTGTTGCACCTCCATCTTCCCTAAACCCAGGTATTTCCACCCACCCGCCTGCTGGAACATAGACCCCAATACCAAGGACAAAACCGTTCCGGTTTGCAGCGACTTGTGAACTGCAAAAGAATCGTACTCGTATAAATGCATTACAAATTTCCTCAGCATGAGAAATAAAATTTGTAATGCGGATTTACCTTGAGAAAAAAATTTGTAATGCATGATCGCAATACGAGTACGATACTTTTGCACAGGATACGACTACCTGAATAACAACTGCTTCAAGGATATGGAAGCGTCAGGTTTGAAATCGTCAAAGTTGAAATAATCTGTAATGCATAAGATGCATGACCCGAGGCGCGTGTGTTGCAGAGCAGGCAAGTGAGGCCGATTGTGAGCCTGTTTGGGGTTACAGCTCGAGCTGCTAAAGTAGCATGAGAAAATCGCCCTTCTTTGCCTAAACAGCGTGACAGCCTGGATTTAGGGACCGCCGAAATTTGTCATGCGCCACTTGGAAACTGGGTTCCACCTGGCATCCATTTTATGCATGACAAATTATTTCAACTTTGTCGATTTCAACTCTGACACATCCATAAAGGACCAGGAGGAATGCGACGGCGCGCACCCCGAAAACCACAACACCCTGGCAGAGTTGCACGTGGAGGTTTGCGCGGAGTGGATTCGCAACCCGATGGAGGACGCCGACAAGAGCGGCGTCCACTGCTCCGAGGGCATGGACTGCAACAAGTACCACCCAAGTTTGAGCCACCCGATGTTCGAAATCCTGAAGAAGCAACTGCTCGGCAAAGATTACGTCCCGCCGCCGGGAATGAAAAACGTACCCGGTATGATGATGGATAGTGTTGACGATATGAGCGAGAACCGAAATCAGAACAGAATGACGAACACGTCGAAGACGGGAGGTGCAGCTGAAAGAAACAACCTACAACGCCTGCCACCACGAGGTTGTGCTCCTGGTGGCAACAATAGAGGTAATGACAACAATAACCGGGGCGGAGCTAGGGGTGGACGAGGTGGAAATGCTATCAAGTCCAATAACACGCAGAACCCCTTCGAGGACAATTACATGCACATGGGGGATGAAGATGATTCGCCCGTGTGCGAGGACGCAAACAACCGCCTGTTTCCCACCTTCAACAGCGCCAGTAGGAATAACAGCATGAACAGTCAGTTCGGCGACGAGGACGACTACGAAGACAGCCGCAGCAACAATAACATGGGCGGCGGCGGTCCTCGGGGCGGTCGGGGTGGAGGTCCAACGCAAAGAGGTGGTGGTCCTCGGGGAGGCAATAACATGAACGGTCGGAGCATGTCGAACAACACATCAAGGCAGCTCTCTGGCCGGGACCGCGAGCGCTCCAGAGATCGCAATGGCGTGGAAATTTGCGGCGAGTTCAAGGCGGACCGCTGCATGAGGGGCGCCAACTGTAAATTTTCGCATGACCTCAGCGGCAGCTTGGAAGCGAATAATGGCGGGGGAAGACAGGTAAAAACTGCTTGTAGCGGCGGGCTCTAGTTTCTTTGCATCATGGTGCTGATGCTCGTCGAGCTTGGGAAATGTTATGTTATGATATGGATATGCCTCTTTTTCACGACGATCTGTCAGATGAAACCCTGCTTTTGTTGCATGCACGAACAAGAATGTTCTTGAACAAGCGACGATCTGAAAAACTAACGTAAAATTCAAACCACAGATGAACGACGGTGGGCGCAGATCTCGAGGTCGCGGCGGCCGTGGTGGCGATTATGATAATCGCAATAGCAACATGGGCGGTAACCGCAATCCTACTTCGCTCGAGATTTGCAACGACTTTTTGAACAACCGGTGCGACCGCGGCAGCCGGTGCAAATTTTCGCACGACACAAGCCTGCTGCTGCGCGACGGCAATACTGGAGACGTCTACAGCGGCCCTACGGAGCTCTGCGCCGACTGGCGGTTGGGCAAGTGTGCGCGGTTCGACTGCCGATTCCTGCACATGATCCGGGAAGAGGCGGAAAATGCGGGCTATGTATTCGAGGGCACGTCAAACCGGATCCGCGGCAGACGGGCCGCCGCCGGCCAGACGCGACAACGACGGGGCGGTGGCGGCGCCGGGGGACCGCAAATGCGAAAGGTATTGGATTTCGTCAACCTGAACCTCAGCCTGCTGCTTCTTGTTCTACTTGTTTTTTGAAGCACACATCAGAGGACGCAATAAAGCAGTTTATCATCAATGCAATTTTTGGGTGTGTAGGTGTACTTCATTGATTATTTGGTCAGTTGGGTACCCCCGTCAGTTGGGTAGATCATTCATTCACATACTAGCTCGGGGGAAGGAATCTCTAGGAAAAATAGTGCGGTCGCAGGGGCGGGAGGGGAAGAGAAGAACTAGGCGAGGACGGGAAGGAGGGGCGACGGCGCGCGGGGTAGGGCGCGGGGTCGCTCATCGCGGAATCTTGGGCGCGGTGCTCCCTTTACTGGGGCGGACGGACCTCACTCGCAAAACGCTGGGGCGGACGGACCTCACGCGCAAAACACTGGGGCGGGCGGACCTCGCTCGCAATGCACTGACTGGGGCGGATGGGCCACGCGCGCAAAGCACTGGGGCGGATGGACCACACGCGCAAAACACTGGGGCGGATGGACCACGCGCGCAAAGCACTTGGGTGGATGGACCACACGCGCAAACCCTTTTCGCCGCCCTTGGCGACTGTGGGGGCGCCTCGGGTGCAGTGCTGTCGCGGGCGCGCTGGCGTGGGGCCGGCCTTGTTGCCAATGCCGGCCCGCCCGCAAGCCGGGCGGCGGGTAGGGCGCGAGGTCGCTCGTCGCGGAATCTCGGGCGCGATACTTCCTTCACTGGGGCGGACGGACCTCACTCGCAAAACACTGGGGCGGATGGACCACACGCGAAAAACACTGAGGCGGATCGACCACAGGCGCAAAACATTGGGGCGGATCGGCCACACGCGCAAAACCCTGGGGCGGATGGACCACACGCGCAAAACACTGGGGCGGATGGGCCACACGCGCAAAACCCTTGGCGCCGCCCTTGGCGACTGTGAAGGCGCCTCGAGTGCAGTGCTGTCGGGCGCTGGCGTGGGGCCGGCCTTGTTGCCAATGCCGCCGGCCCGCAAGCCGGGCGGCGGGTAGGGCACGAGGTCGCTCGTCGCGGAATCTCGGGCGCGATACTCCCTTTACTGAGGCGGATGGGCCACACGCGCAAAACACTGAGGCGGATGGACCACACGCGCAAAACACTGGGGCCGATGGACCAGACGCGCAAAACCCTTGGCGCCGCCCTTGGTGACTGTGAGTGTGTGAAAGCGCCCCGGGTGCAGTGTTGTCGGGCGCTGGCGCGGGGCCGGCTTTGTTGCCAATGCCGCAAGCCGGGCGGCGGGTAGGGCGCGAGGTCGCCCGTCGCGGAATCTCGGGCGCGATACTCCCTTTACTGAGGCGGATGGACCACACGTGCAAAACACTGAGGCGGATGGACCACACGCGCAAAACACTGAGGCGGATGGACCACACGCGTGAAACACTGAGGCGGATGGACTACACGCGCAAAACACTGAGGCGGATGGACCACGCGCGCAAATCACTGGGGCGGATGGACCACACGCACAAAACACTGGGGCGGGCGGACTCCTCCCGGCCTCCGTCTTTCCCGGCTAGCTTCCGCGTTTCCCGGTTTCCGCGTTTCCCGGTTTCCGCGTTTCCCGGTTTCCGCGTTTCCCGGTTTCCGCGTTTCCCGGTTTCCGCGTTTCCCGGTTTCCGCGTTTCCCGGTTTCCGCGTTTCCCGGTTTCCGCGTTTCCCGGTTTCCGCGTTTCCCGGTTTCCGCGTTTCCCGGTTTCCGCGTTTCCCGGTTTCCGCGTTTCCCGGTTTCCGCGTTTCCCGGTTTCCGCGTTTCCCGGTTTCCGCGTTTCCCGGTTTCCGCGTTTCCCGGTTTCCGCGTTTCCCGGTTTCCGCGTTTCCCGGNTTCCGTGTTTCCCGGTTTCCGTGTTTCCCGGTTTCCGTGTTTCCCGGTTTCCGTGTTTCCCGGTTTCCGTGATTCCCGGTTTCCGTGTTTCCCGGTTTCCGTGATTCCCGGTTTCCGTGTTTCCGCATCCATGAAACCATGGGGGCCGAGGCAGGGCGCGCAGTGAGGCGAATCGGGGCAGCGCGCAAACTTAGGCAAACCGGGCGAGGGGAGGTCACAACTGGGCAAACCGTGGCAGGGTGCAACATTGGGAAGATCGGGGGAAGGCGCAAAATTACGTTGATCGGGTTAGGGTGCGAAACTACCGGCCCAAGGCGTGCAAGGGTACAAAATTAGGGAAATCGGTCTAGGGTATAAAATTCGGGGAGGGTACAAAATTAGCCAAATCGGGGTAGGGTACAAAAGTAGGCGAATCGGGTGAGGGTATAAAATTAGGCGAAACGGGGTAGGGTACCAAATTGGCCAAACCGCGCAGCCTCAGACGGGAGGGCTTTGGCTCCCGCGGTTCTGCTCTTCCGACGCTAGACAAAAATAACCCCTGCGACCCCACCAAACCCCTGCTTTATATATATTACCGGTCGTATAAAACACAAATCAGGAACTCTGCGGTGATTTTCAGCTGGGCAAGTGTCTTCGTCCGGATTGCCGCTTTGTGCACGAGTTCCGTGCACCGGACCGTAGCAACGACCCAGGCAACGCGCGCAACGTCAGGACGAGTAACCGCGAGCGCAGCCCCAGGAGGGGTGGCGGAGGGAAGGGAGGTGGTGGAAACCAGAACAATTTTACGGGCGGTGCTGGTGGACCGCCACCCCCATCGCAGCAGAATTTCATGGGCGGCGGTGGTGGAAGACAGATGAACATGGGTGGTTTCGACGACTACAGTGGCGGCGGAGGAAATAATGACTTCGTACCCTGCATGGACTTCCGAGCCGGTCGCTGCTTCCGGGGGGATAACTGCAAGTTCTTCCACGAACCGGGATACGGCGGGAACTGATTATAGCAGGACGAGAACAAGAACTGATGAAAAACGTACAGTGCAATTTTTCAATCATCTTCTGCACGGATACGGAATTAGTCGTGAGACTGAGAAGATTCAGCTTCTAGTACTCCTGAAGCAGAAGTAAGTACTAGAAGTAGACGATTAGTGCTGATTGCAAGGGGCTGTTGAAGTAGAAGATGGATCTTCACAACAGGCAGCTATCGCTCACTACAGGTACTGACCCCCTGTATTAAAAACCGACTATCAAGCTGCCAGCACCAGGCAAGGTCTACAACCACTAGTAGCGACAGAAGAACCTCTCCCCGTTATAGTACATCAGAACATACGAGCAGCGGCCGCACGGCGAAAGTTGATGAATACCGCAATCTCCGCCAGTAGAACGACATCATCATCAATACGACAACCGTCAATCTTCTTCACCTTTCTCAATTGGCGATTTCTCTCCTCGACAAGCGAAGTCTTCTATCAAGATCGTCTACGTCGAGTACGGACTACCAAAAATCTTCGACATCATCTTGACGCGCTATAATCTTCCGAGAATAAAACAGTTACAGTAACAACAGAGAAGAACGACCTATAATTTCGAAAAGACAGCTCGATGCCGTTGCGTTGTGTGATGAACCGCAACACTAGCAGCAAGCACCGCACCAGTAAAAAAAGAAGGATCAGGAAGAAGGAAAAAAAAGACCGATATTTTATGGTATCGGGAAGGTACAAGCCCCTCGTTTCAACGGGTCTTCATCTGGAAGCCGCGCCGAGACCTCCTGCGCGATTGTTGACGACCGTTTTCTTGTGCGCAGGTCATGAGCCCCAAACATCGTTTTGCTGGACTCGCTTCACATCTTCATTTTCGGCTTCGTTGAGAAGTCAATGGATCGGTACCGCAATCATCTACTCCTTTCTTTTTCCTGATCTTTTTTTCTTGTTGATGTGTAGTTTAGTACGAGGTCGGACGATGAAGGTAGCAGGAGTGACAGCAGGTGCAGGACCGCATCCTCGTGTCACAGCATTGCTATTGCTTCGTGTCCCGCAACATGGCTTCCAAAGAAGTAGAGTTTCACCTCGTGTTTACGCGGAATGAAGAAGAAAGCAGTTGTGTTGAAGTGTGGATTTCCTGTCTTCTGAGGAGCTGAGTCTTGTATGTTAACGTTTGAGATTGCTGCCATGAATGAAAGAGTTTAAGCTCGTTCCAATCCGATCAATAATATTACAGCTGCTGCTCGTTCGCGCGTGCGACGCCGCTTCCTTTTGATATCCGCCCCTGCCTACTTACATGTGATGCGAGCGTAGCACGTGCGTCGAACCCACCATCTGCCTCTGGGTACATTCGGGCGCACGCGCAGGAGCTGCGTGAAGATCATTTGCCGCTTTGCTGCCAGCGAGCCTGGCACGCCGTTCGCTCCGAGCAGGTGGTCCGGGTCGCCACCTTACCTTCGGCGAGGCGCACCGGCGCCGCACCAGCGCTGTTTTTGCCGCAGCCGCTCCTACCGGGCGATCATTGTGTATTCCGCGGCAACCTCGCTATACGTGAAGCGTAGCGATCGCGCGGGCCATGAGCCTTGCTAGGGAGTGGAGCTAAAATGGCGAAACATCAGGCGGAGAAGTGTTGACAAAGGTAAAGGCGCAGCTGCCCACGTAAATGATCATTTGTCGACATCACGACTGCAGGCACCACTTGGATTTATATCTACTACAGATGTTTTTTTTGAAAAGCTAAAGCAAAAGAGGCACAATGCTTCCGCCTGCCGTGCGGCAACTACAAGACGCCAATTTATAAGTCGGCGCAGCATGATGTTGATGACTGCTTAGCGCCCCTTCTTCTACGGGTTGCAGCGTATCTTCTTGATTTCGCGTAACAAGAAACCACAAAATCGAGCCTGGCGACAGTATCGCGAGGAAGGGCAGCGCCTTCTGATGTGTACTAAGTGCAAACGGTGGGGGTCCTCGTGGTTCTAGAGGTAGGGCCCATTCTGAGCAGTTTTGCTCCTCTGGCTCTGAGTTTTTTTTAGCCGGGGCAAGAACGACGTGGTTATTCTATTGGCGCCCCACTTGAGCCGGAGGCTTCGTGAAACAGCAGCGGGGTTGCACAGCTGTGGCTGTGGCTGCGTTTATATTTGCGGTCAGTTCCGATTTGATTCATTTTGGATGAGCTTTTTACCTGGCGACAGAGCGCCTGCTCCTGTGTCCTCCAGTGATAATATATTCGCTCAGCGGCAGGCTGTGTAGTTTTACTTTTCGTCCCACAGCAAGTAGGAACATTGAGAGGGGATTTTTCTTCCAAGGCCCGGCTAGGCTCGAGCGCCTGCGTACGATCCACCTTACGTTTTCTGCCATGATACGACGAAGTGTGTCTTATATTGGATTGTCGGAAACAGTTGTCCACTTAAGCCCACATCATCATGGTCCTTTAGACTTCGCGAACAGAAATGCAAACTGTCGATTTTGGTAAATTGGGTCAACAGTATGTAACCTCTGTCAATAACGATCTATACTAACAACAAAGAAGATCAAGATCGGATCATCATGTCGGACCCTCAGCAGTATTTCGACAAGGCCGTCGCTACCCTGCAGGTTGCAGTTACTCTGGACAGCAACGGACAGCTGCAGGAGGCCTTTCGGGAGTACATGAGCGGCATGGAGATCATGAATTTGGGTTTCAAGTACAGCAAAAACGAGCGCAGCAAACCCTTGTACCGTCAGAAAATGACGGAAATGCTGAAACGGGCGGAAGACATCAAAAAATTGCTTGACCAGGGGATCACGAAGGTGGAGCCAAATCTTCAGGGCTGTAGTGCGGCGGGGGAACCACAAGTTGGAACTGTTCTTGGAGCTTCGCATCCAACCCAGGCGAACGGCGGCAGTGCGAAAAACAACTTTTTCCCAGGTGCCCGCGGTGGTAACAGGACTGGCAGGGCCTCCTCGGGACTTTCGGAAGTTGTAGATGACATCGGAGCTGCGGCGGGCAACAAGCCACCAGCAGGCACAAAATCGAAGGACGAAGCAGCTTTGTTGGCGCAGTTATCGGGCGCGATAAGGTGCGAGACCGACTGTGATACGAAATGGGAAGACATCGCCGGACTCGAGGAAGCGAAGCGGACGCTGCGGCAAACCGTGGAGCTCCCATTGGAATTTCCACACTTGTTCGGCTCCGTGTCGACGACTATGACTGGTTCCGCTTCCTCTGCATCGTCCTCCCAAATCATCACCATTCCTGGCGGAAATTTCTCCTCCGCGATTGAGAACAAATCACTCCTGGTTCCTTGGACTGGGATTTTGCTCTACGGACCCCCGGGAACGGGAAAGACGTTTTTGGCCAAAGCGGTGGCCAGCTCGCAGACACAGAATGGAGGTAGCACTCAGGAGCATGAACAGCCTCGTGGTCGCACAGGAGCTTCTTCTTCTTCTTCTTCTTCGCGTCCTCAAGAAACAGGGAGTGGATCATCAGCCACCGCCACGGCAGCGAACCAAAATCATTCCACCGCCGCATCGACCACGACGTTTCTCTCCGTCTCCGCCGCTGATTTGATGTGCAAGTATGTGGGCGAATCGCCGAAACTAGTGAAACTCTTATTCGAACTTGCGCGGGAAAAAGCGCCCTCGGTCGTCTTCTTGGATGAGATCGACTCGCTGATGGGCGACCGCACAGGATCGTCGAGCGATTCGAAATCCGAATCCAGCCGGCAGGTTTTGACGGAGTTTCTTGTGCAGCTGGACGGTGTGGGGCCCAGTATTGAGGGCGTGCTGGTTATCGGCGCGACAAACGTCCCCTGGGAGCTGGACCGGGCGATATTAAGTCGTTTCCAGAAAAAAATCTACATTCCGCTGCCGGATCGGAGTGCGCGGCGGGAGTTGCTGAGGCAATTGCTAAAGAACGAGCGGTGCGATTTTGATGTGTTTGGCAGCTCAAGTAGAACTTCTGATGTGGAAGAAGATGAAAGAGGACGAGCAAGGGGCGTAGCGACAAGCTCCCGCGAGGCCGCGGAAGCCGCTGATGGAAATCATGTGCTCAATACAGTCGTCGACGCGACCAATTTCTTCTCTGGCCGCGATTTAAAGGCGCTGGTGTTGCAAGCCCTGCAAGAGTGCGTCCGCGAGTTTTCAACCGCGAAAATTTGGAAGAAAATCCGGCCTCACCCATTCTTGCGGGCTACAGCGAGCAGTGGAGCGTACAACTCTGGCGGATCCTCGTCAGACGAGGCAGGGGTCGTCCTGGGCGGTGCTGGGGCGAGTAAAAACGGTGGCGTAGCAAGAGTATCTTCCCGATCCAATTTTGCCCTTGAACCGGTGATATTCAGCGGTGGCAACAAGGTGGGCAACATTCAGAACGACGAGGTTTTCGAGCCGGATTCGGTGCTGGAGATCTCCTACGAGCAGCTGCGCTCGACCCGCCCCGACCTGCGGAAGAAAACAGTTCTGCCAAAATTGTCACGAAGACACTTTGAGCAGGCGCTGCTGCAGATTAAGGGGTCTGTGTCATCAGAGGTGGATTTGATGAAATTTGAAGATTGGACCAGAAGGTATGGTGCCGTAGGTGTGTAAGAAGGTGCACTTACATAGTTAGCAGACCTGCGACGTGGCGCGGATGCGGATCCAGCTGAGGGTTTGGAAGTAGACTTCTAGCATTTAGGAGTCGATACGCAAATGATCACTTCAGGCTGGCAGTGTGCACTTCCACTTCGAGACTCTTTCTTTTAGTTTTTCTTGCGATGATCGGTCAGAAATTTTAAAATGTGGACAACCTGCTTCGTTGAAGCTGCAGCTGGTCGAAGCAAGTTCGCGATCGACATGATCTGATATGTAGAAATGAACACTAGCTCCTCCATGCAGATGAAGAGATCCACTCAAGACGTTCGTAGTGATGCCTGAGAAGGTCCGACATCGCTGAAGTGGATCCCTTCAGTAGACCTGCACGACTTGATAAGAATTCCAATGGCAGCACTTTCATTTTCAACACGACTTGGATCAACATTTAAAGAATCACCAGCTTCCGAAAGGACGTTCAAATCAAAGAGTTGGCTGACCTTGAAGATAAAGAGAGGGAGGGAGAGATGATATACACCTGCATTTCCCAGTCGTCGTGGAGTCGGTAGTTCTAAAGATGCCATGGCGTGACTGAGATGGTGAAACAACTGCATCAGATCATGATCCTTTAAATTTAGATGCGCAAAAACCAAATAAGGAATAAGATCCACCAGCTCTTTAACTTTCAAAAATCGATCTCCAGTGCGACACTGAGTCACTTTGATACTGCTATGAAATTCGCAAGAATAAAGATCCTGTTGAAATAATTCAACTGTTGAAATTTAGAAACGGAAATGATTGTGATCACCGCCTGCTCCTGCTCGACGGACCTACCAGAAATAGAAGCTCATGACGTTTCCTCACTCTAAAGAATCAATCTTAAACACGGAGCCACTCTCTACTACAAAAAAAACTGACACAACTACAACATCCACCCATCAATCGCACCCACAGGGACCACGAGGGAATTTGAGAATCCTCCTCAAATTACTGCTAAGTAGATACACAGTACTAAAATCCACCCCAAAACATAAACCTCATCCAAAATGGGTCGCATCGTTCGTGGTCAGCGTAAGGGTCGCGGGGGCGTGTTCGCCGCCAAGACCAAGCACCGCAAGGGCGCCGCCAAGCTCCGCTGCCTGGACTACGCCGAGCGTCACGGGTACGTGAAGGGCTTGGTCAAGGAGATCATCCACGACCCGGGTCGTGGCGCCCCGCTGGCCAAGGTCTACTTCCGGGACCCCTACAAGTACCGCATCAACAAGGAACTCATGGTCGCCGTCGAGGGCACTTTCACCGGACAGTTCGTCTACTGCGGTATTAATAGAAAACTTTTTTTTCTCCTGATTTTCATTGTCGCTCCTGTTTTCGGCAGCAGTGCGGCAGCGTTTACCATTTTTGGTAGCTGTAGGACCACGACTCCTAGGGATCGAGATCGGCTTAGGAGGGTTGAGATAATTTAGATTTCCAAATCTTCTACCGAATATGGCGTGCAACACACCTGCTCAATACCGGGAGATTTAGATGTTGTCCAATGTCGCTCTTCGAGTTTTGGGAACTATATGCGAGGACTCGACTCTTCGACGTTGGTATTTATCTGTGCTAGAACTTAGAATGCAGATGCGCAACATTATCCTCTTTCTAAAAATTCTATCACAGGTAAGAACGCTCAGCTGGCCGTCGGAAACGTGTTGCCGATTGGCAAGTGCCCGGAGGGAACCGTTGTCTCCATGGTTGAGGACAAATTCGCTGACCGCGGCTCCATCGCCCGCGCTTCCGGTATTTTTTTTTCAGATTTATCGAGCTAATGTGTGAAAGTTTCATCGCCCTTCAATACTCGGCTGATTTCGGTACAATGGCTTTAGCAGAGTACAGCTCGACGCATCCTCTTGGGTGTAGTGAGAGATGAAGTTTTGCAGCTAGGTAGTACTCGGACATCAGTCTAAGAGATAGAGCGACTTGTTCGTAAGTGCTAGATGAATTTAAATCCGGCTTTATCCAAATCCACTCTCCTCTTCCCCAAAGGTACCTCCTGCATTGTGATCGGTCACTCCGAAGACGGCAAGAAGTCCATGGTCAAGCTCCCGTCCGGTACCCGCAAGCGCCTGAATTCCGGTTCCCGCGCCATCGTCGGCATCGTCGCGGGTGGCGGTCGCATCGACAAGCCGCTCCTGAAGGCCGGAACCGCGTTCCACAAGTACCGTGTCAAGCGTAACTGCTGGCCCAAGGTGCGTGGTGTGGCGATGAACCCGGTGGAGCACCCCCACGGTGGTGGTAACCACCAGCACGTTGGTCACCCGACCACCACCGCCCGCAACGCGCCCCCGGGTCAGAAGGTCGGTCTCATCGCCGCCCGCCGCACCGGTATCCTTCGCGGTGGGAGCGGAAAGAAGTAAATTATTGCTTCTGCCAGACAGTGGGGTTGAGATTCATCTGAGATGCCATTCTCTCGCAGCTTTGATGTTTTTTATGTCAGAACGTGGGTGGACCACAGATGGTATCGAAAATCAATCCGTAGTGAGACTACTACTTTTGGGTGAATTTATAATACTGTGAATCTACTAGTAAAGTAGAGTTGGCTCATCTCGCTGTGTGAGAGGAACCACTCCTACTACACCAAGAGGACAGATATGTCGGTTTTTACAGATGGAATGGACAACTAGGTGACCGCAGGAAAATGTGGTATTGGTTTATCCCGATCTATACTTTCCTGTGAGAGCTTGAAGACAGTAAAAATCTGATCGGACCTATCTTATCGAAGACTTTGAGAAGAGGATTTCATATTCAAATTTCGAGAAAAAAAAACGAGAAGTGCAGCTCAGTTGCAAGCGCCTGCCGAGTGCTGGCGTAGAGCTGCGTTGAGGTTGAGGAGACGGCGGTGCTAGCGCATCGTTCATGATGTGTACAGCTAGCCGGAGCGTTATCCTGTCTTGTTCGTCAGAAGTTAGGGTCTCTTTGCAACAAGATGCTAGCCTCAGTGTCGTGTGAGATCTTACCTGAGTGTGAGAGTGAAAAAAACAGATGAGAGCGTGAGTGTGAACGCGCGGAAGCAAACAGGCTTGGTCAAACAGATTTAGATTTTGGAAAGGTGATGTTGATGTGATACTAGTACCGGTGCCGTACCATCTTGGGCATTGATGTTCATGTTGTACTTGCAGCTACAAGAGAGCGTCGGTCTATTATTTCGGGAGCAGCAGCCAGGCGCGCCGTCTGTGCCCACGACGTGGTGCGACACCGAAAATGACGGTCCCTGCGGTTGGTCCTCCAGCGTCCGCATCAGCTTCCACGACCATGACCACCGGAGCGCGTAACTACAATCCGGAGGTCGACCTGATACATGACGACGTCGAACAGGAGGAGCTACAGGATCACGGCGTGGGCGTGGCGGGCTCGATATCAGCAGATCCTCCGCCACGGAGGGCAAGCAAGCCTGAGCTTTCCTCTGTCGACAGTAGCAGTCCAGATCGCGTTGATTCGTCCGCCGATCAAGAGCAGGGTCACGCACTGCTGGACGCTGCGTTGGTGAAGAAGGGAGAAGGGAATGAGCTGTACAAGAACCATGAGTTCAAAGCGGCAAACCAGAAGTGGACGGAAGCGCTGAAGGACGTGCTGCAAGCGGGACAATTTATTCTCCTGCCCAGATCCGCGACGGAGCTGGAGACCGCACTGTATTTGAACCTCGCCCAGGGCCATTTGAAGCTTTCGGAGTGGAAGCAAGCGGAAAAAGCACTCTTTATCGTGCTCAGGGAAGACAAGTCCAACGCGAAGGCGTGGTTCCGGCTGGGCGAGGCGCAGCTCGGGATGGAGCAGAGTAGCAGTTACGAAGACGTGAAGAAAACGATCTTGAAGTTGGTGGATTTGGGGAACAAGCTATTCGCAGGAAGTTTTTCTTTTTCCCGGTGAAACAATGCACAACAGCAACAAGTGGTCTCTAATATGCATGACAGAACAAAAGCAAAAGCTCGTCTACTTCTCCGCATGATGAGAGCAGTACGTAGTGGTCTTCGCATGTTTGTTGTAGGTCCCCAAAGAAGGAAATTCGAATTTGTGAGTGGGTTTTGTACCTCCATTTTTGCGGTTGTGGTTGTGCCCGCGGCCGAGCGGGAACAAAGTTGTTGTATTGCATACGAGCCACTGGCGACGAGCTTGCAGGCAAAGCTGAAAGAGAAGAAAGAAAAGGAGAAGGACGTTTATCACACAGAAGATCGAAATGAGAATAACTTCTGCGCTCCTGCTGTTTGAAGATTTTTTACCTAGACGCAACGTGCATGCATCGATGTAACATGACTTGGGTCATGTTGTCGCAATATTGAGATGCTGTGCGCTGCAGCACCAGGTTGTTGTTCTTTTACATGTCCTTGCAGTTGCGCTGCAGTGCTCCTTCGTGCGCCGGAAAGGCAAAGGCTTTCGTGTTATGATTTAGCACTGCTAGTGATCCTAATATTTTTCATCTTCTCGTCGTGATAATCCGTACCGCAAAATCATGAAAAACGCCGACCAATTCGCCGTCGACGAAGCGGAGTTGGAAGAGAGGAAGGGAAAGGCAACAGAGGGAATCACGCTACCCAGTGCATATCACAGGAAAAAAGTGTTAGAGTTACACATTTGTTGTAATTTCAGCATCACAAATTTGCTCTGCATGGCAAAGAAAACTTGTAATGCGCAGACTATAAGGGAAAACAGAAACGAAATGACGCTGTCTAGCGTTTCCTGCATGACAGAGGTTGTTTGTCTTGCTTGTCTTGCATGAGAGTGTGTAACTGTAACACTTTTTTCTCACGATAGTGCAGCCACGGCGAACAGTGTCTCCTTCGAACAAACCAGCGCTCTGCACGACAGCTATGAAGTTTAGAAATGTCTGGGTCTGGAAGATTCTGAGATTTGTCATGCTAATCTGGCATGACTCTGAACTCTGTATTGCGTGGCCGCAAAGAGCTCCTCCTCCCTGTGTTGCAAAAACGCAGATTCTAATGTGGAATACGCAACTAAGAACCATGAAAAAAACTTGTCATGCTTGGCGGCGCATTACAGTGAGCTCACTATTCTCTTCCTTGCATCACAAGTTGAAGTTTCCAGACTGACCCAGACATTTTTACAATCCATAACAGCATCCGCAACCCGACGGTGCTCCAGTACGGCTACAGAAAGCACTATGCTGACCAAAGAACAACAGCTCCTCTATTGGAGGTGGGGAAGGGTCATGAAGTGCAAGAGACGAGCAGCACTATTCAGGAGCGTGCTGTTGGTGCTCAGGTGGAAGCGAACAAAACTGGGAGTGGCGCAGATCATGACAACGACGAGTCGACTCCTACAGCCGTGCAGAAGACGTTTTTGGACCGCGCGCTCCAACAGGCGAAGCGGTACCAGAAGTTTTCGCGCAAGTCGAGCAAGGAGAACATTCAGCACCAGGCCAAGCTGTTTTACCTGCGGCAAGGGTTAGAAGGCAGCCAGGTCGCGAAGGACTACGAAATGTTCGCCCAGGGCGTGGAGCAAGAACTCGAGGCGCGGAAGCGCGAAGGCACGGAGGATCAGGAAGTGTGTGAACTGGATGAAGTGTTGTAGACGACGAAAAACCGAAAAGAACGCAAACCTATTGCGCCTTCTCTCTGGGAAACCAAAAAGGCGTATTAGTGTGCGACTTCAAACCAAAAAGATTTCTCTGATGTGGTACACTCATTGCGACTTCAAATCGAAGAGGTAAAGGGAGAAAGGCGTAAATTAGAATTAGTGTGGTGCTCATCTTCTCTGCAGGTCCAGTTGCAGCATTGTTCGACCGGCGGCTTGTTGTTTTTCACTCAGTGCTGTTGTAGCGCAAGAGATAATGAGAAAGAGAGAAACGTGCGCAGCAGGATTTTCTCTAGGATGAGTTTGGTTTTGCTTTGCAGGGTTTTTCTCTGCAGCGGCAGTCACGATGAAGAAACTGAAGGATGTTTTCTTCAGTGCCGTAGCAGCGCCAGAGATGGAGAGAGAGAGAGAGACACGTGCTGCGCAGCAGGACTTTCTCTCGGATGAGTTGGGTTTTCTTGCTTTGCAGGGTTTTTCTTTGCAGTTGCAGTCACGATGAAGCACGTCAATGGTTCGCTCTACGAAATGAAGTCAAAGTCGTTCGTTCCCGAGTTGGGAGGTAGAACATCAAAATCAGACACTCTATGAATCTCCTACCGGCGATGTCGGTGTTACCACACGTAAACAAACTAAAAACAGACCACACCAACCAGTAGTTAGTACATCCATGAGTAACAAGCGTCAATATGTAAGAAGACCCGGACCGCTCACACGCGGTCATCTCTTTGTCTTTCATGGCCCGAACTAGTAAGAAAGATGACCCTACAACAGCGAAGCCATTTATTGTGGTCAAAGCACCACGATAATGGATATGGACTACAACTACTCGTCAGATGGTAGGGCAGGGCGGATGATAAAATGAACCTTTCCTTGTTTCTCAACGACGGTGACGCTATGGGGTTGGCAAATTAAACTAGCCCGTCACGAAATCGACTAGCTTGTCATGAATATTTTTTTGCAATGTAGTATTTCTGCCCCTGCCTGCTCGGACCGGCGCTGAGTGACACAGCCTTTCCTTCGCAGGACTATCGTGTTAGAAGTCGCTACCACCTGGAAACCGGCACAGCTCAACAAGGCACTTGCTTCTTTTTCGCGGCGCTCTTCATCAAGTTCAAGAAGATCATGGTGCGCAACTACAACAAGAGCGAAGCACGAGCACGCGAATCCCTAGGCGCGCGCGGCCGAACACAGGAGCGAAACTCAGTTGCGAGTCTCCACTTTGCGAAAAGGGTACTTGCCCGACTCTATGAAGTTTTCTTCTGGCTGTTTGCGAGTCTGCTGGAGTCGCTGCGCGAGCTCGTCAGCAGCCTGCTCGTTCACGCGCGGACAGCAATTGCGCGACTTTGCTGTGGTAAAAGGAACAGCGGAGGTATTGGACGAGGTGACCACAGAAATAATCTTCTTCGTGCTGGATCAGGATCCACAGGTCATCTACTTCACACGTCGGCACGCCGGAAAAATCAAGCGCGACGTGGCGGGTGTGAGTATGGGAAAGGCGAAGAAGAAGATCATGCGTTTGAGGACGCACTTGTGGAGCATTTGGTTGAGGTGAAGAAGGATGAAACACAGCGAGCTTGTCCCCCGCCAGCGCCACATGAGGGAAATAAAGTGAAGCCGCCGGTGCTGGGAGCGTCAAGGCACGACGACAAGAAGCAGTCCGGCGCGCGCAGTAGTAGAAAGCATAAAGATAAACAAGGTAAAAAGGGAAATAAAGGGCCGAGGGGGATGAGCATCAGTAGAAGTAGCAATATGGGCAGCGGGGGCATTGTATGCACACCTTCTTCTTCATTAGACGCAGACGCTGTCGCAGTGCAACAACCTTCGAGCTCGGCGGATCACCAACGAAGAAAAAGCTGTGACGTGGTCGAGTTCCCGGTAGTGCAAATCGCAGTAGATGAAGCGAAAGCGGAAGAACAAGGGGAATCATCAGTATCGACGAGGAGGAGGAGCTCAACCAGCACCAGACTGCAATCCGCATTCTCGACGGAGCGGACGCAGACAGCAGGGACAGGAACGATAAAAAGTGTCCTACCGGACGAGAAAGCAAAGTCATCTGAAGAAAGTAGAGGGACTAATCCAATAAAAGATTACAGCTTGGATGGCCATTAGATTTCTCTGTGGTGAATTTCGCGTGATTTTAGGGGTCTGCAAGAATTTGATAGGTGGCGCTGCGAATATTTTCTCCCGGAATTATCGACATCCACCCGATGGAATAGTCGTAGCGACGTAAGTTCCAAAAGGCTTCCGGTGGTGGCGGAATTTTTCCAGCAAAGAAAAGGCCGGGATGGGGCGCCTCAGTGTGTAGTTGCATTGTCAGCGCCCCACCCCTAGGATGATGGGTTGCGAAATAGCTTCGCGCAGTTATTTTTGTTTTCTGAGTGCTTCGGATGGCTTGTCGGGCTCGGGCGCCTGATCTGTCACACGCCTTCTGCTGCGGCAAGAAGTCATAGCAATTCAATGCCTCGCCTGCCCTTGTGGCGTGCTGCTTGCATTTTGTTGGTTTTGTATTTGTGCGTGCATGCGCCAAATGTTTCGCATTTTCTGAAGCAAATGCGCGGCGATCGTTTTGAGTGTGGTTTTCCGACTCCGGTGAATTTAGAAATGAATGCAAAATGAGTGTTGATTTGGTGATGGTCTGGAATCCAGAATCAGGTCGGGGTGAATTTAGGAAATTGCAAAAATTTCCTAAATTCACCGCCCACCAATTTCTAAATTCACCGCCAAATTCACCGATCGCAGCATACCATCGGTAAAGGGGGTACTTTAAAGCTGGTTTTTGGGGCGAAACAGCACGGCACTCCACATCGGTGATTTTTAGCAAAAGATGCATCCTCATCATACCATGGGGAATGATGTTTAAATGAAAGCTTTTCCCGATGGCAGTGCCGTTTTTTTGCGATTTTGTTGTCCAAAATTAAAACGTTGAAGTTGAACTGTGGAGAAAGCAGGGAGAAAGTCATGAAACCACCAAAAGACTTGCCTCGCGAAAAAAGACGCGGAAAAATGTGGTCGGTTGGGCGTTGCCGGGACGGGGATTGCAATCAATGTGAGGGAGCCGTGGTGACGAGCCCCGTGTCGCCATCACCTCTATTTGTGCTAGCCCTTGCCCCGTGAACCATAACCACCCGAAAGACCGGCCCCGCGATTCTACGCCACCTCTAAAATCACTTGAAATTCACCGCCCCTATATCTCATGGGCGTCCAAGCTGTAAATAAAAGATGACGCCAAGAATAAATCTAGCTTGTCCTCCACCGCTGGAGCTCCAACGACTACAACAGCCCGTTGCTCTACGCAGGACGTCACGCCCCCACCAGAGCAACAGCGTAGTGTCAAGGATGCGTCGAGCAGCACCTCCGCCACCACGCAACGTGAAGTAGATGAGGGACGACTGCAGGCTTCTACTGAGCGACAACTTTCATCCAACATTATGACAGCTGCATTGACAAGAGCCGCGCGCTTTTCGATGAAGAGCTGCTCCAGGAGCTTTTGTCCCGAGTTCGTGACTCGCACCATCGCATCCAGTTGCTCGCGTGCTAGCAACTTTTTTACCAGAAGCGAAGACTGCGCGTCTACAACTTGTTCAGAGGAGGTTCTGCGACACAAGATCACCACAAGTTGTGCGACTGGGACCTCCACGTCCACCCAAAGCGGTGGCGGGTCCAATCGCTCTACAGAAGTGGCTAGTACTGTACTGTCGTCAGTACTGCGACCGAACAGTCCACCAGCAACTACTTCTGGGCTACGTCCACCTGCTGGCGCGCCGTCTCTTACCACCAGCACGGCTCATCTACCTAGTGCTGCTTCATCTGTCGAAGGGAAGGACGAGGTTATGCAGCGGGGAGAAAGAACAACAACGACAAACCAGAAGGGGCTGAGCTACAAAAACCGGAAGAGAAACAAAAAGAAGAACAGTAAACGCAGCACTCATAGCACTCACGAAGATGATGAAGAGCGCTCAGTAAGACATGTGCTTGGAGATCAACATCCGGCCATCTCCCGGGGACCCGCTACGGAAGTCGTGGCCGGGACCAGCACGCTCGGCAAGAAAAATGCGGCACGCGGCACCGGGGAGATGTTGAGCGTCATGCCTGCTTCTTCTACCTCTTGGGCGGGTTTATTTTCCCCAGCTAGCAAAAATGTGATGAAGCTTTTCTTGGTCCTGTTGTGCAGCATGCTGCTGGTTGACGCGCGGCAGAGAATGTTGCGGCGCGAGCCCCGACGTACAGTCGCCTTGGTGGAGACGTCGAACCCGGGGCCGCCATCTTCGCTGGGTTCTTCGTCTTCATCGTCGGGCGACAGCAATCGCGGCACTTCAGCAGAAGCAGGCTCCCTTGCGCAAACAAGCTCGACTCCCGGCGCGCTTGCCGCGGGGGCTCCCCAGGATAGCGTCGCGAGAACTCTGGTTACAGTAACCACCTCAGTGCTCGCTTCCCTGTTCGGCTGGGACGAAGGTGGTCATGGAGGTGGGATCAGTGCAGTAGAGCGACCCGCTTCATCATCTTCGAGTACCATAGAAAGTAGTAAAAACGACCCACCTGGAGCTGGTGCTGGACGAGATGTTTCGAAGAGCACGTCGGCTTTGGCCCTGGAATCGGAAAGGAGCTTGTCTAATGGTGATGCTCCAGCCGTGGATTCGACCGACGGAATTTCTGCTGGTAGCGCAGATGACAGTGCTTACAGTGGCCAGAAAAGCATGCTGCGCTCGCCGACCTCGACGACTGAAGATGAAGTCAGCGCGGGACGAGGAGCTGCATCGGGAGCCGAGAATATCCCGCGAGGATACGAAACATCTTCACCGCAAAGAACTTCGACTGCCACCGATGAAGCTTTCGGCCCTGGTGCACCAGAAGATGCTGCCGTGAAGAAAAATGACGAGGAACAAACCTCGTTTTTGAGTAGTGTCGAAGACAAGCAAGATGACAGATCCGGCGCAGCTATCGCAAGGACTACAGAAGAACTGTCGGGAGGGTCTTCAAGTTCATCTCCTGCCGCACCTACAGCTACACCTGCACCCCCATCTGGCCATACTACTGCTCTTTTTGCCGACGGCGGACGACGAGGGGTCGCTGCAAACACAGAAGACCACTTGTCGCTGCACCAGGAGGCGGGCGTAAGCGATGATCAAGTAGGACCAGCAGCTGGCCAAACGCTGACCGTGCCGCGCCAGAAGGATGCGGATGCTAGTGCTGCTCACCCAGCACCGGCTGGAAAGAAAATTGCCTCCACGTCACAAGCTCAAGTCCCGGGCGGGGGCGGGGGAGGTACTACAAAAACGACGGGTACAAGCCCGCCTTCTACTGCGAACAAACCGGTGGCGAAAGCTGGTGGAGATGGTGGAAAGACCGATGGAGCAACCGAGAACAGGAAAAAAATGAATGCGGCGGGGCAAGAGCGCGGTCCTGTGGGAAAGCGACCTGCAACTCATTTTTCGGATGATGAAAAACAGAGACAGGACACCTTATTCGGCGCTGTTGGCGAGTTGCAACTCCTGTCCGATGAATCCTCCGCCGCATCCTCCGAAGGTGCCGCTGCCGCGCCAGATTTCAGCAGTACGAGTAGTACGTCACCGACCAGTGCTGTGGATCGGACCACGCCGGCGAAAGCAGTAGCGAGTTCGAGTTCGACCTCAAAACCCTCAGCTGCGCCGGCTGATGCCGAACAATCGACAGGCGTGCATCAACAACAACCAGAAGCGCAGGAGCTGGCAGCTGTGGTAGCGGACGATGTTGTCGCAGCAGCTGCACATGATCAAAATGGTCTTGGTCAGCATGCTGGACACGAAGAAAGTGATCATCATCAGCACGACGAGGGCCTTCAAGGCAACGAAAAACCCCCCACGCCCGCGATAGTGCACCGCGGCCCAACGGCCATCGAGCCGCCTGGACCAGTTGTGGAGCGCGTTGATCTTCCGGCACGGCCGGAGGGGAATTTAAACGACGCGTTTGCCACTTCTTCAACTTTGGAACGAAGTAACAAAAAGCCACTGGATGTCGAAAGTGAAGCCTCGCACGGAAATGGTGATGATGACGAAACAGCAGGAGCAGGAGCGGCCGGGGGCCGGGCGACGCCAGAGTCGGCGTCGACTGCTCAATCAACGTCGGATAGTACTCCGCGACAGCAGGAGGCCGGACCGAAAAGAAGTGCTGCATTGGACGCGGAAGACGAGATGGACGCATTTGGTACTAATTCTAAACTAGAACTACAGCTTCTGCTGCTTATATTTAGCCTGATGGCCTTGATGGCACGCAGACGTACCGTGGTGTTGGATGGAACAGTAGGGCTTCATCTATGTTGGATGCTCGTCAACTTTTGCATCACGAATTTGTTCAATGAACAGATGATTTGGAAATAACATCTACATCATCTTCATCATCATCGCAGGTTTAGTGGCCGAGTTACGGCGGGACTCCTTGCAAATAGAAGACACCGGGGGGATCATCGACAAACAAGATCCGCCACCTGCTCTACCTGTCGATGATGAAGATGATCATGTTCATCACGCTGATGGTGCTTCGAATTCACCATCGCCCAGCAACATCCCGGACCCGGACGAGCACGAGGACCAAGAAGTGCATGGTGATCTTGAGCGCGAGATGCTGGTCACCGGCCACAGTGGACGAGCACCAGTTCCGACAGCGGCGAGGACAGCAGTGGGGGAACAGCATACTGACGACGACAAGAACAGCCAGATGACTCAAGACCAGCAGGAGGATCCTGCTGTCCCTCCGCCTGGAGGTGTTGCTCACACCGCCCGGAACTACCGCGAGGAAAAAGTGATCTCGAACGACGACAATGGGAACGGCTCTGGAAAAAGTGGAAGCGCGTCCAGGACAGCACCTGCACCTGCAGCCATGTCTTCCAGCAGCACGGCGGCGGCGGCTCCTGCTGCTTCATCCGCCGAGACCGGTTCAAGTTCAACTTTCTCTTCAGCATCAAGAACCTCGGCATCATCATCTGCTAGTAGTGCTCTTGTGCCTAGCTCTACTGATGGAAGGGAGGGCAATGACGAGGAGGCCGAAGCAACAGGAAGTGCAGCGAAGACCAGCGCGTCTGACCAATCACATATTCGCACCACGCCGCCTACGTCAACCGCTCGTGGTGCTGAGAACGCCGGGCCGCAGCAGCAAGCACAAGCGCCGGAAACTGCAGAAAGTGCAACGGCATTGGCAAGCGAAAGCACGAACCCTCCCGGAAGTGCTGTAGAGACCGGGAGAAGGAGCGGGGGGGCGATGCCACAACAAGAAGCACACGGAGCCGAGATGAGGAAAACACAAGGTGATCTAGACAAAATACTGGGACTACGGACATCTATGGAAGATAAAGGACCTTCCAGCAAGAGCAAGAGCAAGAGCAGGATCAAATTCGAAAGTAAAGAAAAAGGAGGCGTAGTACCGCCCGAGGAGCCGGGGCTGCCAGAACAGAAGCAGCTGGCCATAAAAAATGTAAACGGCGTTATCACAAGCTTTGAACAGCTGAAGGCAGCATACGAGCAGTGGTCAAAACTGGAGAAGGTGGCTGTAGAGACAAGTCGCCCAAACCAGGACAGGACTTTCGTCCAGTTTGTGCTCGATAGCAAGTCGGATCCTGAGGGGAAGCGCAAAGAGCTCCGCGAGGAGCTTGCGAATTTCATTCTGGACGTGGCCGCGTCTTTCCTTCTGGACGCCTTGCAACCCCCGGAGGACGCTGAAGAGCTGATGGACTACATCGCTGGAGAGCTCGAAGAAGAGAAGGAAGGTCTACGCAAGAAGATGGAGATGGGCGGGAAAGGTACAGAAATAGAAAATGAAAAACGAATCGAACAACTAGTCAAAAAGCTACTCCCAACGAAGATCACGGAAACTAAAGTCAATGAGCGCACCATTCAGAACTTTTCATACAAAGCTGCGAAGTTTCCATCCCGTGCGACCACGCAGGACACGCCGCGTGCAACCTTTTTCAAAAACGGCGTCGAAGTCACGGAAGATATAGCTAAGAAAGTATTTGAAGAGATCAAGGAAGCGCTTCAGGGCGACGAGCGAGAGCAAGGTGAAGAATCTTCGCCGAGCAACCATCTGGAGTTGCCGACAGCCGGTGAGGACAAGGCGAACGCGGCGCCAAACGCTGTCGCGAGTTCCTCAAGCTCCACCCCACCTTCTGGGATTAATAAAGAAGAGTCGCTCGCGCCGCCAGGAGACGTAATCGGGAGTCAGCATCAAGAACAGAAAGAAACTTCTACCGGGTCCCTAGTGCCTGCTCTCGCTCCTGTTTCATCACCAGATCCTGGAGGACATCAGATACGACCTGTTTCTTTTCTGCAAGAAGCGCAGTCGAGTGCAGGTGGGCCAAAGGCAGCACTCGCAACTTTGTTCGGACCAGTCGGTCGGATCGGCAAGCGGATCTTCAGCGGATTTTCATCAAATCAGAAGGCGGAGGACGCGAAACAAGCGGAAGAAGTTCGCAAACGCGGTCGCAAGCTACTTGACAGGTTGGTCGAGCAAAAATTGCCGGAAGTGCAGCAATGGCTCAACTACCTTGCAGAGCAACTAGTTGTACAAGATGGCCAGGGCGGGCCGCCCTCCAACGTCCTAACAGCGGCTTTGACATCAATGACTGGAAACGACGCGAACAAGTCGCAGTTGTTAACGAAGAAAATTTATTGCGCGGAAAAAAAAATCCCTCCCCACACTGATTTCATATCTTGCGACGTAGTGGTGTGTGTACGTAAGATGAGCCAATCCTTGCGGCATGCACCAGCACCGCTGAGGAGCAAGGACATTGTCATTGATTTACATTTAACACTTCTTCTTGCAGTTTTGTGTGGTGGACACATAGTTACATCATGCGGCGACTCAGTGCCGGGGGCGCGGTCGGCATTCCGCAACCGAGGCCCGGCTCCCGGCCGATACCTCTCTAGGTATTGCGCCCGCAAGCGCAAGCGCAAATTTTACCCCTTTAGAAGAAGTTTCTTTTTCGCGAATGTCTGGTTCGGGATCGGAGCTTTCGGAAAAGCGAAACGCCCATGAAAGTTCGCGCATGGTGGAACCACGGGCGGCGTCACTTCGAGAAAAAAGAGCACTCAGCGAAATTGCGTCACCGTCGCCGCCTGTTCCAGGTGGGTCCTGGCGGAATTGCGCTTCCCCTGAAATTAAGTACGCGTCGAGACACTTCGCAAAATTTATGCCAGCGCCTACACAAACCGCTCTGGGATGCTGTTTTGCTATAGCAGACTCTTCTGTTCTTGTTGAAGCAGCGCCTTCGTCTGCAAGCTTTGGTGGATTAGAAGAAAACGCCTACTCTTGCTCTTCAACAGAACTAGAACAAGAATTGAGCCACGGCTAATATCTGAAGAGCAGCTTACTGAAGAGCTATCTTCTGCTAAAAAAAAAGCCCAAACTCAGACAGAAGAAGAAAAAACCCACACTCTGAAGAAAAAAAAAGCCCCGCAACAACTTCAGAGCTGTGCTGCTTTCTCTTTTTCTTTGATATTCGACGACAAAAATAAAAAGAGGACAAGGACTGTCGAGAAAAAAGGAAAAGAAGAACTAACAGAAATAGATCCTTTTGAGTTTCTTGCGCGAGTTTCGCGTTCTTCTGAAGGTTGAAAGTTCGTATTATCGCCTTCAGAGGAGCCGAGTTTTCGGAAAACCAAAATCGAAAAGCTTTTTGGTCTTCTAAAGAGTGTTTTTTGTTCGTTTTTTTCCTTAGATCCTTCCATCCTGAATGCGAAAAGAAATTTAGGCAAAGTTCGAGTCTTCTGAAGACCTTCAGAGCCGGAAGACAGAGGCTTTGGAAGAGAAAGTTGAATTTTCCTTGCGCCTGTGCTTCTCAGAGTAGAAAGGCAAAGACATGCACGCGCTGCCAAGTCGTTTACAGGCGAATCTTCATTGGCCATGTCGCTAGTAATTGTAATCCCATGGGGCAATCATGCAGTATTTGCTTCCTGTCATACTGATCACGGGGCGACTTGCTTTTGCTACTACACCAGCAGCATAATTGGGTCCGCATCTCTTCAAACACAAACGGCCGCCACGCTTATACATAGAGACAGAGACTTCCTTTAAATATAAAAAAGATTGGGCGGGGGTTTTTGCCTCTTTGATGAAATTGAGCTCCTCAGCTTACTAGCTCCAGTCTTCTTCGAGACCCTGATCCTTTCGCTGCAGCTCTCCCGACAGATGGCGGCAGAGGCGGACAAAGATATGGTGCGGTAAAACAATTATTTTTTGATGTGATTTGAAAACTTTTCATTTTCTGGGCCTCCGGACTGCGCCTTGTGCATGGCAAATTTTGGTAGGTACATTTCGCATGCGTCCGTAATCAGCCGAAAGGATAGCTACTACTTAAAGTAGCTAGCTTTGTAACGAACTGAAAAGCAGCAGCTCTGCATAGCTGTTTCGTTGCTGACTTGTCTACAGATCTATGACGACTGATCTTTTCGATGACGGCGACGGGTGGTCCGGAGACTAAGAAAAAATATGTTGCACTCGCGCCGCCGTGTTGGCACAACGGCGCGGCAACTTCTTCATAATTGAGGGACCATAGAAACATAGACGAGCTGACTCAAAGGCTTGTAGATTTTGCAGCGTCCGTAGATATGTAGTGCATGGAAGTCCTCGAGGACGGAGCCCGGGAGACTTTCATGCGCTCCGTCCCTGGTCCACATGCGGTCGGTTGCTTGAAAGGATGAAGCAAACAGCCGACCCAAAGAAAACGCAAAGTGACTACATTCCATGGGCCCTAGCTTCCGCCGGGGCTACTGACCCAACGCGGCATCAAAAAGCCTCAGTGGCCTAACGGGCGGACGGGGGGGCAAGTCGGCTGCGCCGAGTGCCGGGAGCCGGGTCATTTGCGAACGCACCCTGCCAGAGGCATCGCCGTGGCCACGGAGGTAGTTAGAATGAAGCAAGCGCACAAGGAAGCGCAAAACTCAAGAAACGCGGCAGCAGGCGTAGAAGTAGGCGCAGGAGTAGGGGAAGAACTAGGCGCATTCATAGGCGTAGAAGTAGGCGTAGAAATAGGCGGAGAAGTAGGCGTGGGAGTAGCCGTAGAAGTAGGCGTAGAAGTAGGCGCAGAAGTAGGCGCAGCAGTAGGCGTAGAGGCAGGCGTAGCGGTAGGCGTGGGAGTAGGCGTGGAAGTAGAAGTAGGCGTAGCAGTCGGCGTTGGTTCAGGTTGTTGGGGTAGCAGTCGACGTAGTCGAAGCGGCATCGCGGGGGGCGAGGGGTACAAGAGCAGAGGCCTTACCAAGGGCGTAGCCGTAGTGGCGCTGCTAGGGGCGAGCGTGCGAGGGAGTAAGGCCCACCCGTTTTCCTTGCGCATGTTGGGCGGGATGGCGCCGAAGTGACACGGCTGGACGGAGCGCAGGGGCGGCGGCCGCGCGCTTTCGAAACTAACAACCGTGCCCCGAGTCTTGCGCTGCCCGCCCGCGCGGTTGCATGCTGACTAGCGCCGAGGGGGCGCGCCACCAAGCGAAACCCGGGACGGAGGGCGGCACAATGGGTGGCCGGGGTGGGGGGAGAGTCGGCCTGCCAGGGCGCTACCTCCCGGCTTGCTTATATATTTACGAAAGTGCTGCGCCCCGCCATTTTTTTCATCCTAGCCGAGACCCTGACCCGGGGCCGCCTCGCCCGCGCTGCTAGCTTGGCTCGGGCGTTTGGGGCACAGCCGCTGACTGGCGCGCTAGCGCTAGCTTCCCCCAGAGCACGGCGCTTGCCCCCTCGCCCGGCCCCGTGGCCCCCCCGGTCGGTGGCCTGACCCACCCTGCCCCCACCCACGCGGGGGAGGGCGGCGGCCGTCTTCTTCCAAAAGACTGGCTGCAGGAGTGCGCCGCCGCTGTCCCCTGGGTGGGAGGGCGGGCGGCGGAGAGCAGCGGGCCTCGACCTAGTCGCCGCAAGATAGCGGCAACATGCCCCCGATACGTACTTACGGCCGCGACATATTTTGGCAGCTACTTGCGCCAGCGTGTCTGTTTATTGCGTGTGGACGCTTCCTCCACCGCTTTGGTGCAAAGGAGAAAATGGCTGGCGCAGGGGGAAAAAACAGGGCCCCTGGACGTTCCCGGGCGGGCGCTAGGGGAGCGGGGGCGTAAGGGGCGCAGGCCGGCGGGAACGGGTGCGCCGCGAGAGCAACAAGGGGCGGCCCGGGGCCTGCCGGGGTCGCAGTCACACCCATAGCAGGGACCCAACCTGGGAGCGGTGGGGGTTGTTCGCTAGCTCTCCGAAGGCGGGGCGGCTAGGTCTTTGCCGGCAGGGCGTTAGGGGTATTAGAAGGCGGGCCCCATATGTGCTACCAGGAGCAGGAGCAAGAGGCCCTACCAGGGGCAAGAAGTTCTATCAGGCGCAAGCTGTGCATGTGCCTGCCGAGGCGAGATATAACGCATTGCGATGGAAAGGGGGCGCTAACACTACAAGGAGCGAGAAGTCCTACCAGGGGCGAGGCGTATGCGCAGGGACAAGATGTATTGCGAGGGGCAAGATGCACTGTGAGGGGCAAGATGCACTGCGAGGGGCAAGATGTACTGCGAGGGGCAAGATGTACTGCGAGGGGCAAGATGTACTGCGAGGGGCAATATGTACTGCGAGGGGCAAGATGTACTGCGAGGGGCAAGATGTACTGCGAGGGGCAAGATGTACGGCGAGGGGCAAGATGTCTTGCGGGGGGCAAGATGTACTGCGAGGGACAAGATGCACCGCGAGGGGCAAGACCTAACGCAAAGCCTTTGCGTTAGGTTCGACCTAACTGCAAACTTCTTACTTGCCCTTTGCGGCAAAGGGCAAGTAAGAAATACTGCCAGGGCTAAGGGGCAGGCGCCAGCACGCAGGGGCAAGAGGTTCCACCAGGAGCGGGGCGCACCGCGCGGGGGGCGACGAGGGGCGCTTTTATATTGAAGGGGGCAAGCGGTTCCCTTCTGAGCGAGGGGGCAGGGGCGCCACTGCGTCCAGGGCTCGGGGTATTTTTGTAGCGCCTAGGGGCTTCCTTGTCGTGTATCGTGCCGAACCGCTACAGCTTAAGCCGTAGAATTTGTCGCAAATATTTTCACAGTAGCATGCATTTTACGAAAAAAAGCGGGCAGATACATGAAAAGTTCTAGAGCTCGAGCCCCAGAAACGCTTCAGCTTTTGTCGTAGTAGCATGGTGATTCAGTTTGTGGGCAGACGTCATGTCTGTCGTGGTTTTTGGTCGTGTCCTACGGCTAGACCTTCATCTTTTGAGTCTCTGCCGTGCGTATTAGCAAATAGGAAAAGAACTAGTTTGAAAAGCCCTAGGGATTTGCTTCAGGTTTTCTGCAGGTCGAGCCGCAATTTCTAATGCTGTTTGAGGGTCTCAGAACTTTCGTCTACAGCCTTTGAGTCAAGTTCGGATTAGTCTATAGACTATAAAACTAATTTCATAATTACTTCGAAGAAAATTGCTTTACCGTTCCATAGATGAACAAGCGAGTTTACAAAAACGAACGGCCCCTGCTTCGGGCGAGCAAACAAGGCTGCAAGTTGTTGCTGACGGGTACGTGCACGCCCTGGCAACGAATGCTGGGGCCGAGGAGAAGGAAATCAGGGATAAAGCCAAGGTAGGACTCGATCTGGCTTTGCAACACATAGAGAAGAGTTGCAGCAGTCCAGCCCCACAAGCCGAGACATCGCCCACGCCAGCAGCTGCTCCGACGAGGCGCGCTAACGGTATAATTGGTTTTGGCTGTAATCTAGTGTCCAAGACAGGAATTGGAATTGGAAAGTGGGGAGTCGGTGCTGTTCTCGGGCTTGCTCACCCGTTTCGGAAGGAGCGCGACGGTGTAACGCCGCTTGGGGAATCAACAACAGGGATAGACGAAACCGCCGAGGACGAGGAGGAGGAGGAAGAAAGCAGCGATCGAGATGATCTTCAAGATGAACAAGAGGGTCGACCGCGCGTTGCACCTGCACGCCAAGAAAAGAGGCGTCACTTGTTTCGCTCATTGCGTGCATCACTAGTTTACCCGCGAAGCAAGAAATTTCGAGAAGGTTTCAGATATCTAGGCTGGAGAGGTACAACGAAGCTCGCGGAGAAAGAAGTGCAAAAGCAATTCGATCTAGCGACAGGTACCCGCGCCCCGCAACCACAGTCGAAGTTTGCCGTCTACACGGCGCGGCTTCTTGCGGGAGCAGCAGGGGGCAACGTTGCAGTGGCTGGCGCCTCTTCGGTCGGAACACAACTGGGCGCAGGGTTAGGCCGCCCTGACGCGGAGCGAATCGCTGGACTCGCTTCGCAGTATTTGGAGCTAGCAACCGACCTTATGGGATTGTGCACGTTGCTCTTTGAAGCCGCTGCTAGTTACTACCTCAGCCCGGTCCTGCCGATTGACCTCTTTCTGCTACGCCGGCTGGTTATGGAGACGCCGGGGGGGAAATCGGGAACATGGAAAGGCAAACTTAGGATGGCAATCAATAGTAGATACAACTTGCATTTTTGCATTTTCAAGGCCAAATGGTAATGGATATGGATAAGGATGCCAGTTGGTGGTGGTGCGTGGAGGGCCAGCAAGCGTTTGCATTTCGAAGCGGCGTAATATGAGTATAATGGCAAACTTCTCTTTTATAAATTTGAAACGTTGAGGCGAGAGCGAGTCCAATTGGCGCATTCTTGTTTGCTGCTTAGATCAACACCAGAGTGAGAGCAACAAGAAGATTATCGGTCCTGCTCGTGTCATTCCTTATCCTCCGGCCGCTTCGGAAGTAGACGAGACCTACTCCTCAACTCGGCCTCGGTTGCAGCTCCCCCTGCAAAAATGCAGATAGTTTACGTCCTCTGGCGATTTATGCTTTAGCGCAGATAATTCGTGATTCCATTGTTTCGCTTTCCACTCCTATCCACAGAAAAAGACCCATCCCTATCCAAGAATTTGTCATGCAACAAACATGCATTTATTTTATTTTTAACTTAAGTCAAGTGTGTGTAGTCATACAGAAAACCAAAATGGATGGGGATGGGTGTTTTTTCCTGGATGACTCCCCCTGACTTACCATACTCATGGGACCCGCCATTCCGATCGTCAAAACTCTTGGTGACACTTTGATCCGGTTTAAAGCGGGGGAGACAACTGTCCAACAAAGCAACGAAGACGCACAGGCAGCGGCCAAGAGCTTGGCGCCTGCCCTTCTAAACGGCATGGCCCAGGTCGCTGATGCATACATCGGAGTCCTTGTTCCGGCGTCGGGGGGCGAACAAGTGAGGAAGGTGGGGAGGCGGGTTAGTAAAGTTTACAGCGTGCTCAGGTGTTCTTGCAATCTCAAGTGTTACGAACAAATAATAGGATGAAAGTAATAGTTGTCATTCTGATCATTTGTCCCGACAACGTGCGTTCAAGTTCTTCATGATGCAGTTCTCCTGTCCTCGCACGAGTTCAGAAATTTTTTAGATTTCGACTTGTGATGCTGATGCGTATCTGCGATCAATGTCGACGGGACAGGAGTTAGTCTAGTGCTTGCGTTTTCATCCGTTGCATTGCGTCATCGTATGACTATCTGGCTGGGATGTTGAAACATTGGCCCTGTAACAGTTGGCGTTGTAAGTCCACCTGAGTGCGCGATAAAGTGATGAGCACATTTCTTTTTGGGTCCTCCCAGCCCCAGGAACGAAAAACGGCAAGCAAGGTGGTGGCCGAGGGCGTTGGACTTTCGGTAGATGACTACTACCCTCCAGGTTGGCGCCAAGACGAGCTGTCACTCTTAGCTTCGGACCTCTTTCACGGCGCTGTGCTTTTCAAGGCCATGGAGGAAAGCGAACAAGACAAGCATCAGGGACTCCTCTCACGACTGCCGAGGCTCATCTCCTTTCGGGAGTCCCTCGCAGCGCGGCGGGGCAGAACGAGTAAGGAAAAACCAGAGCACGGTGCAATAAGATGGACGCACCTAAGTGCTGCAGCATTACACGCGTGTAGCTTCTCCGCTTCTGCCTCTGGCCAATCGAAGAGTGCGGAATCCTATTGAGTGAAATGACTGAATCATCGCTCTAGGTTTACTACTAGGCAGCTGAGGATGTCTTGATGTATCTATGCCGATGCGAGGATGCCATTATGCAGCAAGCCACATCGAGTGTTGTTTGCCAGCGGAATCAACATCAATTCCTTTTAATATGTAGTTTATCTCTTTGATCCGCGATAAAAAAACCAGTGAGCGATGGTTTCGTGTTTAAAGATGCATATAGTAATCGCAAGGGGCGGCGCTGAACTGCACGAGGGAAGCTCGGTACCAAAATAAAATTTTCAATTTTCGCGGATTTGTGATGCGAATACAAACAACCTTGTTAAATACAGCAAGGCTCTGTGTTGCGACTAGCTTACGGACACCATAAAAATAAAATTTTTGAATTTCGCGGGTGTGTCATGCGCGTTCTGGACGGGGACGGGAACCAATTTCGCTTCCACGCCACCGGGTACCCAAATCATACAATCATACTGAGTACCCGACTCCCTCTGGGTACCTATTTCCCAGTGGGTACCTGTTTCCAAAATGAGTACCTTTTTCAAAGTGGGTACCCAATCCAAAGTGGGTACCCAATCCGTGGGTACCCAATCTACACCTTTACCTTATTATTATTTTCTACTTTTTTTTCTTCCTCTTTCGTGAACGACCGCGACGTGCGTGGAGGTGTCGTCGATATTTTAATACTAATATTCCAAACTATTCATCTCCAACAGGAGCGCCAGTTCTTTATGTCTAGTATGTAAATGTATGACCACTATGCGTGATCTCCAACCCAATAGAACAGAAACTACTTTTATACAAAAACAACAAAGGTATTTAACTCTATCGCCTGTGGCGTTTTGAGTCGGCAGCTTGTCCCGAAGACAATAGGAACGCTATCGCTTGCAAATCTGTTTAGGATTGGAAGAAAAAGAATGCAGATGAATTTGCATGCATCCTTTGGACCAGCGCGAAGGTCTGGAATGCACGCAGAGCGTGCTGACAAGATTCGCGGAGGCTTTTCCGTGCCTAGCCTGCAGCTGCATGAGAGACACCCTCTTTATCGGGATTCAGAGGGCGCACGCTATTTTCTTGCAGTCCAAGACGTGTCTTTTTCTACTTCTTTATCAGACGCAGCGGCGCAACTTGCGCTGCTGAGTGAGGAATCTTGCAAGCAGCTCGAACTTCCTTGTTCTGCTGAAGTACTATCGGTCTGCAATCTATCTTGCAACTTTTGACGAGTTGCAAGGTTCGTCCACACCCAGGCAACGTATTTGGAATGCATAGGTAGATAAGTACGATGAAAGTGCTGAGGAAGCCCGTTTATGGAGTGCAAGTGCGGCGCCCGCAGCGACACGAAAAACCACGCAGAGCTGCTCACTATTTGCATTTGTCGTTTTTTGTTGGAGTCTTGCTCTTGGCAGCATCCGTACAACTCGGCTCTTGCGGATGCTGAGGCGCTTTCTCTAGCTCTGCATTTTGATATCGGATGAAGATTGATATGTCGTGTCCTCCTCACCGAACCTAAGATAGTCCTTCGCATTGCTACTTATCGATATCTTCGTTCGCGGCAGCAACATTTGTATATCAAGTTATCGGTATCCATAATTTACAAATTGAGGTCGCTGGCTGAATTAGAAGATTTTGGAAATTATTGACGAGAAATGCCACAGTACTGGATTTTCCGCAGAGGCAGACGTGGTTGAATACAGGACGTTTTCCGGTGCTGGTGTGGGTGCATATTGACTTACTGTGCATGTTTTTCCCTTTATCCTATCGGCAATGTCGCTGACTTTTTGGAAATTAGCGACCACAGTATCTTTTCGGCAGCGTTAAAAGAGTTTCATCTCGCTGGGCCGACCGACGTGCGTGGGCCAGACGAAGGTACCCGCTTCAACAGTGTGGAAGGTGCGAAAGACGTGCGCTTGTGCATTGCAAATATGCCTGGGTCTGGAAGAATGCGCTGCAAACTTGTCACGATGCATAATTTCCATGCCCTACGCGGTCTGGAATGGAGGACCTAGCATGACAGATTCTGCGAAGTCTCTATCATACATGCCTATGACTATGTTGCATCCTGCACGAGAAACTCCCTCTCATGTTGGTCAAAAGTGGGCATCTTTTGGTGAAGATCTCACAAGACGAAAACAGATTTTTGTGTGATCCACAGGACGCGTCACAACTTGCAACCTTGTTCCAGACCCAGACATATTTGCATTTGATAGCGTTTTTTACTCGACCTGGATTGGATCAGCAACGACGTCGACGAGCAGAGGGCCGGATCCCAGAAAAAACCAGGAGCCACGGTGGACTTTGACGAAATGGCGCTCGGACTTCTCTCTGCACCGGATTGCAAGCGTGCTGTAGCGCATCTCATTTTTTTGATGGGTGTTAAAACCACCATGGAGAACCTCAAAAAATTCCACCTCGCACCGTATCAAATGTGCTTCTTTTTCGCGCATTTGCACACTATTACCCTCATCAAGGCCAAAGCCGGCGCTACAGTAGTTGTAGGTTGTACTTTAGTTTGTATCGGGCCTGCAGCGGGTGAACAGCTGTAGAAAAGAAAAAGATCACGAGGGTAGTTGCTGGGGTCGTTCGCGGCCATGCATGATTAAGCATCACAAGTGACCACGCCAGACAGATTATCTTTTTTGAAAAGGATTTTGATTTAGGCTCCTCCTAAAGAGGGTTTAGAAATCGTCGGGAGGCGCCAGGCAGCGCAGAAGGTGCACTAGGGTGATCAGCAGAAAAATTGCGTAGCCCTATACGCATCCGATTCGGGGACGAAAGAGAAAATATATCGGCCGCCATGCCCTCGGGGGAAGCTTTTTCTGGTTCGTCCGTCAAAAACTGCCAAGTTTGTTTTCTGCAGGCCTCCCGCTGGTCGCCATTGTCGGCGCGCGGCGCGACGTTTCGCGCGAGAGCGAGAGCACGGCGACCCGAAAAAAAAACCACGCGCAACTCAAAAGCAGCGCCTGCGCCAATTTCTGGACCATCTGAATGTGTTGCGCGGCCTCTTCCTGGTTGTGTTAGTTTCTTTTTGGATCAGTGGCGAGGCAGCCAAGTTAATTCATTATTGAAACTGGAAATTTTTGCTTGGTGGTCGGGCCGTGTGCCGCTCGTCGGCCCAGGACTGACAAGAAAACACAGGCGCCCTCGGTATCTATGCCCGGGCGGGGGCGATATTTGGCATCTTTTATTTCGTCCGGTCGCGGCGCCCGTCCCCTCTCTAGCGCGAGGGCCAAGTCGAGGTCTACGCCGCCGAATTTCCTCTACTCCTGGAGCGTTCCTGGTGCCCAGCTTCTGCAGTTTCGCACGCTCAAAACGTGAAAAACACCGCTCAAATTGAGCGCCTCCAAATAAGGCCCAGTAGTTTTCTTGTTGTTGTTTTTGAAACATTGCGTGGTGCTGCAGCTTCTTGGTCGTGATGATTCGTAGTGGGAACAAGTGGTGCGACGTGGCGAAGATTTCCTTGCATATAGCGCGCCCCCACATGGTAGCCGCCAACGTTTCATCCGGAACCAAGAAGAGACTGGGGGAGATCACCGCGACGATTGTGCAGCTGGATGCAGTGAAGAAAAACCGAAAAGCCGCGGCCGCAAAAGCTAAAGCAAAAGCGTCAGCATCTGGTGCACAACCCTCGGCACCGGGGGGCGTGACAAAGAATGTCAAGAAACGCGCCATGAGAGCTGCAGCATTTCTGGTCCGCAAGTTGGTCTTCACCTCGGGCGACGCGGCGGAGGAACAGCAGCAACTGCCCGAACTGCCTCTAGAAACAGACGAAGGGGTAGGGAACGGGCCAGGGCGATTCCTCCAGTCGTTGCTGGATGGCCTGGGGGAACAGATCACCCAGATGAGCCAGAAGATCCAGAAAGACGGGGCGCAGGGGGGTCCGCAGGCGCAGGGCGAGGTGAGTGGGGCAGCAGCAACATCTGCCGTGGTGACTCAAGCCACGAACGACGGCCTCTTCGAGGTTTATCAAATAGAAGAAAGAACAAGCAGCTCCTCTAGTGATAGCAGTACAACAGGCGCGGCGAGGCGATCTACTGATGGCACCCAAAGTACCCCTCCCCCCCGGAACGGGAATGTGGTTGTGGACGTCTCCAGCGAGGACATATTGAAAAACTATAAGGCGTTTCTTTTATGAGAGTCGTGCTGCTCAGCTACTCGCCCCTTTCTCCCACATTGACATTATTGCATTTGAAGCATTAATACTTTTGTTTTTCATGCACAGTAGATTTTCCTTTTCTTGTACCTACTCTTTGCATGACGTTGATGACACGCATTCATTGTCACATTAGCACGACGACGTCGAAGGAGCAATACTAATACAATCTTCACCTGCGGATTTGATGAAAATTTTTTTTGTCAAAGTCAATGACAGAAAAAATAAAATGACTCATGTGCCGGACGTAACATGATTTGTGGCATTGCTTATTTCGCGATCACTGCTAATGAGTGGGACGAGGGGGAGCAGTTGATGCGCTTGCGCTCCTTAATATCTCGGAGACTGGGGGGTGTGAGAGCAGAGCTGTGCCGGAACAAGTTGAAGTTGTAAAAAATAGTGAAGGATGAAACCTGGAGCCCGAGCCGAAGCGGCGTTACAAAATCAAAACGCGTCATTCGTGAAAGGAAAAGTTGTCTTGCACACGAAGAACTACACTGACGATCCACGACCGAATGTGAAGGATGCGAGTACTTATGTCGTACTTAGAAGCAAGGAGCAGAAGACAGATGACTGACGATGATCTATCGCTATCGACTCTCCTTTTCTTTGCCGCTCACGATAGTATCCGGCGCCGCCCAAAGTAAGAGGCGTGCGTCAACGGCGGGTGGACAAATCATCGCTATCGAAGAGGTTGAAGTTGAAGTTCAAGTTCTGGTATAAGTATCACGCCAGAGGACGCAGTATACCACAAAGTAGAGCTATTTCTAATCAACAGCAGATGAAATTATAGAAAATAGTAGAAGTACAACTACAACGAGAACGAGAACACATTTTTTTACAATTACAACTAGTTGGAGCTTCAACGTCTAGTCGGAGATCATGCTACTGGCAGGAAGCTCCGAGTCTTCAACTTCATCGTTCTCGTGCTACTTCTTGCGCAGTTGTGACGGCCCAGACGATGAAATTTTAACTGTGGTGTGAAAGGTGGAGTTCTTCGCTCGGGTTCTCGTTGGCAGCACATCGCTAGGAGGGACGAACGAGATCTCTGATTCCATCTGGTTCGCGTCAGATGACTTCGTGCAGCATGCAAGCTCCGTTGTAAAAAGACCCGTGCAAGATCCGATCACGGCCGCCTCAGGTGGAGGCTCCTGAAAGATGAAGCTCTTTCGGATCTACCGAAGAAGGATCTTCGTCCATGGGGAAGACGATTCCGAATCGATCCAAGCAGTAAGAGTAAGAACTTTTCTTCGATGATAATTACAAGTGATACGTGTGGAGCGTGTTCACCTCTTGTATAATTACAAGTGATAAACGAACGAGGTGGTCTATTGTTCAAATTACTTACATGCCAGAAGATCAAGTAGCTCCGGTGCTCTGGGAGGCTCTGGTGGTACATTGATATTTTTTTTAGCCTGGTGGTATGTAGGGCATTTTGATTTTTTTGGTTTCCCGAGTATGTATAGCTTAGACTTTTTGCGTAGTTGTTGTACCTTCGTCCTTTACCGTCGTTATGGCTACAAAGTGCGTGGCTTTATGGAACCTCACCAATGTTGAATGTGGCCAGTCCACTATCGTAGGATAGTTCAAATGACGAGATGAAAATCAACATCAACCCATGAGCATTCTATATTTTTGTACGTAGCTAGGCGTACGTGTAGCCCAAGTCTTTATTTTTGCGGCCTCCCTATTACGGAAGATTCTGAACACCCGTGTTATGATGTTATAATCGTTAGCTGCAATCAATACCAAAAAAATCCCGCACAATAAAACAAAGAGTGAAAATCTGACTATTTCCACAAAACTGAGAAAGCTATGCCTATGATGTCGTCCGAACGCGTATCATCTTCCAAGAACGCTGCTGGGCTGCGTGAACCAGCTCCTCCCGGCACCAGCGCTCAGCCACGAAACCGCGCAGGTAGAACTACCCCGGGCGACAACAAAATATCGCAGATCTCCGCCCTCTTCCGTGCCGGCTGGCGATGGGTACGTGTGAAGCGTCAAAATGCGTTCTTGTCGAGACACCAGCAGGCGGGGAACATGTCCGCTAATGCGAGTGCCGACATTTTTGGAGATCAGGAACTTCAAAACGCACAACAAGTAGTCGCACAACAACAAGCCGATAATTGCTACGCATACTACTGGCTGTCACCCGAGCAGCTGTCCGCGAACAACGGACTGCTGCAGGACATTTGTTACGCGGCGGATAGGAATTTTGGTTCATCTTCCTCTACTGCAGCTCCTGCGGCGACTTATTTTCTGATCGAGAACACAGGAAGACAGGACACGGAGGGTCTTGGGTACCGATTGAGCCCCGATATAGAGGACCGCGACCCGGAGGGATCCCTGGTGCCCTGGAACTCCATTATTCACGCGGAAATTTTCGACAACCACCACGACGTTGCTGGTGGACTGGACCCTCGAGAGGCGGGGACCGAGTCGTCGAAAACGTTGACCCGCCAGTTCATTCTCGACGACGGCTGGTACCTCCCCGTGTTTCTGGAGAACAAGCCGGCGGGCGCGAAGAAAAACAAGAAGAAAAACATCGCAACGGTGGCACCTGCGCCTTCAACTACTTCTTACTTTCAAGTCGTGCGACCGGTCACGCACGCGGACTACTTCAGGGCGGGGACGTTTGTACACGATGAGAACGGAAACCGCATCCCAATCCGCTCTTTTTTCGAGAAAACGCTGGGGGAAACCTACGACAGCATCGGCCCACACCTCTTCGTGCCCGAAATCACCGCCTTGACCGAGGAAGAGCTCGTGGACCTTTTGCAGCACAATTGCAGTGCAGGTGAGCAGACTTCTGCATCTGCGCGAACTTCTACGTCGCTTGCACAAGGAGCGATTGCGCCGGCGCTAGTTCGTGTCTTCAATGGGCAGCATGAGATGCCAGTTTTGATGGGAGAGCCTCCTGTTGATGCTTCTGTCGTGGGGACAACTTCTGGTCAAATCTCGACGACGAAAGGCGAAACTGCTAGTACGCTTGGCACGACCACTGGTGCACAATTTGCAAGCAGTACTTCTAAGTCGAGGCCCTTGGAGGCCGATGTAGAAAATAACCGGTCCACAGAATACGACTTCTGGCACCAGCTACAGGGCGAATCGATGCCAACAGCAGGCGGGTCAACGACTGCGACGTCCGCTAGTACACACGCGACGACGATGAACAGCGCTGGTGGACCAATTGGCAAGCCAATGCCCAGTGCAGGAGCCTCCAGTGGTTCGTCAAAAAAGGTGCAGCTGCAGCCGCTTCCGTCTGCGTTTGACGTGGCAAAACCTTCTCCAGCTTCCTCTTCAAGAAATGGAGGCCCCGGCGGCGCAGCGAAGCCCTTCATGGACGAAGATGTAATTCGCAATGATGGTCGTGCAACGAGCAGTGCCCCCACGGCGAGCAGAGATGTTGACGCGCAAGCGCAAGAAGCCCCCCGAGGACGTGCTCAAATACTAGCTACTCACAGAGCAGCTGGCGGAACTGGAACAGGGGGCATCACCAGCACGGCTCCTGGGCAGCGTATTTCTTCCGCAAGTTCTTTGGAGCCGAAGCCTTTGCAGATGGAGACGATTTTAGCTTGGTATGGCTCGGAATTCATGTACGAGCGCACAAACCAGTCGCAACAGGAGGGTCCAGCGGCTACCAAGCAGATGAAGCTGCAGTCCGACGCTTTGAAGCAGTACGTGCAGGAGCAGATTGTGAAAAAAATTACGAAGACCGGCTTTCTCACCCCGGACGTGCTCACAATATCCTGTGCAAGAGTATCGTACTCGTTTTGCAATCATGCGTTACAAATCTTTTTCTTAAGGTAAATCTGCATTATCTCTTGCTGAGGAAATTTGTAAATGCATTTATACGAGTGCGATACTTTTGCAATGCATACACAAACGAGCTAGACAAGTTGAAGTGGCGGTTCCACAAGAAATACAACGGGCAGATTTTGAAGGAACCCGGCGTGGGGGAGCTGCTCAAAGTGCTGCTTCGGTTCTCCTTCTATCATTCAAAAACGTGTATAGATGGCGTAAGAAGTAATGGTTTTCACAGATGATGATTGCAGGCTTGCATGGGAAGTTTTGATAAGCGCGCAGGCTCATGTTATCGTTATGCAAAGATGTACAAATTTCAGCAGCGCGTAGGGCTAGCACGGGTTATTTCTGCATGCGTTAATAGTGCAACACAAAAACAAAGTCTGTTACTAGTAGAAGTTCAAGTGCCGACGTTTTATTTCCTGCGATACTTTCCTCGTGGAGTCGACCCTTGAAGTGGCGTTTTCGACCATCCCGGTGCTGACTTTTCACGATCTGAAGTCCGCAATTCTGAAGCACAAAGACGTCAGTTCGGAAAAGGAGCTGGATGCGCTGGTGGGCAAATTGGAAAATCACCCGGTTTGCAGGCAAAATTTCCAGTTCAACAGCGTGAAAATAAACACCACGAGTTCCACCTCATCAGCTGGGGGACGGGCCGCCGCCGCGGGAGACCACCTCCAAGCTGGCCCCCTCGCGGCCGGCTCTACTGGTACGTCGACAGGAGGCTCTAGTACTACTTTAGGCTCGGCCTATGTGGACAAGAAATTGACCACCGAAGCGTTGATCTTACAGTTGTTCGAGACCATCCCGCAGGAGTGGGATACCGCGAAAAGCTGGTCGCCAGACCCGGACCTGCTGGCTTTGCAAGAAGAGGAAAGGCAGAAGAGCAAAAGGGAAGCTTCGTCGAAACAAGGGGGTGGAATGAAGAACGCGAAGACCGCATCGTCGAACAAAAATAGCCGGTTTTACAACCCATACGAGGACCTGCCGACGAAGTTGATAATGGAGTTGGACTATCCTGTGCAAAAGTATCGCACTCGTCGTAATTGCATTTATGATCATGCGTTACAAATTTCTTTCTCAGGGCACGTGAGCACTACAGCTTCAATTTGTAAAAATGCTGAGGAAATTTGTAATGCGATTTCTACTAGTGCGATGCTTTTGCATGTCATACGGACCCGGAATTCTTCGGCGCCGCGAAAAACTGGACCCTGGAATTTGGGTTGTACCAGATCGCGCGACAAAAATCCCTGCCGGACTGGCGGTCGCTGGGGGTCTTTTTGACGCGGGACAAGTTCCTCGTCGGCGTCATGCACCGCATTAAGGCCATGCGAGAGCGCATTCTGCGGCGGCAAAAACGGGAGGAGCAGCGTTTGGAGAGGATTTTGTTGCGAAAAGTCGAATACTTCCGACCTTTGATGCTGCCGACGTCAAGTTTCACTGCAGCTTCCTCCACGCAGCGGCCGCTCACGTCCGCAACCGCGGAGGTTGACGACGTCGGCGCACCACCCACAGCATCCGAAGATCCAAACACGATCGACGGGCGGGCGCTCCTGGGCCTCAAATCGCACTATTGGATGAAGCTAATGGAATTTTTTGAAGATCCGAGTTTGCTCACAACGCCTAAGGATACTGGAAAATCGGTGGGTGGAGCAACGAAGGACGTCAGGACCTCCAGTGGTAGAGATGTTAGAATAAATCCGGTTGCGCGGCTTTCTCCCGCGGAGATCGTGTCTCGGCAATGGCAGTTTTGCGAAACCATTTGCTGCAAGGCACTTGGGTTTGATTTTGAGGAAGCTAGTAGTGATGTCCCGTTGGATCGCGAGGAAGACGAAACCACGGATGAAAGTGGCGCCAGCGCGACCACGTCCGATGAAGAAGGG
Source organism: Amoebophrya sp. A120 (assembly GCA_905178155.1). Lineage (NCBI taxonomy): Eukaryota > Dinophyceae > Syndiniales > Amoebophryaceae > Amoebophrya > Amoebophrya sp. A120. The sequence goes on along the minus strand of CAJINV010000004.1, from coordinate 811,313 downwards.
AGTTCGGAGTCGGATGAAGCGGAAAGTGACAGCGAACACGAGCCGAGGGCGGACAAAACAGAATTAAACGCAGGCAGCGCAGCGCAGCTAAACGGTAAGAGTCGCGCGCCGGCGCTTCTAGGTGAGATGAAACAGGAGCACGCTGGACCGCGAGAAGCAAAGTCCGCAAAGCTTCATGGTCAAGGGGAAGCTCCATCATCAGCAAAAATAGAACATTCTTCCAAAAAGCGCCGCCGTCCGAAGTGGACGGTCAGAGACCAGCTGTCGTTGCCACAGATCAAGGTTCTGGAGCAAAATCTGAACGAGTTTCTGAAGCAAGTGATCGCGCCACTGCTGTTTGGCAGTCTGACCACCCTGATCAACTCGACGTTTTACACGAAAATGGTGACCACGGCCACGAACCCCGCGGCGTCGATGTCTTCAACAGGAGGCATTGCAGCAGCAGCAGCCTCCGCACGACCTGGCCAGCCGCACCGGGCACCACCCCCTTCGCGGGAAGCCATCGAGTTTTCCAAACTATCGAAGCGCAAGGAGGAGGTGCGACTGATTTTGAAAGAGGAAAGACTCCGCATGCGGCGGGAGAAAATTCTGCTCGTGGAAAAAATGATGCGTGGAGTTGCAGTTGGGGCAGGGGCAGGCGGAGGAAGAGGTGAAGGAGGCCCGGGTAGCAATAATTATGCTGTATTAGGTGCCGGCGCGACAGCGACGAGAAATTCTACCGCTCTAGTGGGCGGAGGAGCCGGAACAAGCTCCTCGACCGGAGCTGGTGTCGTGACCACTAACAGGCAGCAGAATCTGATGAAGCGCATCATTTTCAAGCATTTAAACTCATTCGCGCAGATGAGTACAGCTACGACTTCTATTGCAACCAGCGGCGCAGCTGATGTTTATTCTGCAGCTTCCGGAGCCGCGACCTCCTCCACGCGCAACTATGCCAGCAGGACGTCGATGAACCTGTTTCAAGTGCTTGCGGACTGCGAACAGGAGCTCGCGAACGCGCTGGGATTGGAGCGCCCGGGGGAGATGCCGTTGACGTTTCTGCAACTGCTGCTAACCCGAAAGGAAATCTTCGCCCGGGGGCACGTGTCGAACTTGCTGCAGCAAATCGGCGCGCAGACGATTGCGAGCGTGATGGGGATGGATTTTTTCGGCCAGCAGGAGGGTCAACATCCCGCGGGCTTGGGTGCTGCTGTTGGCTTGATGGCCCAAAAACGCGAGGTCTTGGACTCGTCCTTCCTGCACCAAGAAGAGGAAGCTGGTTTAAGACTACAACATGGCGAGCAGACCTCGGAGTTGCAACTGTTTGCATCAACGGACGATCACCAGCATGGCACGTCCTCTGCAGTGTCGACGTCACTGCGCTACGCCCAGGCAGGTGCTGCTGCGACAGCAGCAGGAGCGGGGGGGCCGTCGCAGCTTCACGGGGGCGCCAGCGTCGCAATGACATCGTCAAGAGGTGGTCTAGTGACAAATAAAGAGCAGGCATTTAAAAATCAATTTCAGCCTCCACCCGACCAAGCGATCCAGATCTCCGAAGAAGCTCTACTGGACCATTTGACTCAATTGATTCGCGATGCGGCGCTGGCGCAATTGGGCGGCGGGGGAGCCGGTACTAGTGCCTTTGACTCGACTTTTCCCCCGTATGGTGACTCCTCTTCGGCCGATCTCACGAAGTTTCTTAAGGTTGCAGGAGAGGTCAGTGACGACCCAGCAATTCCTCGGCTGCATACGCTGTCCGACGCGGATGAAAGTGAGGACGAGAGCAGTGGCGAACAGCAAGGAAGGTCTGGTCATGCGGCTATGCTCCTTTCCTCCTCTGAGGAAGAGGACGATGGAAAAGACCTCGACGACGATCCCGTGGCGCGGAAAATTCTGCAGCAACGGAGACAGAAAAGAAGAGAGAAAAGGAAAGAACTGAAAGCAGCTGCGGCTGCGGCGCTGGTGGAGAAAAAGAGTAGGAAAAAAAAGATGAAAAGCGCCGGTGGCGGCAATAAATCTTCCGCAGGAGGAAAGCCAGCAGCTGTTGCGGGAGACGAGAGTGGTACTGGTATCGCTGCACATGATCAGGATGCGAATTTTCATGGAGATGAAGACCTTGACGGCGGATCAGCAGTAGTCCCCGGCGCGGCGCCTTCGTTTCTTTCGATTCCGCAACTGTTTCAGATCCTTGCCGAAGCGGAGGAGAGTGTTTGTGACCAATTGTTGGCCACCACAACGCTCACCGGGCAAGATCATGATGCGAACAATTCCTCTTTCGAGCGGCACTTCGGCGGCGCGCATGGCAAATACATCGATTTCTTGGCGAAGCACGGCGAGGCGATTCTGTCGCAGCTGGCCGGGAGTGCGCGCGAAAATGAAACCAGCATCCCGATCGGATCCGAACCACGCATGGTGACCGAGATGAAAAGAAGTTTGACCGATGTTTTCGGTTTGATGTCAACAAGAACCGCAGGAGCTGCTGGTGGTACAAGTGTAGTTGACAGGACCTCGTGTTTCGACTTTCTGTACAGCAGTTTTGGAACCAGCGGGGCCGCGACGCTGTCCGAAATGCACACCGCGGTGCACCAGTTTGTTCAACTCGCCGCGGCATCGGCAAGAACGGATCCCCGTGCGCAGAAGGCCGATCATGAGATAGATGGCGATCTTCCTGAACAAGTAGAGGAGAATCATGCTGATGCTTTCGAAGATGATGATGTCGACCAGGAGACTCCTCGTCGTCTCCCGAAAGAACGACTACGGAACGATGTTGCCCAGGCAGAGAATATGAAAAACGAACATATACGAGATGATCATGAAGATGAAACCGCTTTTAAAACGCTTGCAACCTGCGTGGCACGTTTCGAAAAGAACACCAAAGACGCTTCAACGCTTGATGGCGGACTACACGATCAGCTGCCAAACGCAGGAGCTTCTACTGTCGCTTTGTCTAGCAAAATCGCAACCGAGGAACTACTGCGTGAGCTCGAGGACCGCATTTGGGAACACGCTCCGCTGTTAGTCGATTTGGAAGCCCACGTCTTTCCAGACTGGCGGACCCGGTTCGCGCCCGTGCTTGGGAGTCTGGCGGAGGTGGTGCGAACGAAGATGAAAAGGAGTAATAAAGGCCTTAGAAATTTTGCAGGCAGTGGCGGCGGAGATTCTGCGGCCGAACTGGAACTCCCGCCGCTGCTTTTTCTGAAGAAAAACCATGTCGTGCGGATTCTCTCCGCAACGGAGGAAGCGACGTTGGAGGAATTCGAGCGAGCAGTTGCAGTGGAGTTTAGCTCTTGTTCGAGCGGCAAGACGAATGACGCTAGAGAGCAGAAGTCCGGTGCAGCACCGGCGGGAGGCAATGTCAAATCGCACAGTGCTGCTGGTGCAGCTCTCTCATTCACAAAGGACGGCTCATCTAGAAGTTGCACTTTTAACCTGCGTCTAGCCGTGGCGATCCTTGTGACGCGATTTGTGACAGACGGTGACTTAGCGCCTTGGGCACAGTTTGAGTCTCTGGTGGGAAGAATGTATGGGGACGTTGTGCTGAAGATGGAAAAGGAATTGGAGGAAACACCAGAGAGAGAAGGCCACTTGGACAAGAGCGGCGCGCCACGTCGACCAACGGCTGGAAACAAGACCGCTGACCACTTTTCTGCTCCCACACGAGGACTATATCATCATCCGGAGAAAATTCTTTTAGAGGTCACCGCACTTCTGAGCCAAATCGACCCCGATCTAGTGTCGCCTTTTCACGAAACGCCGATCCTCGAGGCTTTTGCAAAGCCGTATATTGTGTTGCGCCGGCCGAAACGGAATCTGGTGGAGGTCTGCGGCGGAACTACAAGTGGTCTAAATTCTCGGAGCCGCCTTCAGGGAGCTGGTCTGACAGCGTTTCAGTACCGAGCCGCACTGCTGGCGCTCGGGGAAAAATTTGGTGTGCCAGAGTGGAAGGACGGCGGACTCGGCTTGCGACTGGAGAACGAGTATGCCGGTTTTTTTGACCGAGTTGCATTGGCTGCTCGCGCGCCGGGGCTGCCCAGGGCAGCTGCAGGAGCTGAGGTGGACCACGCTGCTTTTATATCAAGGAATGACAATGAAGTTGATCTAGATAAAGATGCAGCAGCTCCGGGAGCCCCCTCATCGGAAGATCTCGGACAACCCGCGGAGGCGGTTGTCGCGGACCAGTCTACTGTGATTGCTGGCGAGCAGGACGATCTACGGCTCGATGCTTCGGGAACGGCGACTCAAGGAACAAAGGACGCAAAAATGCAGACCGAGAAAGGGGAACAACAAGGTCGAGGACCACAGAGCAGACAGAATGCAGGGCATGAAGACTCCTCCCTCGCCGAAGTCAAGCCGGAAAATTTGGATCATGATGGGCAACAAGAAGAACCAGCAACACCACTCGACAGGATGATCAAAAGCGACAAAAACGCCTCGCTCTGTCGCGAGATCGCTCGCGTGAAGGGGGTCGAGCTAATCGATGTAGACCCGGTGACCCGGCACTGGGTCCGCGAGCCTGAGGACGAGCGCATCCGCAGTCTGCAGCAGACTGTGCAGGGCGCGGTGGTCCGCCTTGCCGCGGATTTGTACTCGGGGGAAAGCCACTTCTTGCTCGAACTCCTGCAAAACGCGGACGATTGCGGCTACAGTGAAAACATCGTGCCTGCCCTGGTGTTGACGGTTGTGGACTTCTCAGTTTTATCTGCTGCATCATCGTCGAAGGCGGCGCGCGCGCGGAAAACTCGTAGCAGAGGAAAACCGGAATTGGACAGAAGCGCTGCTGGTGAGGAGGACATTCTAGATTCGGCCAATGCGTGGACGACGTTTCATTGTGACGATGTCGAGACCAGTATGAGCTCTGGCCCGATCCTGCTGAACGGAAATGACAGAGGACATCAGCGCGCCGGCAGAGGCGCACGAGGCACAGCAGGCGCGGGTGGCAGAGCATTGCGTAACAAGAACGAGGCAACTATCGAACAAACCGGATACGGAAAGAATGCAACTAGAACTGTAGTTGCTCCGGCGCAAGGAGGGCAGACGAGCAACAGGATTTCCGGCCTACTGATCAGCGAGCATTGCGAGCTTGGGTTCCGCGAGAAGGACGTGCGGGCGCTGTGCGACATCGCTCAGTCGACGAAGAAAAACAAAAAGTTCATCGGACACAAGGGTGTCGGCTTCAAGTCAGTTTTTAAGGTCACCAGCACGCCGGTGATTCACTCCGGCGAGTTTTCCTTCCACTTCGATGCCAACGCGCTCAACGGCCTGGGCTACCTGGTCCCGTTTCCGCTACGCAAATTGGACACGGAAAACATGCGGAAGAGCTGCTTGTTCCGCGACAAAGAGTTTCGAACCGTGGTAAACACGGTGCAGAAAAACGCGCTGGCGCTGAACTCCTGCTGGCGACGGGGGAAGGATAATGAAGCGCTTGACCACGATGAAGAAGCAGAAGGATCATCTTCTCCTGACGCCGAGAGTCACAGTCGTGCAGTCCCTGGTGCTACTAGTAGCGAGGAAGACGGCGGAACGAGCTACGATGAAGTAGTGCAAGGAGTCGCTATTTCATCCGCAAAGCACAAGCCAACACATCAAGATCAACCTAAGCGGCCATCCGGCACCCGCATCGTTTTACCCTTGAACCAAAACTTCAGTGCCTCTTCTCTGGCTATTCGCATGAGGGAAGACTTGCAGCCGCGACTTTTGTTGTTTCTCCGAAATTTGTCCAGGTTGATTCTGCACCACTGTGGAACGTACAAGGTCCTGATGAACCGAACAGACTTACCGATAAACAACTACGAGTACGACCGGGGAGGTTCTGATTCTCACGAAGATCATGTTCATGCCAAAAAACGCAACAAAGATCCTCCGTCGGCGGGGTCCTCGGACACAAATCTGGTAGAACTCCAAACCGTGGTTCTGACGGACAAGGAAAGCAGTGGTCCTAACGAGGAGCATGCTGCTGCGCTAGACGACTTCTCATCTGGTCGTAGAGCCATTTTGCGAGGCGGTGGAACTGGAAGGGCCTCCAGCTCCAAGACAGGCGAAGTGCCTCCATCTAGTACTTCTACTTCTCAGCCTCAGCCAGCCCCAGCGCATCAAGAAAACACTATCGCAACTTCGACCTACGAGCGGTGGTTTGTCTTCACGGAGAGGCTTGCCCCGAGCGCGAATCGCGACGGCGCGGAGGCCGATCTGAAAATTGCGCTGCCGTTGCCGAGCATGTTCTTGGGGAGTTTGTTTGGTGGTGGTGCGCCGGCGGCGGACAAGGTAGATCAGGGCGTTCTAGCAGAAGATGTTGAAAAAGCGCCTGCAGAAGTAGATGCCACGTCTTCACTCGAACAAAAAGACCACGAAGATGAACGAGACGACGACAGCTCCCAGTTGACCAACGAGGAGATCTTGAAACAGCTCGTCACCGAGCAGCAACAGGTTTTCGCCTGGCTGCCGACCCGGTCCTACGGTTTCAAATTTATCATTCAGTGCGACTGGGTGGTCGCGACGAGTCGCGAAGCGGTCCTCGCGACCGATCCGTTCAACCAATATGCCCGGGACCAGATTCCGGCCGCGTTCGCGAAAGCGGTGGGGAGGTATGTCAAGTACGTCGAGGGATTGAAGAAGAATTCGAAGAAAGAGCCTACAACAGCTAGGGCAACAGCAGCACAACCTACCGGCTCTTTTCTACATCCTCCTGACAGTCGAAGTCGCGGCGATCAGAAACATCCGAAAACAAGGCAGAAGAACCTCCTGACGGACAAGCAGCGGGCACTGCTCCTGCAGCTCTACCACATCATCCCGTTACCGGGAACAGCTGCGGAGTTCTTTATCAAATGTAAAAAATCAAAATGTCTGGGTCTGGAAGAATGCAACTTGTCATGCTGATTCTGGATCATGCAAAAATTTGTGTTGCGTGATTACCAAAAGACGTCCGATCTTGACCAGGTTGGCAAGGAGTTTCTCATGCAGGATAGGCATGATGGACACCTCACAGCAACTGTCATGCTAGGCGCTACATGCCAGGCATCATGGGTCATGGAAAACCTGCATCACAAATGTTGCATTCTTCCAGACCCAGACAGTTTTGGATTTGATAGTCTTCGCGCGAACGCCACACGGCATCCTGGAGGAACTGAGGAAAACTGCGTTCGTGCCTGTGAGCGTAACGGTAAGAACGACGGTTGGAGGGGATGGCCACGGGCATCATGACGAGAAAAAATCTTCTACAGCCGCTCGAGAGAAACACAAACATGCGAATGGCGCCGGGAATTATGCATTTGAAAAGCAACACGATCTTGATCTTCCCGCAGACAGAAGAACCGCTGACGCCTCGACAATGATCGCGAAACAGCAGAGCCACCAAATCCTGAAATTCGCAGAGCCGCGCTTCGTTGTAAAACCGTATCCAGTAGAGATGAAGGATTTCATTTCAGCGTGCGCGGTGTACAAATTCAAATTGCATGGTAAATACTTACTATCTCGTTGGCACGACGGACATGATGAAGTCGTGCATCGTGGTACTCACTAGCAGGACTTTCGGCTTGCTTCGATTTGGTTCATCGCCAACAGAATAAATTTTCACTGTTTAATATTTTTGTGCGTGTTCTCTGCACCGTATGCTGGAAATTCCTCACATTTGTGTTGCATACTCCGCAGCTGAAAACCACCAACCTAAACGGTACCTTAACTGTTGAGAAAATCGAGTTTTACTTTGAGCAGCTCTTCGCCGACATGGGGTACTACTTGGAGTCCACCGACAACTTACTGCCGCAGGGGCTGGCGCTTTCTTTGGACCTGCCGCTGATCGACGGGGCGCTCGCGTTACGGTGCCTGGCAAAATTGGCGGAACAGCAGCAACAACAGGCAGTAGTGCGCACGGTGCAGGAAAATAAAACCGAGGAAAGCCGTCAAAGCATGCACCTAGCCGCGGATTCGTTGCATGAAGACGGCAAAGAAGATGATTTTGGATTTGGCGCTACAGCTGCTGCTGCTGCTTCTGCTGCGAGAAAGAGTAAACAGACTTTCTTGTTCGAACAGCTCCATTACCTTCTTTTGATCATCGCGAGCGAAGACAAATTGCAGACCTACTTGCCGAAACTGCGCGCACTGAAAATCATTCCGGTGCAGGTGCAGCAGAGCCGAAGCGGTGATGATGAAGAAGTAGAAGACCACCACTATTCGAAAACGATGAAAAGCGCTCAAGTAGAAGTAGATCATGAACTACGACGACGACCACACCATAACTTCGACCTGGTTTCCCTCGCGACCGAAGATCAAGAGGGCCGCAAGGTGTACGATGCTGATTTCCCGGTGGCCCTGGAGGGCGTGAAAACCGTGCACCCAGGCTTTCGGAAAATCATGGACAGCAAGGTGTCGGTTTTGCTCACGAGGCTGGGGGTCCTGGGACTGCAATCCACCCAGTTCCTCGAGTCGCATGTCATTCCGGTGCTCACCTCTATCCACAGAAAAATATCCATCCACATCCATTTTTTGCATGACAAACACATGATTTGAATTTGAGACGTGTTTTGCATGACGAATCGGATCATGTGGATGTGTTTTTTTTTCTGTGGATAATCTCCGCAACGAAAATACCAAGCAGCGAACACCTGCTGGCCTGCACGCTCTACCTGAAGCAGCTACTTTGCCGAGCATCTTCTCCGGTTGCGCTATCCTCGGCGGGAGGTGGTCGTGTGGGGCAGGAGGATCACGAGACTCTTCTTGATGGGAAAAATACCCACAACTCAACAAGCGCCGGCACGTTCTTGGGAACAACAACTACGAAGAACAAGAAGGCCGCTGGTGCTAGTACGATGAAAATGACAACCTTCGCGCCTGGCACTAAAAACCCGCAACAGCAGCAAACGCAGCAACTGAAAGAAGCGATGAAAGCAAAGATTTTGCAAGTGTTGCAGCGCAAGCCTATTTGGGTGCTGACGAACGTGATGTCCTCAAGCAACAACGCATCAAAAAAGGGTCCGGCTTCTCAGATGAATGTTCAGGAAGGTGGTGTTGGACATGGAACAAAACAACAACAGAACAACAACGACGATGCTCTTCTGTTGCAGCGAATCGCGCAGGGCGATGACGAGGACGATGGGGAGGACATGCACATGCTGGATGGAAACGAGAAGAAAGATTCCCCATCCTCTTCTTCTTCGCAGGAATATGATGCGCAGGAGTCCCTGTTCATCGCAAATGGAGGACGAGGGGCTGCTGGCGTGTCTGAAAGCAAAAAGTCCGCTTTATTAGTTCCACCATCAAGCCGTGAAGCGAATAACTCCATCAAGGACGATATGCTGCTGGATATGTTGGCTCACACGAGGGTCGAAAAGCTCGAGAGCCACGTGCGCGTGTTATCAAAGTGAAAAATCCCCCCTCCCCATATCAAAAGGGAAATCTGTGATGCGGGATTTGTGTACACAAATCCAAACTGTGTTGCAGTAGAGGACTGCAGGCAGATGCAGTGCCTGAGTAGGGGCGTCTTGCTGTAGGTGCCTAGCAAGGCAGGCGCGTCCTCTGTAGGCGATAGAGCATTACAAAGTACCTGCGAAACGCGGCTGCTTCTCTGGCTTTGCCCTCTTGCAATACAGGGACGCAAATCAGCATCACAGATTTTCAGTAGTGCCCCTTTTTGGTATGGGGAGGGGAGATTTTTCCTCACAATACGTGTTACCGCTGCCTTCGAACCTGTTTCCGAACTTCTACGCGCAGTGGGTGTCCGTGGCGACGCAGTGCTACGAAAGGTATGAAGTGGTGGCGAATCAAAATACTGGGACTGGCCATGGGAATACAGTAGATTCGAGCTCGTCTTCTGCACCCGCAGGAGCAGGGAAAAACAAGAGCGTGAACAATGGCATCACATGGAAGACGAGCGGCGAGAACACTACTGCGACTGCCATGACTGGGAACAACCTCAAGCAGGCTAAGAACAAGACGCAGCGAGACAGAGCAGGCTCGTCGGGTCAAAACCCATACGACCAACGCATCAGCGCGTCGCTTGATTCATCACACCAAAAGAGAACAACTGCACAAGCAGAAATCCCGAGCACCAACACCAACTCCAGCAGCAGCCCGTGGTCAGTTTTAATGGCCACCGGAGCTTCATCTTCACCGGACCCATCCTGGTCGGATTTCTTCATCGAGAAGTTGCAAACGTGGCCGAGCGTGACGGTGGCGCTGACCAGCGCGCAGAACTTCCATATGGCGTTCTCAAATGTTACATTCTCAACTGTTAGACGATCTGTCATGTAAAATTCAAATCAGAATCGACACGACCAAGCTGCTTCGCATGACAAATTCCCGAACGGACAAACAGGACGAGAGTCTGTGCCTAATCTGTCATGCAAAAGGCACAAGCTTCCCCCTTTCGCTTTCAGTTTTGCCATTTTTGCATCACAAATTCATGTATACAGTTGAGAATGTAACAGTTGAGAGCGCCATACTCCACAGTTACGACTTTCAGGAACTGCTGAACAGCATCCACGCCAGCTTGCCCGGGATCCGGAAAACCGTATCCACAGAAAAAAACCCATCCACATCCAATTATTTGTCATGCAAAACACGTATCATATCCCGTGTCTCTCATACAAACAATGGATAGTGATGGGTTTTTTTCTGTGGATAAACCGCCGCAGCATCGCATTTATTGAACGACTTCATTCTCCCCTATGCTGAGTTCTACGGATCAAAAGTCCGCAAAGCAATGGAATTCGCAGCTGGTCGTGCAGCAGGCCGCGCAAAAGTGTTGAATCAGAGCCACGTGATGATGTCTCACCATCAACAACCGGACTTCTTTACCCAAATCCAAACTTCGGAGTGGCTCCTTACCTGCACGGGTGATCTGGTCGCTGCTGCCGACCTGTGGATCTCACCGACTCTTTCTGTGGAAAGGTTCAACACAAAAGTGGGCTATTACTACGGAGACGAAGTCTTCCGCTACGCCTGGGACATTGCGGAAAAAAAGGTCAGGCTGCTGGAGGAACAACCCGAGAATGATGCTGTTGTGAGGACCACTGTAAGCTCATCTCATGACAAGAACTACACCTCCGCGCCAGGAACTACAACTGGGAGCACAGTTGTTCGAGCAGGTCAAACCCCAACCGCGGGAAAAAAATCAGGTTCAACGACCACGAGAACAAACGCGACCACTACCAGTACGATCAACAAGAAAACCAAGCTCGTCTTTTTCGAGCCGCGTGACGGATACAGTTCGCAGACGACAGAAAGACGCGAGAACGAAGAGACCCAGTTCGAGCACAATCGCGACTTTGAATTGCCGTATCTTTGCCACCCGCTGATCGCCGAAAAGTGGCTTTTGGACGAGAAAACAAGGAAAGCGCTGTTTGATACTAGAAGTAGTACAACAGCTGCTCCAGATCATCATTTTCAGGCCAAATACACAACTCAAGAAGCGCTCGCCATCCAGACCTCTGACGGCTTGGTTCCTAGCAGAATCTTGCTGAAAATGGTCGCGAATCTGTCGATATCCCGTGCAAAAGTATCGTACTCGTATTGCAGTCATGCATTTCAACAAGTCCTGCCCTCAGGGTAAATCCGCATTACAAATTTTATTTCTCATGCCGAGGAAATTTGTAATGCATTTAATATACGAGTGCGAGGATACTTTTGCAAAGCATAGTCGAATCTCTCCAACCACGTGGACCGGCTGGGAAATTGCAGCGGCAAGGAGTTTCTCGAGCGCAAACAGGAACTGGAAATCAATCAGTGCAGGTTCTTTCATAATCATAACGACGGAGGGAGGAGGTCAACTGCAAGAACTGGCATTCATCTTGCGACTACTACAGGTACAGCCTCCGCGGGTCCTCGTCCAGCGCCTCCTAGTGTGGCGGAAGATCCTGCTCCTGCTCCTGCTCCTGCTGATTCGGTTTATTTCGTCCCGAGACAAAACGTGCGCTTCTCCAAAGAGGAGCAGCAGCAATTCCTAGTCAAGCTTTCCATTTACGATATGACGGCCTTGTACCTGAAGCTCTGGGACGCGATGATCAAGGAATCGGAGGAAAGCAGCGCTGCAGCTGGCGCAAATAAAGTAGCAACCGAAGCTCCTACTTCATCCTCGTCCCGGCTCCAGCAAGACGCGGAACACCAGACTTTCAGTGTCACGACCTTTTATCAAAGAGAAAATTCTCCCCTCTCCATATCAAAACGAAATTTCTGATGCTGGATTTGCGTACACAAATCAGCCTTGTCTTGCTCTTGCAGTAGAGGACTGCAGGTTCATATCAAGCCGGAGTGGAGAGGTTTTGGCCTATGCGCTCAGCATGACAAAAGTCCATGCTGTAGGCCCAACGGCGTCACAAACCGCCTGCATAATGCGGGGGGCCTTCTAGGTTGGCCTTCTTGCAAAACAGAAACGCTTTGTGACCACAAATCAGATTCACAAATTTCCAAAGGCAGTATACCTTTTCAGAGTGGGGAGGGGGATTTTTCCTTCCGATACCTTCTTCGCCCACTTCCCGTGGATTTTCCTTCCGGACCATCCCCGGCGGGGGATCGCGCCGAAATACGAACGTTTGCAGATGAACGTGTTGCAAAACCAGCAGGAACCGCTGTGCGGCCGGTTTTACAGAGTGAGCGAGGTGGTCATGGCGGAGCGGTCGCAGCAACTTTCCGCGGTTTTTGACGCGTGGTCGCGAGATGTCACCGACCTGATCTCCAAAATCGCGCTGTTTTGCGGGCAGATCCGGATTTTGTCGCACTATTACTGGGGCCCGTTGTCCGCGCTTCCGCCGGGAATGCGGTGGTTGCCAGGGCCGAGCCAGACCAGGCTGCACGACTTCTTTCTCAAAATGGGAATGGTAAAGGAATCCCTGCAGGAATACGACCTGGAGAGGCGTCGAAATTATGAGAGTGCACAGGAACAGCTCCTCGTGGTCCCCCGTACTGGTCACCTCACTTCTTGTTGTGCAACGTGCATGATACTAGAGACTCGGCTTTTATTTGACCGTGTTTTCATGACCGGTTCTGGTGGCGCAAAATGCACCACGGTCCGGGCGTCGACTTCTGATGCAAAAACTGCTTAGTTTTTCTTTTTGGGGTGCATTTTTGTGCTCCTGCTGGAAATGCATTCTCAAGACTAAAGCCGTGGGGGACCAGGGAGCTCCTTTGTGCTCTGTCATAAAAATGATGAAACTACAACCAGCCACGCCGACGAAAATGAAAATGAAGGCCACCAGCTCGTTGCTGGCGCTGTTCATGATCTCGAAGACCGTCGATCATTCAGAAGCACCTGCACCCCTGTCCTCCTGAACACGCTCGTGTCCTTTTCCAACTTGGTTTTCTACCTAAACCAGTCCGGTAAAGTGAAGACCTCGGGTACGGACATTCAGACTCTTGCTTTGCCGCCCGGATCACTCGCAATTTTGGATGAAGAGGAATACGATACCGGGTTTTATTACTGCTCCACTACCGCGACGAGGACGACTAGTAGTACACTGCAACAAGAACGAGCAATTATCGAGACTGTCCGCAATCTTCGTTTCGGCCGCGTTACAGACATTGTGAAGTGGTTGCGGTTCGAGTTGCGGCAGAAGGAACGTAATTTTCATGCGCTGGTGAACACGTCTGTTGCTGGCACTCTTTCAACATCTTCATCTGCTCTCCTTCCCGCTGACAAGGATTCCAGTGTGATGATCGAGCGTGTCATTTACCAACTCTCCGAGCACATTATCGCCGAGATTCGCTTGATCGGCGAGGAGGCAGAGGAAAAGTTGGCGGCGTTGATAGAGAAAACTACACCTTCGGTGGCGGCCTCGCGGGAAAATGTTGAAAATAAGGAGCTTCAAGACCAAGAGCTTCAAAATGGTATTAACACGGGGTATCGCTCTGATGTCGTGGATGAAGTAGCTGATGCTCTTGGTCGTGAGAAGCAGCAGCGATCCGAGTCCGACGAAATAGAAATACGGGAACGTCGACCCGAGGACCACGATGACGCTCGCCGTGCAGCTGTAGGAGCGTCTAGTTCTCCAGTATCCGACGACGAGGTGGGCCCCCCGTTGCCCACAACAGAAGATGCTGCGCTCCACCTCACGACCAGCGAGAAAGAGAAAGAAAACCAAGACCAATTGGAGCTCAAACGCCTGCAGCGGCTGGTGCTGATTGCGAAGCAGGTCACCAGTCACAGTGCCAGGCTGATAGATTTCGAGGAGGAAGAGGCGAAACAGCGGGTCGTTGCGAGGTTCAGGAGAGGCATGGCGGCGAAAATGATGATTGGCCTTCTAAATGGCGGTGGAGGTGGCGGCCCGCCGACTACATCTGAAGCGGTATTAGCAATTTTTGGGCAGCATGAAGAGGGCTCCTCCACCACCCTCCACTCCGGTGGAAAGAGCGAGGAACAAGTAAACGAGACCGACATAACCGATTTGGACTCCCACGCCTTCCTCCTCGCTGCCACGCCATTGCTCCAGAACTATTTGAAAGTTTTGAGCCACGCCGTGAAATTTGTCCCCACAATCGGTGGTCGGCAATTTGTCTCGCTGAAACACGCGCTGCTGATCAGTAAGAAAATGTACGAAAATCTGCACTACAACACGGGGGAGCGGACGACTTACAGCTTCTCGTCTTTGTTGGATCAGGAAAGACAGAGCAACTTTTTGCAGCAGCAAGGCGGGTCGGCGGGGTATAATGCTGCAGCCAGCATGTTCGGCGGAACTACAGGTAGCAAGATGAACCCTTTCGCCACACAAACTGGTCGTGCGGTCGTGGTTCCGACCATGGGCGGGCATCAGACATCCATGACGATCAATTACGGAGGTTCAAGCGTTGTAGGTGGGCCCTCGATGATGTTTCAACAAGGTGGAGGATTTTCATCGTTATCCAGGAAAAAACACCCATCCCCATCCATTTTCTGCATGATAAAGAGTGGACTTTATGCATGTTTTGCATACTGACTACTCCGCTTCCCTGTGCCTCTGCTTTGGTGCTATTTTTAGTGCTTTAGCTATTAGGCGTCCCCCTCGCATCTCACCTCCAGGACTTCGGGGACCCCACATTTCCAAGGTTCTTGGGTGTGGATGTGTTGTAGCCCGCTCGGAGTTTTCTGTTTTCCATGCGACTCCGCAGCATTCAAGTATTTTTTGGTCATGTCTTCATCTTTAGGTTTTGCGCATGACTGGGCACACGCACATCCGAGATCGCTGGGGCGGGTGGGGGGTCCGAGCCAAAAAAAAAGGTCTTTGTGGCGGCTTGGTATTCTAGGTGCATGTTTTGCATGACAAACTGGATGGGGATGGGTGTTTTTTCCTGGATAATCATCACAGCAAAACTACCTCTTCCCCCATCTCCAAGACCCCAACTTCGTCGACCGTGATATCCTGAGTAAAAACGTTCCCACCACAGAGTCAAGATGGGGATTTTGCAACACAAACCTAGAAGTTTTGGTGGTCACGCATGACAAATTTCAGTTCGTACTGTACTGCAGGTTAGTGTGGACAGCCGCATTACAAATCCATCTGCTTATCCCGTTTACAGCATTACAAGTTCCAAAACACGACTGGAAATGTTGCCCATCATCGACATGCGCATCACAAATGTTCTTGTCATTGCAAATCTGCATGACAACTCTGGGGTGGGGATGCTTTTACATAGGATACGTGATTCTCCGTTGGCGAATTTTATTGTGCAGGTGCTGCCCAGCCCGAACTTCAACCCGCTCGCCGTCCCCAACGCGTGGTGGATCTTCGGCCTGAAGCCGGTCCAGCGGTTCGGGCGGCTGAGGATTTTGCTTCCTGAGGCATTGGAGCGGAAGGAGCAGGAGAGGGAGAAGGACGAGCATCGTAGGCGAAAGAGAACACGCAGTATAGGCAGCAAGAGCCAGGGTGTCGCAGATGATGTGGAACACAGCATCAATTTGCAGAAGAAACGCGACAAGAACCGCGTGGGGCTGGTGCACGAAGAGGATGAAGATGGAAGCTATGTAGTTGCAGAACAAGGCAACGAACAGGTGGACGACCACGATCTCCAGCACCAGCTCACCGAAGAACCCGTAGACAGCACTCCGCAACTTCTACACCGGAACCTGTTCATGCAGGGGGTAGAAACACACTACGTCCGCTTGCTGTTCTTGGCATTGGTGAAGCAAACGCTGGCGCACATGTGCGCACAGGAGAACTTGTTCATCTGCGAAGATGATGCAAGTAGGTTGGCGGCAGGACGAACTGTGGCGGACGATGTGACGGGTGGTTCTTCACAACTGGACGTCGCGGGTACAACTGTCCTCGCAGCGGACAGTGCAGTAAGGCGTGGCAATGGCGAGGAGGATGAAGAAGATGAAACTTCTGTCACGCCAGATGTTCCCCACGCAATAAAAGACCACGCCCTTCTTGCGGATGAAGAAGCGGCTAAACAGCACGCTGGTGCGCTTGGAGAAGTAGATCTAGATGCTGCTTCGTTGAGAGCCTCTTTCCAGAAGCGCGTGTGGAAGTGCGTGCAGGACAGCATCAATTTTCTTCAAGTCGGCACAACATCTAGCAGCGGGGGGTACAACTACAGCGCTTACATCGAACAGGTGGCGTTTTTACCGACTTCCCATCTTCTCGAAAGAGGTCAAGATAACCTCTATCCCTTCCCGGAAGAGAACGACTTCTCCGGCGGTGTAAAGGCTAGTTACATGCTCCCGCTGTTCTTACAAGACGGAAGTTGGAGTCTATTCGGGGATCATGATAATGATCTTAATGTTGAAGGTGCACTAGAAGCTCCTGACAGCAACTATCATGTTGCAACTACGAGGACATCAACCAGGGAACGCATGATCTCGGCTGCACTCCAGCCACCGCCGGCAGAAGCGCTGCAGCTGTTCGAAAGCATGAGCCACTGTGGAGTTGGTTCTTGCGGCCGCAGCGGGGCGGGAAGACCAGGTGGTGATGCTGGGGTACAACCCTCCACAGGAGTAACGACGCCCTTTAAAAATCTTCTTGCTGCGGTGCCCATGAATTACACGGAGCATCCACTCGACCAGAAAGAGGGCAAGCCCTTTCTCGGCTTGGGCGCAAACTTGTATAATGATCCTCCTCATCAAGAGGGTCCTGAAAACCATAGTGCAGAGGATTTTACTGGTGACGGCGCAAGAGTAGACCACCACACGGCCGCCCATTTCCTTACCGACAAGGCGATCGATGTGATTTTTACCCGTAATTGGAAGGGGGTTTTCAACTCGGAGACTTGCGAAACGATGTTTCACTTCGTTTTCACGAAGGTCGGCTTAGACATTGCGTTGGAGCTCCAAGACATGATGACAGGCAAAGACAAAAAGAACGACCCTCGTCGACAAGGAAAAGGAGCTGAAGAAATTGAGGATCACCATGATTCAGGAGACGGTGAAGAGTCACCTTCCCGTCCGAGTCCCGTCGATCTCAACAAGAGCTGTACGACCACGACGAAATTGATGGAATACAACTACAAGCAACGCCTTCTGGCAGAGCAAAAAAAGGCTTTCCTGGCCGCTTTCGACAAAATTCTACTGAACGTCCGCCGGGTCCTTCCGAACGAGTTTCCCGGGCAGTCGGTGAACTTGCCACCCACGACGAACAAGTACCTGTTTGACCAAATGCTCCCCCAGCTGGAGGCCATCGTGGAGAAGATCGGCAGGCAAACCTTCCAGCAGAATACTAGAACATCAGCGACACAACTACTGAAGCTGCCAGAGAATGAAACCAAAAGTGGACGAGAAACTTCTGAAGCGAATGAATTCCACCTGGCGCCGCACGTTCTCACAGATCGACGGTTTGCCTTTTGGGAACTGTATCTAGAAGACCTCGCCAAGGAGGGCGATGTAGATGAGGACGGACATCAGGACAGTAAAGACGCGGGGGTTGATGACGAAGCTGAGACCGGAGTTGGCGGAGGGCCATCGCAGCAAATAAAGCAAACAGAACGAAAGGACGAGCGAGGTGGTCCCGTAATATCACCAGGTGCGGACGCAGCCGCGGACGACTGGTCGGCGCTGTTTGCGAAAATCACGAGAGAGGAAGAGGAACGGGATATCAACTGTAAAAATGTCTGAGACTGGGTCTGGAAGGATCCGAACTTGCGATGCGTGTTTCGGATCCTACAAAGACTTGTGATGCATAAACGTGCAAAAGGTGCCCACTTCTGGCCATGCTGAGAGGGCATTCCTCATGCAGAATACGCATCACCACGGAACTGCAGAACCTGTGATGCTAGGCCCTGCATTCCAGACGTGGGCGAGCTTGGAAAAACTGCATGACAAATCTCGGAGACTCCCAGACCCAGACACTTTTGCATTTGATACGGGCAAAAGCGGAGCAAGAGCGGGCTCTGTTGGAACAGAAGCTGAAACAAGAGCGCGAAGAGCAGAAGCGACTGGACAATGAACTTGCAATGCAAGAAACGGAACGGGAACTGCGCGCGGGTGGAAAAAAGAACGCTGAATTATCAGACGAGCTGGAATTCGCGGCGAAACTGCAGATGGACGAAATGAGCGCCGCGGCGGAGCGCATGACGGCGCTGCAGAAACAAAAGAAAATCGAGCAACTGCTGCAGCAAGCAGAGGAGCTGGAGAATTTGGGCGAAGAAGACGAGCAGGATGAAATTCACGATCCGCGGGGCGAATTCAGCGCTTTAGGCAACATGAACGTGCTGTCGGGGGCAACTACGTCTGCGACTTTAGCCGCACGGAGCGCAGCTGGTGCGGGCGGAGAGAAAAATCCGTTCTTCGTTCCCGCTTTCGATGCTGCAGGGGTGAAAATCACAGCGGCAGATCTCGCCGCATTGAGAGATGATAAAGCTGGGGAACTGCAAGCGGGCTCCACTTCTCGTGGAGTTGGGCCTGGTGAGACAGAAGAAGAGGGTGGCGCTCTATCTGGTACGGGTCATGCTCCTGCGGGAATATCAACTACGACATCGCCGAACCAAGAACACACCAGCACCGCCTCGATCCTTGTGCAGGAGCATGCAACTGGCGTCAAAACGTCGGCCGACGCGACCACTCTTCTGATCGAAAGAACGCTTCAAACCCAGCAAGCTTTGCAGCAGCTAGTAGTAGCCTCCGCTCAAGCCACCTCGGGGGAGCTACCGTTCAAGATCGCGGCGGAGGCCGGGGGAGGGATCGACATTGCGAATGCCCTCGGGTCTACTCCTGGTGTCGGTGGAACCACGCCGACCTCAAGACCACATCAGGTGCGGGGGCAAGTAGATCAGCAAGAGGACTTTTGTTTCCACTCTCCCGAACAGGAACAAGAGCACAGTGAGCAAAGTAAAGCACAGTTGTCTAGTACTCCGCTTGCAGGAGGACCTGCAAATCCTCCAGGTGGAGCCCCGTCTTCGTTTGCGCCGCCAAGTCGCAGCAAGGAGCAAACGGCGAAAGAACAGCACGATCCCCATCAAGTGCAACCGCCGCCCGGACTAGAAGAAGTTGAAGTTGTTGATGTTGTAAAGCAACAGACGTCGTCGAATGCGGTTGGAAACAAGCACGACGGGACTTCTCTACTCCGCCGCGTGGGGGCCGGCGCTGGTGGCCAGCAAGACATCACGACCGATTCCGTATTCGCAGAGGCACGTCGCCTGTTGGAGCGGGCGAAAAGGATGCACAGTGCAGTTTCAACATCAGGGGGTGAGCAAGTCAATGGCGGAACTACTTCTACTTCTTCGGGTGCCCCCTCCTCTTTAGCAGTTGCACAGCCTCAGATGACGCCGAACAGCGTTTCTGGCGCGATGGCCACATCCAAAAATGCCACACCTACTTTCTCCGCCAACAACGTGATGAATACGAATCCCAACCGCCAGACGTCGAACAAAATAAACCTTTCGTCCAACATTTCCCGGCATCTGGCTAATCTTGTGACCCAGGCCGACCCCGAGGCGGCGGCACGGTCGATTGAGGAAAAGTTGCAGCGACTGTTGGAGCAGCAGCAGGCAATTGGCGGGGTGAATCCAAAGGACGAGGACATGACCATATCAGGCGTAGGCACCCAGCAGCCAGGGATGAAACAAATGGTCGAGCTGCATGAAAACCTGGCTACAAGTGACCAGCACTGCCTGGACTACCTGCTGGCCGTTGCCGCGCCGGAGAACGAGTTTGACGTACGCATTGTAAAGCACTATCGTAGTCTAGAAGTACCTACTAGTACTAGGAGAGTAAATAGTCGCATGTTGACAAGAAGTTCTTGTTCTTCCGAAAGCAAATAAAGTCCCGTTTGTCAACATGCCGATGTGGTCTAGAAATGAAATCGCGCTCCGATAATTGTTTGCTAGTACTACGACTACGATAAAGAGTTTTGCACCGGATATGCTACGCCGGATGCTAATTTGCGGTATTTGCTCAACACCGTGGGAAGAATCGGGGAGCAGTATCCTCAGTAAAAACGTTCCCACCTGCTCCGGACTTATCAAGATGGGGAATCTGCTAGACAAATCGACAAGTTTACATTAAGTTTTGGTGCTGGTGCATGACAAGTTTGGGGACGTTTCTAGTACAGTCCTGCCTGCTAAGTGGTCCGGACGCATTACAGATCCACTCTCTCATCATGATTTGCGCACCACAAATTACTCTCTGGGACAGGGACGTTTTTCCTCAGGATAAGCAGCAAGCGCGAGAGTTCTTTGAAAAGACCGGCCAGTTTTCGGTGTTATGGGTCAACGAGGAGGAAGAGAGCAGGTTGCCGTTTGACCTGGTGTTGTACGAGAACGAGATGGATGTGGAGGCTGGTCTCGCTGGTGGTGCAGCCAAGGACAGCACGACAATTATGATAAATGCGTCAACAACATCTTCATCTCCTTCGTTCTCCAAGACTTTCATGAAAGCTTTCGTCTCGAAGTACGCCAGTTGCCACAAGAAGTACTACGCCACAAATGGGTCAACGGCGGCGGTCACCGAAGTGCAGAGGTTAAGAAAAGAAACATATCATGCAGCTTCTAAGATTAATATTCATGTCTCGAATACTAGTGGTACAACTCGTCAGATGATGGTCCTCGCTTGTCAGCATCGTTGTTAATTATCATCGTTGTTTATCATCCTGCATGATCTGCCTTTTCTGCAGTACAACAAACTTGGGGAACCTTTCAAGATTGAGCCAGCTCCTGCTTCCTTCTCCTTCACTAGTACTTGTATTTGCATAATTTGTAGTGCCGCAGAATACAGAAGCAGGAGGCGGCTTTGATGCTGCATCCCTCTAAGAATTGAGATGATCGAAATAACTGTCGCATGTTTTTTAATATCCAGGTGAAGATTAAGATGAAATGCCTGGCAGGTCTGGTATTGAGTCTTAGAAGGTGCTGCGTTTTTTGGTTTCACACTGCGTTTTGGAAGAATACTTCGGCAGCACGACCACAACGGGCACCACCACGGGAGCCGCGACCGCGAGGGCCGCAACGTCGAGCCGCCTCCGCTTCGTTGAGGTGAAATCGAGCATCAAGGCGAGCAAGCAGGCATTTGAAATTTCGCCGCTCGAAGTTGTGACGGCGTTCTACCTGGGGGCGAAGTACTGGTTTTGCCGAGTGGAGGACGTCGGCAACGAGACACACTCGCTGAAGATTGTGAAAACGCCGCTCGCCGACCTGCATCGCTGTGGGCTTGGCAGACTCTGGCTGGTGATGTAGTAGGGGCTCTTTTGGAATAAACAGAAAGTTGTTGTTGAAAAATGTTAAGTCGTGTCTAGGATCTGACAATAGTCTTGACGGTTTTCTTGTCAGCATCGACGCGGAAAAATACACAGCTATCAGCGATTCTTTTAGATGATTTGGAACTCGTTCCCGTTGGTTTTTTGATCGACCAAATGATCGACCAAATGATCGACCAAAACATGATCTCAGTTTCGTTCCGGCAAACGACGGCTTTTTTGGCCGAGGTTTATTTGTTAATGGAAGAATGAAGACGAACACGAAGTAGAATTAGAATACCAAAAAAGTAGAAGCTCAAGTAGAAGTTGTATTATCCATGTTCACCATGGGCATGGTCGTTAGTTCGCGCATTCCGCAGGTGGTCGGTGGAGCAAGACCACATTACACTGCCGTAAATCTGCAGCACGCCCTGGAATCGTCCGAGTGCGACTGCTCTCGTCGCAAACAAAGATCGATGATCATCTGCAGGCAAGTTCCGCTTCCAGTTCCAGTACGATTAAAAAGGTACAAGACAGCCGCGGCTGTGCAAGCAAATAAATTTAGATAAAGATCAGCTTCAGCATCACCATCAGCCTCTTAATTTTTTGTTGTAAAGTTGTGATCATTTTGATCTTCATGAGATTGCTCGACCCAAAATCAAGAAAAACACAAGACTGGCGAGGAACTTGCTGAGGAAGAAGAAGTAAGTAAAACAACGACAACGAGAGGACCGTGTCGGATTGAAAATTATGTTCGATCCACACCAACACGATCCACAGGCCTCTTTGTAAGTCCATTTTCTACGACCCCTACCCATACTCTGTTTCTTTATATGTCTAATCCTGATTTCGATTTTTTTTTTCGTTTCCCACCAACGTCGGTCACTATGCATTCCCATTCAGATTATTAGGATTTCTTGAACGAATGTCTTGTCCTCCCTCGGCCCTGGAAAATTCCTCGAGTAACGTGATTCCTATTCGAGGATCACTAGGACCGCACTCGCCGGTCCCAGTGGTCGCGCTCGTCGTCATGACGTGATTACTACCAGCACCTCCATACGACCACGACCTGTTTGCTCCTCTTGTTTTACACGCATTTCTTTTCAACGTAGTATAATCGCGGAGCCGAGCCTCATTTTTTTTGTTCGGTTCTACTAGTACTTCGACGTATATAAATAATGATGTATCTACTTCGCTCCTACGTTAATATTTGTCGCTTGTAGCCCGCCCCGTAGACGTCTTTACTCAAGAAGACCAGCCAGACAATGTGTCGGTTCGCCGCTATGTGGTCGAACGAGCCGATTTTGATCGCGGACATCTTGACCAAGCCCCGTATGTCGCTGATTCGCCAGTCGTACGCCGCGCAGGAGCGACAGCACCCCATCGGGATTCCCGGCTTGAGTTACCAGCAGTCGACTCTGAACGGGGATGGATACGGCATCGCCTGGTACAGAGATGTGGACGAGCAGTTTCCCTGTGACCCCTTCCTGTGTGAGCCGGTTGTATCAAGTAGGGACGTCGAAGGTCATGATGGCGTGCTGGCCGAGTCTAGTACCAAGAAAATATCAAACTCTGGAACTCAACAAGAGCGTGAATATCCCCCTCTAGTATCAGGTTCAGGAAGAGGAGCTCCAAAAAGCTCCGAGGATGTTGACGCAGACCCTGTTTCTAGCTGCACAAAGACCCGCAGTAAGAACGTGGCCGGTACTAAAAACCTCAACCTGAACCCGCCTACAGCTACGTCCTCGGCCTCCGCCCGCAGCAAGCCGACGACGAAAATTCCGTGCGTGTTTACGAGTTTGAAACCCGCGTGGAACGACCGGAACCTGTCTCGGCTCGCGGAGCAGGTCAGCAGCAAGTGCGTGTTCGCGCACATCCGAGCGGCGGGACCCGGGTCACCAGTGTCTGACGACGCCTGCCACCCCTTCGAGGCCCGCGGGATCCTGTTCATGCACAACGGCATGCTGGGCGACTTCGACAAACACTGTCGCACCTTGATGTCTATGCTTTCCGAGGAGGGATTTAAGGTCGCCCTGGAGCACAACTGCATCGACTCCGCCGTCGCGTTTGGCCTCTTTTTGACCATTCTCGACCGCAATGATTATGCAGCCACGGTGAGTGGTGGACGTTCGGCTGCTGATAGTGGTTGTCCTCCTGCTCCTCTCGACGGCGCCGCACAACAAGGGACGACCACAACCAGTGGAGATGAGGAGGAAGATGATATGGTCGACGACCAAAGCTACAACCACGGCAGCACCAAGAGCAAAAATACCAAACGAAAAAACCAAAGCTGCGTCGAAGAAAGCACGACCACGAAGAACACGACATCAACCAAGAACCTTTTCTCCACGGCCGAACTGGCGGACGCGCTGCAGCAGACGATCGACGTGCTGAACACAGTTTGCGGGCCGAAGGCGCCCTCGCTGTTGAATTTTGTGATCAGCCACGGAACGTGTCTGCTCGCCACCCGGGCGGGCGTGGGGGGCGAGGGCGCGAGTCTGTACGTGTGCACCGGGTCAGACTGGGTGCAGGAGACGAAGAAACAGTGCCCGAAGAAGCCGAAGAGCCGGATCACGCAGAAGCAGGAGAAGTCCTGGGGCCATGATTTGGGCGAGAACTTTCAGAAAGACTTCTCCATGGTCAACATGGAGGCCCGGCCGTCGGTGGTCATCATCGCGTCGGAGCCTCTGTCCGCCGATCGCCACGACTGGATTCCGGTGCCGAGCAACACCTTGGTGGCGGTTACGACTTTGTTCTGCGTCAAGGAGAAGGCGCGGCAGATCGAGAGCGTGCTGTTTCTGCCGTTGAGTGGGGACGATGCGGAAAGGCCTGTGTCCTCGTGTGGAGAACAGAGTTCAATGCAGGAGCTGAAGGGTCGTGGTACTCGAGGTCATACAGCAGGAGCACGTGATGACAATGCTGGAAGGTGGGCCAACAAGATAATACGATCACCACACGAGGACAATGAAAACCAGCGAAGTCGTCAATGTCAAACAAGGCAAAGGTGGCCTCCAGATCAAGATCCTGATCATTTGTCCCAGCCCCCTTTATTTCGAGCAGCCCGACTCGGCGCCGTGCTGGCCGCTATGCAGGGGCAATCCCGACAAGAAATGCCTCCGCACAGGAGCAGAGATGACGTGGTACACGACCAGGAAGAACGGCCACGACGACCGGACATGAGCATAGACAGGTCACCAGGGGAAGACGTACAGCACGTGACCGTAGCCAATAGTGCGGAGCAGCATGTCGAGAGCCACCGTTCGCGTTGTCCATCTTCAGAACAAACAAAATCACATGCAGCACTGTCTCCCGCACAACTGTCAGGGGACGAGGAAGGAGCCAGCGCATGGCCAAAAACGCAGCAGGATGTCAAGAACGCAGGACCTCCACTTTCTCGTCCTATGGATGTAGAAACGGCAGCCTCGGATGTTCTTGCGAATCACGGGGATAGCGACAGTCAAAGATTATACGCCGAAGCGCTGCTGGAAGTTTTTCGCCAACAGACCTACCAAGCGACGCAGCAGCAGGTCCGCAAGATTGAGGACGGAAACAATGACGTCTTCATTCATCCAGGAGCTGCAAACGACACCGCCGGCAGGTGTAGTTCATCTTTCCCGTCCACTATTTTTTCCCCCTCGGCACAAGAACAGAACTTTTTTTCTACCTCCCCCAGACCTCCGGCGCGACCACTGTTCATCCCACAAGACGAAAAATTGCAGATACAGCGAACAAGAAACAAAAACCTCATCTCCCGTTCCAAGTACTTCGCGATGCCCACCGGTGTTCGTAACTGCGTGATTTGGCGCCAGCGGTACCTGCTTGCCGGCTGTCTCGACGGATCGATTCGCGTGGTGAATTTGATATCTGGCAAGAAGAACGAGGAAAGCGAAAGAGACACTACATCACACGAGCAGCGGACCAGTAGTCCTCGTGACATACAGAACATAAAGCATCAAGCTGATGAACAGGCTGGACCGACGGAGGACCACTTTTCTCCGGATCAGAATCAGTACAGAATCCTGGGCCACAACGCAGCGCCCATCCTCGCCCTGCGCATCTTCCGCGATCGGTACTTGTTGAGCTCCAGCAAGATGGACTTGCGAATCTGGGACCTAGATTTTTTGGAGAGCTGCACTACTTCTAGAAGTACAGTGGAACTACAAGAAGCACAAGAACGACCTGGAAGAGGCGGTGTAGTTTCTCACCATGCGGCGCATACAAACGGAGGTGGTAGAGAGCCAACGTCTGCTCCTACAACAATAGGAGTTCCACCGCCTCTGCCTTTTGGAGGGCCCGGTGCTGCAAGCGCAGAGGTCACTGACTCAGTCACCAGCGAAACCGCGGACGAGTCTGTTTTGACTTTACCCAACAGTGCCTTTCATTATGCAGGAGCGGCCAGCACGTGCACGACGACGTCGACATCAGAACTGCAGCCACCTCGGCTTCAGCCGATCATTTCGCAGAGGTCTGTGACCGACACCAGCGGTCTTGTCTTCCGCCCCGGCGAAACGGTTTCGGTTGTTGTACCTGGAACAACTACAGTTGGATCGTCCTTTTCAAAAGAGGTCATCAACGGAACATCAGTATTAACTGGAGCTGCAGCAACTACGTCTACCGCCACCATGACCGCGTTGTCCTCCGCATCGCCCAGGGAGCTGAGGAAAGCGAGCAAAAGGAACCTTAACACCAACTACGGTGGTAACACCAATTCTTCTTCGAGTACTACGCTTACTAACAAGCTTCAGCCCGGCGCCGCCACGACTTCTAGCACCACCGACTCGTCCCTCACGATGAACGCCGCCTGCGTCGTGTGTTACCGGTTCGCGCCGCTGCAGGGGCAGCTCCTCACGATCGGCCGGTGCGACGAGGGCGGTGTGGACGAGGGCAGGTTCCGGATCACACTCGGATTTTCCAGTTGCAACGTGTTCGAACTGTCCGTGGATCTGGACACTTTGCGGAAGCACCCGCAGTATGTGTTGTAAATTCAATGTCTGGGTCGTTGGAAAACTTCTGATGCAGGCTGCACAACCATGAGGACGTCTCAATTGGCGGCCACGCGGCATGGCAAGTTTGTGAGCTGCTAGGTCGTGTTGTCTGTTCTGTATGGCAAATTGCGCTTCTGGTTCTGCATGACAGAATAAAACTGGGGCGCAGCTTGGGTAACGTGCATGACAGGCTTGAGAGACATCGACATGCTGGCCGAGCATGACAAACTTTGCATCCTTCTACCAGACCCAGACATTCTATTTGCACTTCATACGCAGCGTTCGAACACCATACGCTTTTTTACGCTGCCTTGTCCAACGAGTAGAACCGAGGACTTGCGGAAGTGCTATCCTCTGTGGACCACATTAAATAAAAGCAACTTCTTCATGCTCTCGAATACTACCCCCGCTCTTGATGTTGACGTGCCGCTACTCCCGACGTACAATTTTGACTCTCCGCAGCTCAAAGGGATCGTCGCCCCATCTGGTAGTGGTGGTGGTGGTGGTGGATCTACTTCGACGCATCAAACGAACACAGGCGAAACAAGCACGACAAGTGGAGCACAAGAAGTTACGGCGGATCCAGGAGTATTTTCATCACCCCAGGCTCCGTCGACACAGACATCACAACTCGGTAATGTACCTGGTTTAACACAAGAACTTCCCTCCCTTGACGAGGACTGCAGTTTCCTTCTGCAGAAGACCGTGTCCGAAATCGCGTCTTCCCCTTATTCCACCGCGAGCCCGCCCGGTTTGCAGGGGTTGCGACGAGGAGCAGCGACGACCTCGCAGCGGAGAACTACAACAGCAAACAAAGTTACCGGGGGCGGCGCTGGTGTAGTTCCTCCTGCACAGCTCCCGAAGGACTGCCAGCAGTTGCGGTTCATCGCGCAGCACCGGAGCTGCGTGTACCAGGTGTGCTACCTTCCGCACAACAAAATGGCGCTGTCGGTCGGGGGGGACGGGGTTTTGAAGGTGCACTACGTGGCGGAGAACGGGCAGACCTTTGCCTGTCGGGACGAGTTGCAGGGCCGCGACGGACCCATCTACAGCGCGGCGGTGTGCGTCAATCTGAAAAAGAAAAACACAGCTGCAACATCAAATTGTCTTCATCGCGGGCGAAACAAGCTGGTAACAAGGCGGTTCACAGACGAGGGGTGTTTTGACTCCTATACTTGTACAGGTGGGACGATGGAGGAGGGAGATGTTGAACAACAACAAGGCGGTGTACTAGGTGGCTCCGCTGCTCTACACGATGAGAAAGAGAACCATTGCGACCAGCAAAACAAGAGCGGCAACTTCATCAGTTGCACAATATCAAAGGGCGTACTCGGAAACAACGCCGTTTCCGCAGCTACGTCTTCGGGTAGTAAAACGAAAACAAGAGCTGACGCGATTATTACGAAAAATATTACGAGCAAAAAGTTCATTTTAGACGGAACCACGAGCCCGGTTTCAGCCACCGCCAGGCAGCGCGTCGTGGGGACGAACAATGGCAATGTCGTATCCACCACGACCCTTGGTGCTGGAGAGCTTGCCAAGGCTCCCTCCCACCCGGAATTTCGCCTGAGCATAGTAGAAGAGATGGTAGAGCAGAAAAGCGGATTTCTCTTACACGGTGAAGATGCTCTTGCAGAGTACGGGCAGCAAAAAAACATGATAGACGTCGAAACCGAGGAAGATCACAAATTGCTGACCCCCAGAAGTGTAGTCGAGGAAGAGACTAGTAGTACTGATATCACGACGGCGCAGGCGGTATCGGGCGGAAAAATAAACCGAGACCTACACGAGAAAAAAAACGAGACCAGCCACAACCTCGCTTCTGAGCCGTCCACCTCCTCGTCCACAGGAGAGTTACCCGGGGGCGGGGAAAGCAGTAGTTCCTCAGCACCTGCTCCAGGAGGTTCAGTCTCTTTGACAATGCACAGCCACATCAACCAGGTGCCGACCACGACGCCTGCGATGCAACAGACGACCGCAACGCAGGCTATCGAGGACATCTTTGTGACGGGCGACGAGTCCGGGAAGATAAAGCTTTGGCGCGTTCTGAACGGAAGTTTGTCCTTCATGTCGGAGCTTCTGGACACCAACGCGAGGACGAGCCCATCTCATCAAAGCCGGTCTCGCGTCTTGAGCCTCTGCGTACTACGAGAAACACTGTTGGTCGCGGGACGGGGCGATGGCTCTCTGGAGCTGTACGACCTACGAAAACGGCAGTTGCTGGAGGTGTACCAGAATGTCAGCCGTGGCGGCAGGTGGGCCTGGGAAGATACTTCATCTGCGCAACGAATGAATAACACGACGAATCATGTGTGTCAGTGCATTCGGAGAATTGACGACTGGCAGTTTTGTTGCATCAGCCAAGATCAAGGGGTCACGCTTTTTACCGTCGGGGAGCAAGAGGAGAAATTGGAGGTGCAAGAAAGCGAGTTGATGGTCGTTCCCGGGTCCAACCACGCGACCCGAGAGCAAAAAAGCGACCAGCAGCTCCACAAGCATCTGTTGAACGCGGCAGACGCAGCAAGTTGTAGCACCAGTGCAATAAGTGGAAGAGCTCCTCCTGGTGCTTCTGAACAAGCTGCACCTCTACTTCTACCGCCCAAGAACACCTCGTCCTCTAAAGACAACCCGCGTGGTCTTCGCTACTTTTTGTGCGAGGCAGACAGCATTGCGCAGCTGGTCAAGTTTCTGGCTGCTATGGAAAATGCGCGAAGAACACGGAAATTTGAGATCCTGAGCACGGAGAACAGAAGGGCTTGCTTCCTGTTGGAGCTAGATGATGAAGAGGAGAAAATCTTTGCAGACGGTGCGGGCGGGGCAATCACACCAGGCCAGGGGCTACTTGGCGTTGACGAGGAATCAAGTGCAAACCGGACTGCCGTAACAGCTAAATCCACAGTGTTTGTTCGCCTCTTTCGAGACGCAACTGATTTGGTACGGAGCCTAATTGATGATCATTCCTCGCGCGACTCATCAGGAACTGCACAGACGTGCAATGCTCACTTGCTAAGAGTTACCGAGCTGCTTTTCTGAAAATAAATTCCAGCCGTATCGTGGCTGTGATAAACAATGTCAGTTTTGATTCGGTGCTAGCCGCGACCTTAAGTATGTATATTCTGTATAGCGAAGGGCGAAGCATTGCTGTGTAGGGTCGTTGAGGACAGCCTTGCAGGTGCACGGGCTGTGCGTATGAGTTGTGTAGTTAGTTCTAATTGTAATATGTCGTGGCTGTTGTATCACGAGAAATAACATTTTAACGACGACCGCTCCCATATGAAATTGGCTATAGTTCCTGTTCGCACTTGCAGCAGGCTTAGCACTTTCAGTATCATGTTGGAGGGCTATTCCTGCCTATTGATATTGTTGTCGCTGCACTTACAAGGAGGGTGCTGTGCGTTGTGGCTTTCATCCGCCTCTTCATAGTATAGTTTCCGCCTTTTCACAAGCTCATACTCGTTTTTTTCGGTTTAAATGTCTGTGAATTTCGACGAATGGAAGGAGATTGATGTAGTTTCTTGTCGCGTTGCATGATGAATTGAAATTCAGGCTCCATGATCGGAATCAGTGCGATTTTTCAAAGATCCCCTCGAACTGCTGCTGGTGCAGGATCGCAGATCATGAAAATAACAAAATAGAAGGATCTATGTGCTTCATATTCTGGCTCTGTCTGCTGTTGTATTGGGTTTTTCTCCTGTGAAAAGTTGATCAGAATCTAAATTCGGTGCGGCATATCGAACTGTCTTCAAAATGATATTGATCCTGTAGTTGGTTCTAGAAGTTTCCGAAATGACCACATAAGTACATAAGACGTCGCTCAACAAGTGATGAAATTGTACGTGGCACCACTCGGCTGTTGGTCCACATCGTCCTAGCTCCTCTTTTTTCTCTTCTTCGCAGGTTTCCGGTAGTATTGTCTCGCTAGTGATCTCAAGTCGTAATACCTGTTCAGGGTACGTAGTGGACGAGACATGTTTGATAGCATTGGAGAAGCAAGAAAAAGAGATATAATAATTCTACTATAGTTCTTGGTCTCCCCTTCATCTTGCTCTTTTTTGGTCCTTGTTTATTTCGATTTCTGTTGTTGGTCTACATCTTCTACCGATTCTAAAAAGACATACTAAGCCGTCCGTAAGCTTGCTCACCCACTCTAAACTCGTCATGCATGTCGGCATGGTGTTGATGATCTGGTGCAATGGGCTTGATATCATTTGCATTTCTATTTCATCTTGAAGCAAGCTGATGTTGCCAGAATGATGGGGCAGTACGACAACGGCCACGCGCGCAGCTCGAGCACATCTCGAGCGCATCTCGATCCCTCCTCTGGGCACAAGGATCTTTATTCCGGCCGTCATTCTCATTTCGGCCCCCGGCGCACTGTCGGCGGCGCGGAGTTTGCTTTCACGCGGCGGAAGCTGGATTTGAGGCCAGTCCACGACCGGGTCCTGTACGAAAACACGGCCACGCCGGAGCTGAATTTCAGCTACAACCTGCTCGCCCGGGATTTTGACTGCGACGGCTCACAGGTGGTTTGCGGCACCGGATTTGATGCTTGGAACACCGGCACGGGGATCGCCGTCAGATTTCGCTGTTCGCAAAATGGCGGCTCGTCTTCGTCGACCTCGTCGCAGCACCATGATTCCAAAGTCATGGAAACGGGTCCGCTATTTCCAAATTTGAAGCGGGTGGACGAGGAAACGGGAGACATAGACAACAACTCGTACTACCACTATTTTGCAAACGACCCACGGGGGCGGTTTGACGTAAACGGGACCACGACGTCAAATTCTGGCTTCTACAGTGGCGAAAATCTTGTCCAACAAGACCACCAGGAAATCAGTGTCAACCCGTCTTTCACACCAGCTGTGGCGGGCGGGGAAATCGAAAACGTGTTTTCATCCGGACAACAAGTATTCGGGGACGATCCCGATATAATCACAGGGAACTACGAGGAGAACGGTCATTCTCAACATCTTGAAATCGATGGCAGCATTACTCCGGCGCATAATCACGGTGGACAGGAACAGCAGCAAACATCCGCGCACCAGAACAACAGTGGATCTTACCTCTCCAGTAGGAAAACAAGAGGAACCTCCAGCGCTCTTCACTCTCTACAGCACCACCCTTTACAGCACCTCGAGCTGCACCAGCAGAAAACTTTCAGTCAGAAAAACCCGTTCGGCTTCATCCAGCAAATCGAAAAATGCCGCGCGTTCTCCACCCAACCCGGTGCAATCGACACCGTCTGCTGCAAGACCAACGAAGGGCAGGTCGCGGTTCTGGCAGTCAGTTCAAGTTCAAGTACTACCGCTGACCAAGATATAGGAGATGTAGATCATGCTGAAGATGAAGCTGGGTTATTTTCAAGCAGAACTACATTGAGCGACGATGAAGATGTGGACTACGATGTTGATTCGAAAAGAAACCGCAAAAATTATCGCCCGCGAAATAGAACAAGGACGAGTTCAGAAAAGAATCCCAGCGTCTGTTCCCTTCTCGGCCACACGTCGATCCAGTGCGGGACGTCTGCAACCTCGAGTTACGCCGAAAAGCACACCCTGATCGCCGACAAGAATGGCGAAACGACGCTCGGCGTGGTGTCGGTCAGTAGATTCGGGCTGCTTGACGTGGGGAAGAAAATTCTGCACGGGTATAGTGGTAGTTGTAGTACGGGGTCGTCTACTTTGAGCGCATCTTCTAAAAAATCTTCTTCCCCAGCCAACGCGCTCCTCCTTGAGCACCCGCAGAATTGGCAGTCGAATTTCAACAAGGGCTGCTTTACCAATTTCGGCTGTGGGGCGACGAGTTCCGGCGAGAATTTGCTCCTCGTCGCCAGCAGTTCGAGTAGGGAGAAGGGCGGGCTGTTCCACCTGGATCGCCGGGAGAACATCGTCAGTCACTTCTACCCCAACACCGTGTTTGGCGGCGACGCCTTGCAGAACGCGCGGTCCGGCCCGCAGCTGAGCTCGCGGACGAGTAACGAGACGATTTTGAACCTCGAGCCCCTGTTCGGCCAGTACTACGCCATCCTCTCCTCGTGCAAAATGCAGTCCACCGGGTACGACCCGCTGGGGTGCGGGAACACGGTGCGGGTCCTAGACGCCCGGTACCGGAAATGTCCGGTTTTTTCGCTCCGGTTGCCGACGTTGCTGAGCTCGCACCTCTCCTGTGAGGGCGGCAAGCCGCGGAACTGGTTCGGGTCGCGGAAGCTGCCCGGGAGTCTGAAGCCGATGGATGGCATGCGCTACTACGGGATGAGCTGCAGCAAGAACAACTACGCGATGAATTCGAACCTCAGCCTCCTGTCCATCTTTTCCGAGCACTGCACGCATTTCCTGCCCTTCGACGCGCAGAGATCGGAGTTCTATCCCCTGGAAACCTCGTGGTGGGAGTACTGTGCGGGCGTGGACTTCCGCCCGCGAGGAGATGGGTCCAGGGCCGGGCGGTTCTCGTGGGGCTGGGACGACGAGGACGACGGGGCTGATCAGGCTCATCTTGCTCGATCTGGGTTTTCGCCTGTCTGTCTCTCCAAGTACCAGACTCTCGCGGAGACCACGTTTTCGATACCGCGAGGAGGAGTAGAGGACAGATTTTATCCAAGAACAGCGGAATCTTCTTCTGTCGCGGAGGGAAACCGAAACTATCTCGCTCATCATGCGACAACAACGAGAGACGAAACTACAGAGGACGTCGTCGAAGCAGGAAAAGACGAAAAAATCTCCGAAAAGAGCGTCGAAATGGACATAGTCGACTTCAACAAGGACAACTCCACCAGTTTCTTGCTGGAGCACAGCACGATCAACAAGCGTCCTGCCGCGGCGGAATTTTTGTCGCAGAAAAAGAAGGAGGACAAGGACCAAAAGCGGCCCCTGCCGTCTGCCGCCCGCGACTTTTCCGTGGCCGTCGCGCGAAATTTGGATTGCATGGCGGAATGGGAAAAGTTGGAGCAGATCGATCTCATGGACGAATGCGAGGAGTATTTTCGACAAGTTCATGACCACGAGGCTCATGCACAAGATGCTATTCAAATTCATCCTGATGCTGGGACTATGAAGCGGCATACAAAAGGAGCTAACGGAACTGACGGCGGACTTGGGCTTGCCTTCAGCGATTGTGAGGTGGAGGACGTCGATGTGATTCAGCAGCCCGAAATAAAGCAAAGTGGCGACGAGGAGGTGAAAGAAGTGCAAAAAAACAATGCCAATGGTGAGACCACAAGCAAAAGTCTCGCCGGCGTAGTAGGAAGCTCCAGCACGACCTTCGATGAAGAGGACGATACAACAGAAGTTGCCGTCGCCCACGAAATAGAAGATGTCGACCCTTTGGCGAAATTAGCCGCGCGAGCTGTTCCCTTAACGAGGTTAAACGTTCTGGCGGCGGGGATTCGGCGGTTTTTGGCCGCGAAAAGAAGTGCAGCAAAGATCACAAAGGACTCCTCGTCCGGGAATGGCGCCGCAGCGGCGTCGAAGGATAGTAGTTGGCAGGCAGCTCCGGGGGCGTCCTCACCTGAGCAGAGCGAAGAGCTGGAACGCTTGTTCCCAGCAGGTTGTAGTAGAGCGTCGAAAAGATTTAGATGCAAGGAAACGCCGGGTAAGCGCTTGCGGAGAAACAAGAAGGTGAAAGCAAAGGACGAGGAGGATGATGTGAGCAACTACCCGACGAAGAAAACAACGGACGAGACCACCGTGGAGGAAGACCACGACGGTGAAGCTGAAGAGGAGGTCATGAAGCTGCTCCACAGTTTAGAAGAAATCATCGAAGATGATGGATCCGGATATTTTTACGATAATGCATCACCAGCCTACGATCCCTACAAGAACAGCGACTCGACTAATCGCGACAAGAAAATCCGTGACTGTATACGGGACGTCAGTCTAGTCGAACTTCTGGACAATTTGGTATCCTCCTCGGACGAGGAGGATCAGGGCTGTGGTGCTGAAGTTCTTGGTGAGCAGCACGACTCAACATCCAAAAAAGCACGACAAGCTCGCGGTACACTTAGGATGAACCGGCAGCGTTGTAAAGTATTACGCCTGCAGCGACAAACGAAAGCGAAACTGCTGGAGGCGGCGCTGTCTGTCTACAAGCGGGAGTTGGGAAACAAGAGTTTTCTGTTTCCAACCATCGCTGATCTGAAGGAGGCGGGGCTGCTGCGGAAGAACTGGCGCGGCGACATGCAACTTGTCCGGAAGCGGAGCGAGAAAGAGATGGAGATGCTGGCTTTGGTGCGGAAGATGACAAAAATGAAGGGCACTGGTTCTCGTAAGAAGCGCGGAAGAAACGGAAAACGCGCCAAAGTAAGGACAAGGAACAATTTGGGCGTGGTGGGGGGCGGAAGGGGGAACGGCGCGGCGAGTGACGAGGAAGAGGAAGGCGG
Source organism: Amoebophrya sp. A120 (assembly GCA_905178155.1). NCBI lineage: Eukaryota > Dinophyceae > Syndiniales > Amoebophryaceae > Amoebophrya > Amoebophrya sp. A120. The sequence continues at coordinate 776,415 of CAJINV010000004.1, read as the reverse complement.
AACAACTTCGTCAAACAGTTCTTCTGATGGAAATGGACAAGATTTTGACGAAGATTGTGAAGACATGTTTGTCGATTCCGAAGACGAGGATTTGTTCAGCGTCGACCCCTCCGCGACACCCGGAGCAGCAGGCGCCGCTTTCAAGAGGAATAGAAGGCTATCAAGATTATCCTCTTCATCGCTCCACAAACGTGGGAGGAGGAAAAACAAGCGCAGACGAGTCATTAACCCCTACTCCCCGGTGCAGGGCGTCCCGCGCCACGCCGGGAACGTGAAGCGGGTGAAGAGAGAGGCGAAGAAGGAGGCCGACTTGCTGGGCGAAGGGTGGCTGTACAGTTTGCAGGAAGAGAAGCTGGGGGGAGTTTTGCAGAGAGACAAGGTTGTTGACAGCACCTCCTGCGAGGGGGCTTTACTGCTGTCCTCAGCGCCAGCAGCAGCAGCTGCCCCTGCCGCGGCCGGAAGGCCGCAGCAGCAGAATGGGCCTCGTTCTAGTTTCATGTCGTCATCTAAGAAAGCAAAGCAAGCCTCTGCATCAAAAATGAGTGGGGTGGACGATGGTGATACAAGTGATAGCGAGCGTGAAGACGACGTGAAAGATGCGGATCATCCGGGGCTGGAAATTCCGGAGCTGCAGGACGACGAAGAGGATCAGCACGAGGAGGAGGAAGACAAAATGTCGTTCTCACTGGATGGCTTGGAAGACCAGGGTACCCAAGGCATGAAGAAGAGGCGCAACATGCAAATACTTCAAGCAAAAAACAAATCGGGTGTGGGTCAACATCATGGTCGTCATCAGGAACGAGACAACATTTTCGCCAGAATCTTTCTCAGTGTCAAGGACGCACGGGGGCTGGGGAGCTCCGGTGTGAGCAGCATAGAGGAGTACGAGAAGCCAGGCTCGCGAACAACGAGGTCAACATCTACTACTGGAGCGCGGTCTCTGCTTCGAGGAGAACGAGAAGGAGAAATAAGCGAGGGGATTATGGATGCAAAAGCTCGAGGAGATATCGACGAAGAAGACCTCCACGACGCAGAGAAACACCAGGTCGTGGAAAGCAAGAAATCGACAAGCAGAAAAAACCGAGCCGGAACTACACCTGCTAAGAGGTTGGGTGTAAGAACAAAGGCGAAAGCGAAGCATCAAAAACTCAACGACAGCGACAATGAGGAGAACGAGGAGGTGGATTCTGAAAAGGAAGATGAACTACTATCGAAGCAAGCACCGGATCTACTCTCGGACATGGAAACCGCCGGCGGTCATCCCGGGGATCCATCTTCAAAGCCATCCGACCAAAAGAGAAAAGCGCGGCCGTCCGTTCAAGAACATCTGCTTTCCTCGCAACAAGCCGCGACTGGGCTGAAAAAAGAAAAAACGCTGATGGAACACGACGTCGCTCAGAAAACCACGAACGGAAGTAAAACAGCGCCAACACGTCCTTTCGACGAAGCTCCGCAGCAACCAGCTTTCACTTCTGCGGCATCTTCAGAGGCTGAGGCAGCTCCGGCGGCAACAGAAGTTGCGAAAGCCGAGACGCAAACTGGAAAAATGAACCGAGGTGGAGCAGTAGAGCCTACTCCACCACCACCAGGTCCATCTACCGCTAAAAAAACCAGCACTTCTTCTGCAGAAATAACGGGTAGGAGAAATAACAACAAAACGGACGTCAAGATGCTTCTTCCAGCACCACCCGTCCGGCCAGCAATAAAATCACGAACACTGCTACAACCCTCCGCTTCCAGGACAATCGCGACGGGGTCTCAGAGTGTCCCGCTAATGCCGTCGTCAACTTCGAATTCGAGCCGAATGCTTTTACAACCAGCCGGGGGCAGAAACGCGACGTCAACTGCATCTTCCGGAACAAGCAGTAGAACGGCTGGAATCTTCGCGGGGAACAAAACGCAGCCACCCCCCGGCGTGTTCGCAAGCGCCGCTCCTTCTGGTCGCATGCCTTCGTCTGGGCGCGCACCTTCTTCAAACAGTGTGATGTTCAGCAGGGCGGGGCCGTCAACATCAAGTGGCCGCATGCCTTCTGGTACAACTGCTCGTGGAGCAGGCGGTCCGAGCGGACGGATGCCATCGCTCCCGAAAACAATGCCTAGTGGTCGCATGCCGACGGGGACAGCGAAGAAATGATGTAGGAGAATGAATGTTGAGCGACTTGATTGACATAAGAAGACGAACCAGCGACTGAAACAACTGTACTTCGGACAAAACACTAAGTAAGTAGAAACATCCAGGCGATCTAGAATGTACTAGGACGAGGACAAGAATGATGACGAAGTTTACGAATACATCTTCAACCCGAGCGTGTTTCTAAAGCTTTCAGCTATCATCTGGATATGCAGTGGGTCGCAAGGGTGATGAAAGAATACTTCCATCATAGCAGTTGTTCGGCCTCGGCAAGGATTCGTGCGTTTTTCGGCGTCGGCGACCCGGACGTGCGTTTTTCTGTTGCAGACGTCTTGCCTTTTGCATCAAGCGGCCGCCGGCGGCGCCCGTGTTTGTCGATTTTTTGTTTGTGTTTTTCGTCCTTTTTTCTTGATGCTTCGAGAGAGATTGAGATAATCTTAATCATGAGGGCAAGGCGGAGAGTAAGGATACGGAGATGCCAATGCAAAGTTGCAAGGAGCCAGGAGACTATTTCCATACGAGAACAAAGAAGCTCGTGAGCAGCCTCCTCCGTTTCTGTGGTTGTGGTCGTGCTCCATCTTCGTGATGGTGATTCTTCAAACTGAATTTTTTTTTTTTCGTGTGAGCCGAACTACGACATGGCACAAGTGAACAGGTCTGGTTATTGATATTGCATTCAAAAATTATAAATAGAAACCAACAGTACGAGCGAATTTGTTTTTACAATTCCAGTTGTTCGCGTTGGTTCATGTGGACCGCATTCCGCAGCTAGAAGACTTGCGTATCCTCGGTTGTATCCTGCAGCGGCAGTATTCGAGTTCAAGACCAAGATCAAGAAAGAAACGGATTGCAAGCCCTCTAGTACGTCGATCATGGTCCTCAGTACCACAACAACCCCGAGAGGGGCCGCCGGTCCCCTCGGCGCAGCAGCTGCAGCTTCCCCCTCCTCCCCAAGCACCAGCAGGGCGATCTCGGCAAAGGCCAAGGTGGAGCAGCAGGAATATGAAACTGAGGCACAAATTCGCGAGAAGAAACGCCTGGGCTTGCTAGCGGAGTTGCAGCTTTTGGGCCAGCAAAATGAGGAATTGGTACTTCTTTTTCTCCAGTAGAACTAGCAAAATGTGAAAGTCGTGAAGATGTGCTCAGAATGACGTAGAGTAGAGTTTGGGTTCTTTCCGCGAGGTCAGGTCGTGCTAGTAACTTCTAGACCTGTTGCCGCCGATCCAGAGCCATAGAAAGATAGTGACCTGCCACCCACCCTCGTGCAGCGTGAAGGTGAAGGCTGGTCTTGATGGTCCTTACGCCGTGTATTAGTATTTTCACTGTCCCTGTACCTGTATGCGGATCAATCTGAATCTTTGTCTATCATCTTCACCTCGCTAGTACTACAACATCAACAGAATCTACAAACTAACACGACTCGCATTTTGTGAAATAACAGAAATAAAGCACCGAATAAGAAAAGTTGAGTGTCAGTCTCATCTTCTGAAGTATTTTTGCGCCCCGACGCTCTTCACCTTCAGGCTGACAAGATCGAGTCCGCCAGGTTTGCGGACACAGACGTGTTCCACGCCCAGAAGCTGCAGTTGCAGTCGAAAGTCCTGCACGAGATCGCGGACATCCAGACGCTGTCGCAGGACGTCAGCCGGCAACTGAAAACCGCTGCGCCTCTCGACGACGCCGAACAAGACTACCGGGTCGCGCGGCGAAACCTGGGGGACGACCCGATCCTGTTGAAGAAGGCCTTGGAAGCCACGGAGAAAAAGTTCGAGAAACAAGAGAAGCAAATCAAACGGCTAGTCCTTGCAGAACACGACGCCGAGAAGGCGAGAGACGTGTTGCAAAAGGACATGAAGGATAAGGTAAGCTCAGTAGGTAGCACCTTCTGTTTCTATGCTTCTTGACGATTCTGCGGTCGTACTGGTATGGGTATCCACATTTTTCGCCTCTGCGTGAACTAACTTCAGGATAAGTAGCGGAGCCTCTGCGTGAAGAGCTACAGGAAGATCAGGGCCTACCTGCTCCGTGATGATGTAAATGTGCCGATCGCGGTCACTAGTATCATATTCTTCGATAACGATGAGGATGAAGCCGCCATTTTCCATAATTTCATTACTATCAGATATCCGTGTTCTCTCACGTTCGGCGGAAATACGTGGTGCAAAACGATAAGTTGAAAAGCGAACACGCCGCGATGTCTGAGGAGTGCCAGCAGCTGCGCCGAAGCAGCTACTTGCAGGAGAAGCGAATTCTCGAGTTGGAGGACCAAATCGAGAATTTCGGCGTGGACCAACTCGAGCGGACGATCAGCAAACGCATGGAACACGCGACGGAGCAGGAGAAGAAACTGAAGGATGCGCTGAAGAGTTGCAAGGAGGAACTGGTGCAAGCGCGGCGGGAAAACGAAAATCTGTGGCACAAACTGAAAGTTCAGACGACCGCGTTCGAAGACCTTCGCAAAACCAGTGAGACCCAGCTGTACGCCGTGAAACAGAAGTTGGCGAAGGTAGCGCAACAGAAGAACACGGACGTTGTATGCAATTTGATACAAATTTCGTAGTTTCCCGTACACGTACTACATCAACTTCGAAGCCGAAATTTGTCATGCGAAATACAGTATGCAGCACAGGAGAGAATTGTAGTCATGCAGGAATGTTGCCATTCGTGCGCGTGCCCGTACTTGCGCGGGAAATTTAGGACCATGGATACGTTGAGAGGCTCGACACCAAAGACGAGCGGATCAAGTTCCTGGAGAAAGTATCATATAGCAAAAAGTGCTAACGTTAATCGGTGCTCTACTGTCAGTGATTGCGCTGGGCATTATGTTGACAGAGGTTGGCTACAACTGTAGTGCATGGTGTGCAATAGAAGTTCTGCCTGTGGTGATGTTTAGCATGCTGGTCATGATCATGCACCTCTGCAATACGACACTAAATTTCGTCATCAGCATTAACTTGTTTACGCACTTTTTGGTCTGATAGCACGAAGTGAAGTACTACAAAAGCGAGCTGCTCAAGCGAAAAGTCGCAATACAGCAAAGAAGTGCTAGTGGAGGAGGTACCGGTACGGCTGCAGCAGGTGGAGCTAATGGTCCCTTGCCGCCAACCAGTGGTGGTGCTCCGCTGTCCCCCCGGGCGGCGGCAGGAGCGGGGGTCGGGAAAGTGCAAACGAAGAAAGAAAAATCCCAGTCACCAAGACGCCCGGGCGGCGGTGGAGGAGATGTTAGTGGCGGGGGAAAAAGAACAGCAGTAGATGCTGGGCCAGTTTTGAACCCGTGGCCGTGAGGCGTTCCATGTTAAGTAGCACGAGGAAGATTTTTGGACTATCTTATTCCCCTACAAGTTTCGCTTTCGTGTGATCCGCAGTGAAAAAAAATGGTTTCTAAATTGAAATGTACTCTTGGTCGGCCTCCCTGAGACGACAAGTGACCGGCAATATTTAAACAAACAACCACTGCAGCTTCTGCAGTCACCACGAGGAGATGACATCGCTTCTCTTTCTTCCTGGTGCGCAGCTGTGCGTTTGGCGCTCTGGGTTTCCTTGACAATCGCGATCCTCGTTTTGATAAGAAATTTCCGCGGCCACGGACGGCAGCCACGCTGCGGGATGGCTGTATCAAGTCTTCAATTGTTCTTGAGGACGACTTGAGAACGGCGCCGGATTCTTGGTCTTGAGCAGCTCATTTGAGGATGATAAATGCGCTAGAAGAGGCAACACGCTTTAGATTCACCGTGCGTCCGAACTACTTCGATATTCTACATTTTTGTCAAAGCTATGCACTTCGTCAACCGAGACCTCCGGCGCTTGTTCGCCTGCACTCACCCGCGCGGACAAAGATCGTCTCGGTCTCTCGGCATTTTGATGCCTAGGAATAGGATCGTCTTTTTTTGTTGCCCTTTAATATTCCAAGGTCGACCATAAGATCATCATTTTGATCAACATTTGTAGTTGTGGAGGAGAAGACGAATCAGCTTCCTATCTTTTCCATACTTTCATTACAGGAGCTGTTCGTATTCTCATCGATTGTGATTTATAGTTGATCTCATACTAAAAATCAACATTTGTAGTTGTGGTTCGCTCCTCGGAACGTGGACGTTCACGTTGTTCTTCTTGTTTTATGTTCTCGGTTCTTGCAGGTCGAATGTTACAACGAGCACCTGCTTCTTTCATTGTGGATCGTTAGAAGATCTTCATCTCCGTATTAATGTGCAGCTCCTGATGTTTGATCTTGATGCAAACAGATCATCATGATAAAGGAGGACACTTGTGGCGCTGCGTGTACTTATGTGTTGAGTTTCGATCTTGTCTCGCGATCACAAACCGTGACCTTCATGCAGCAAGATGAAGATCAAGATGAACTTGATGCATTCATGATTTTTCATCAACCTAACTTCCTAATATTGTCTTCACCATTTAGAGTCTCGGGTTTTTTATTTTAGTAGGTCATGACCGTCGTAAATCTAAATCTTCAAGTGCAAAATCAGCCCCAGTAGTCGTGGTTGATGAAGAAGTGTGTCATTTTTTCAGGAGCAGGAGCTTCTACTTGTTTTGATCAGATCGAGTTGTACCAGACGCACGACATCGACAGCAGCGAAAATGAAAACCGTGTTGCGCCGAGGAACAGCGAGGGAGGTGCAATCTCGTCGGGGGAGAACCACTACCACGACGCTTGTGCTGCGACAACACAACCACCTAAATGCGACAGCGACGGGGAAGAACTTGTCCGAAACTTCTTGTTCGCCGTGCTGGGCGTTTTTCCCCTGCGATAATTTGTCGAGAAGCGGTTGCGCCGTCGTGTCGGAGACAACAAGGCGAAGTTGTAGCGGCCACAGGAACTTCTGCAGTGTCGCGGCTGCTGCAGACGAGGCACGACTTCTACATCAGCAGGCCGGAGCGGATTTAACAGGAGCACCAGAGACAAGAACTGGTCCTTCAAGAGTGGATACAACTAAGACGGAATCTACACGGGCTGGGTCAAGCAATTTCAGTAGCCCAGCACCAGGCCGACAAGGTGAGACGACGAGGCACGAGGACCACTCGGAGACAGCAGCATCGCCAGCTGATGGAGAGGATGCAGTTGCTGGCGCATCGACCGCAAATGCTGGTCGGATTCGGACCTCCTCATCGTTTTTATCTTCTAGCTCTACTGGTAGTACGCCTTCCTCTGGTAGTAGTTGTCTTCCAGATGTTGAAATAAACCGCACTGCGTCCTCTGCGGCCTTCGCCAGCGGCGTGCTTCCAGAGCATGGAAATCATCGAGCGGCCCGTCCTGATTCGAGACCCGCGGAACCGCTATATTATCGCGCACCAGACGGCGTCGATGGAGCCACGTCACAATCCACGACGGTTGGGACGCGTTCCTCTGCTCCCGAGGATGTCGTTGTCGAGGGGACTTTTGTCAGCACGCCTGCTCCCGGCGGAGTGGAAGAACCCGGAAAACAGCCGCTCTCGTCGGAAAACCTCGCAGCTCCGAATACAACTAGTACAGCTGGTAAGCCGCCCAAGACCACCACCTCCCCCAGCTCGCACTACGCCCAACCAAAAAGAAAGACCATCCTGCGCCCCCCGCAGCCCGTGACCAAAGACACCTGGGACGTGGTGAAGGATGATCTTATCGAAGCCATCAAAGAGGCCGAGTTCGTCGCTTTCGACCTGGAACTCACCGGGTTGCACCGCCACGCCACCCGCTTCATCGGCGTGGACAAGTGTTACGAAGCGCACGCGCGGGGCGCCAACCACTACGTGCCCGTGCAGATGGGTTTGTGCTTGGCCCGGAGGGTCCAGGTGTACAACGATCACGATCCTGGTGTTGCGCCGTCCTCCCCTTCATCACCGCGCACTAGTCGCACCGTGTGGCAACTGACGCCGGCGTCGGTTTACCTGTTTCCCGACGGACAGCTGGCTTCGTCCTCGTCAGCCTCTAACGATGGGCAAAACCGGAACATTTTGATGTCAGCGGCGACCGTAAAGTTCCTGTCAGACAACGGGTTCAGCTTCGACACCTGGGGTATCGCACGAACGAAAATAAACAGTCACAATGCCTTCACTGCGAGCCTGTGAACCTGAAGATGCAGAGGATTGTAGGTCAGCACATCATCGCGCCATCTCGATCTGTTTGTCTTGCTGAATGTGCGAAAAGTAAAAGCCATTTTGGTCGCGTGTTTTAGTGATTCCCTTTCCCTTGAAAGCGTGCGTGGCTGGTGCTGGTCTTGTAGGAAATATTTTTGATGAAAGCCTCGCAAGGTAAGTGATCCTCGGCCACAGTGAAAAATAAAAAAAAACTGTTTTTTCCTGCGATAACAGTGAAGAAGGGTTTGTCTTGGCTCAAGCCGGAAGACGAAAGCCGAGAGGTGGCCGCGGTAAAGGCACGCATGGACGAGATTTACACCCTCCAGAAGGCCTCTAGCTGTAAGAGTCCAGGAGCTGCAGGCTCTAGTACCTCTTCGTCACAACACCCCACTTCCGCACACCAGCACAAGATCTCCGTTCCAGAGGGCCCGGACAAAGAAGTAGTGGAGAAAGTCTTGGGCCAGATTCGAGAATGGGTACTACTACCTTGTGTTGTAGTACTTACTACGTGCGGTTGCGTATGTAGTTGTACAACTACCGACAATAAACTCGTCCGTATCCTATCATGATGAAAGAGATAATGGCGAAGGCGATGCAAAATCCACCGTGCCCTTTGCTGCTCTTCCAGCAAGCATAGCAGCATCTGTAGGAGTCTGCCCTCTTGCTGTGTCTGCACGACCCCATAGATGATCTTCGGGTGCCTGCAGCTCTGGCACCACCAGGCTCCGCATGATCAAACGTCGTACAAAGTGAAAGTACATCTACCACATGCACATAAATTTGTTTTTGTCCCCACCAGAAAACTCACTTCTAATCAGCTCGCCCAACAAGATCGGGTAGAACAAGCTTTCGACGAAGAGACGAGCGACACCGCAGGAGCAGAAAGTCGCCTTTCTCCACTGCAGCAACACGAAGTTACGAGCACCCTCCCGGCCGGCTCGTCGAGCTCTAACATGCTTCAGATTCCGATGGAAAACGCATTTCAGCGTTTGCTCCTGCACACAATCATCGCTCAGGAATTTCCGCAGCTCTTTTCGCAAAGCACGCGCAACGAAAACGGGAGGTTTCTTTCTGTGTACACTACGCAACACAAATTCATCCGATTCCTGAAAGAGAAAAATGCCGTTCACGTGCGAATCCAAAGTAAGGCTGCAAGAAAGGGTATCTTCACAACGTGAAAGTTTTCGCCTCAGAAACGACAACGACCCGACCGTCGAATACTATCATAATAATGCGGCTTATCGAGGAACTAAGATGGTTGCCTTGTCATGATTTGATGATTGTGATGCAAAAAAAAAAAATGGTGCCACCATGTCAACTTGTATGGGCGCACATCATCCTGTACGGTACTAAAGTAGAATCGGTTTTTTTCCTTATCTATGCAATGCAAAAGTATCATACTCGTACTAATTGCAGTTATGCGTTACAAATTTCTTTTTCAAGCTAAATCAGCATGACAAATTCCATTTGTTATGCTGAGCTAAAAATTTGTATTGCAATACTACGAGTACGATACTTTTGCAGTGCATATTTCCTGTGGATAGAGCAAAACCAGGTGAATATGTTTGAAGGGCAGTTGAAGCACTTGGAGCAGGAGATACGAGACTGCACAAGAACTCCTTTTGCTTCCCCTCATTAGAAGGGACGAACAGGAACAACAGGGACGAGGTCAGAAACGTATTTAGCTCCTGCAAGAAGTTGAAGTAGACAAAACTTTAGTATGCTGTTTCGACTATGATCCTGCTCGTCCCCCGTATCTGAAGTTATGTTGTTGCATTCGAAGCGAGGAGAGGGAAAAGGAGTTCTTGCGCACTCTCATAGAAAATCGAGGCGATTCAGAAGAAGCGCGGCGTTAGGGAGCTATTGGACACGATTGTGGAGAGCAAGAAGCTCCTGGTCGGCCACAACTGTTTCTACGACATCTGTCACCTCTACCAGGCCTTTTTCGGCGACCTTCCACTCTCGGCGCAGGCAGCAGGCGGGGGGTCGTCCTCGTCGGGTGCAGTTGGTGGCTTTACGTTCGACGACATGAGCATCTCTTCCTCCGCCCCGTTACACAATGCGCACGATCCGCTGAACTTGATGCACACAACGACGACGACAACGACGACCAGCGGCAGTTCCGCGGCTCGAGACCTGCATCCTGATGTTCCTGAGCCAGGAGATCAGAATGGTGACCTTTTGGCGCAGAAAGGAACAGCACATGATCCTCCACAGGCGCCGACCAGTCAACGCGAGCAGCCAAAATCATCCCTTCCTCCAGTGGCGGAGTTCAAGAAGCTTTGGCTGGCCAAATTCCCGAAAACGTTAGACACGAAGTACATGTCTGATAGCCACGACTTGTTGGCGCTCCTGTCCCCGCCGTCCAGTTTGAAGGAGCTGTGCGATTTCATGGTCAGCAGCAGCAACTACAGCAGCATGGCCCGGGAGATCAAAGAACAGAACGCGGCTGCGCAGCAGAAGTCGCTGCATAGTAGTGGTCGTGGTTGTAATTCCGACATGGTTCTCCAAGGTGGATCTTCTACAGCTTCAAGTACACATAGCCGCGACGGCGCACCGGAACAACAAGAAGTATCGGCGACAGAGCAAGAAGCTGGCGGTGAACTACCGGCGGCGCTCCGATCTCCCGCCGAGTCAAGGTTACCAAAAAGTCCTCGCCATTTTGTCGACGCAGGAATGCGGTTCACCGTCTATGGAAATGATCGCACATCATCGATCTCCATCTGTTCCTGCTTCTCAGTTGTACCTACTAGTTCACACGCAACCCAAAAAGCGCGCGTTTTTATGCATGTTCAATCATAGATTTTTCTTTTTGTACGCTTGTTCTCACAGACCACTCTAGTGCTACTGTTTGTGTATTTCGGAATAAAAATGATGGCAGCCAGAGCCATTTCCGCCAACAACAGTGAGAAAGCACTGTGGAGGGTGGGCAATTAATCGGGTGGCCGCTTCTTGCGCCAAAAAAAGAAAAGAGCAGGCGGGCGAGGAGGTTCGTGTAGAAGTGCTCCCCACTCATACCGTCACGCCTGTCAGCACGGGTGCGCAACATGTTGGCAGAACGGGAGATCCCGCATCGGCGGAGGAGGAAGTGGACGTCGTCGAAAACTACCGATTTCCACCCCATTTTCAAAGGTTCATGGAAGACAGTGCGAGCATCGCCGCTTTTACAACTACCACTCGAAATAATAGTAGAACTGTGTCGAAGGCGATAAAGCCAGGAGAAGGCCTCGACGCTGCACTTGCAGCTTCCGAAGTGGATTCGAGTCCGCGAAAGGACGAGCAGCAGCGAAGAAGTTGTACCCACGACGACAGGCACGACTGGGGGCCCAGGGCGGGAAAAATGCCCAACAACCAGGCTGATGCCGTCCACGACCAAATCCAGGCCCAGCAGTCCTTCTCCTTGTCCCCACCGTCGTCCATCAGCTACTTGGGGGAATTTGCCCACGATGCCGGCTACGATTCCCTTCTGACGGCCCTGACGTTTTTGTTTCAAGCGAGTTACATTCTGGAGAAGAAGCAGCTGCAGTGGACGGACGTGGCGCACGTGGAAAACTTGTTCCAGTTGAGCCTGAACAAAATTCGCCTGGTGCGCTATCCTCGGTTGAAACGTACCTCCCGAGACCTACCCACGGCGCGCAGAGCTCTATAAATAAAAATATTGTCCACAGATTTTGCATTCAGCAGGAAGTCGTGCCTTATGCGGCTCCCCGAGAAACAAGTGGATTTCTGATGCACTGCTGTGCGACTAGCTAGTGAAGCTACCCAAACCCAGCACGACGAAGCCTCTGCGGAATATCCCGCCAACTTGTCGTCCGCAACAGCCAAAACCTGGAGCAGGTCTTGAGGTCCTGTATAGCAGAATGTAAGAGAGTAGAAGATACTCTTTCTCCTCCAATATTAAATGATAGTGATTTGGTTGAGGACTTTTGCTCTGCTGTGGTAGTTTGGGCGTCGTTTTTTTGCGGGATACGCGCACACAACCCAACGTGATCGACCTGTCCGCGGTCCATGCGGAAAGCGTTGCGTCGCAGAGTCTCGCGAAGCGCCATTTCTTCATGGCGAATTACCCCAAGGAGTGGCAAAAGTAAGACGTTCTTGAGTTCTACTTTCCGTGGTCACTGTGGTCGCGGCTGCGCAAGATACTGATTATATTTCTTGTGCAAGAAGAGCATCGTGTTGTTTGCATTTATGGATAACTACTGATTGCTTATTGCCGATCATGATTATGTTGTCGATTCCCAACCCCATGGTGTCGGTGTCCCTCCAGGCCACCTGGCGTTCATGGTTGTTGACCGATATTCTTCCAAAAAAATGCTTATGCTGGTGAACAACTTGTCACTGTCAGAAATAATTGCAATACACTTAGATGGGAAATCGTCCGCGTGTGGAGCCCAGTGGCGGTGTCCGTGGCCCCTGTAAACGAGATATCCAAGCAAAAATCAGTCGTGTAGTAGGATGTGCCTCAGTATTCACCCTAAATTTTCGCGTTGCGACGTTCTCAACACTCTACGAAGCGATGACGTAGAGGCCGAGTGACATGATGATCTATAAATAGAGGACATGGTAGATCATGAAAGATGCTCCCTGAGGATGGGCGGGCTTCAACACAAAAGTTTGTCGGAGCGTAATGCTACTTTTCCTGTGAACGTGAAGAAGATAAGTTCTGACCAATGAGACTACAAGTACAACATCGATTTTTTGCGTGCATACCAAAATTCGTGCTGGATTATCACCCGTACAGACGAGGACGCGGAGAACATTTTGATGATTTGGAACATCCTGAAGCAAAACACGAAAAAATTCGATTTGTACACCTACGAACAGTACCTCCATGCGCAGAGAAACAGGGCAGCCGCGGTGGGACGTGTTGCTGGATGTGCCGCCGGTGGAGGTGGAGACGCAGCGGCTATGAGTCCTCGTGGTGCGTGACGAGTATCAGTATGTTCATAGGGTAACTGGAGAAAGCCGACTTATTGTTGCCATTTCTCACGCGAAATTTATCAGCAGGAGACGCTGCCTGCGTAGGCATAATGCAGCTAGCGTTCTTGTGCGTAAAGTCAGAGATAATATTTTGTGTCATCAATGATGAAAGGGCGTCGAAACACAAACATGGGCACAAGAATCTGAAGCAAATCCGACGACGTAAATGAAAACATGGCAGCATGATGAATCAAAGCGGCCGGATAGGCGGCGAATTGTAATTGTGCTTGTGTCCCCGACGAGCCGCGATAATTTAGAAACAAACATACTTCGGACAGGAACAGGTACAGAAACGATGAAACTCGCAACTGCCACTGTAGTTGATCTTCGATACTCGCAGGTGGTGCTTACTTTCTTATGCGAATAAGCGTGAGCGAAATGCATTGTCTTGTATCTCATTTTATCCAAATGAAGATGTGGCTCATTCTTCTAGCTCCTACTTCGTCGCAGTGAGCAAAGTCATTTCGTCGGTTTTCTACATGTCTGTAGCCTATTTCGTCCACAAATTAAAAAAAAAAGTAGAAATACTCGAAATGCGTCTGGTACTCGGTTAATATCTGCATCTACTTGCAACTTCGTCACACACACGAAGGAGACAGAGACTCGGTGTTGCGTATAATCGTAAAATGGCATTGTTTGCAAGGAAGCAGCGCTGTGATCGTCCACCGTCTATTGTAAAAATTTCACGCGAGAAATGAAAGAACCGAAGTCGCTGGTGTCGGAACAACCGTGGTTTCTGTCTTGAGTTACTTACCGAAGGAGAAGTATCATGTGCTTCTGATTTTCTTGAAGTCGGTAAAAATCTTGATTCCAGGTCTGTAGTGCATCGTGATCGTCCTTCGGTTTTTAACATGCATCGTTCATCTGGTCCTCGGTACCAATAAATTTCGTGGTCCGTCTCGTGTTTCTAAAACTCGTGCATAACACTCGTCGCAGCGTGATCTCTAGTCGTCGTGCTCGTCGCAACGGACGAAAGGAAAAGAAGGAGAAGTATCACAAGGAAGAGCTGCTGCAAGAACTCACCACAAATGATACGTAATACTATTTCTTGATGAGCATGATGAATATGAAATGACTTGTTTTCCACAGTGACTTTCCCTCCTTGTTACGGTACCTCATTGTTGTTGTTTGACGTTTCAGTTTCTCTTGTACCGGATCAACATTGTCCACGCTGAAAGAAGAAGAAGCTATTCATACAACTCCCCAGGTTGTTTTTAGCTGCAGAACTTAAGGACAGCTAGTACGTACAAGAAAGACCAGATACAACAAGACTGCAACTATTTGAGGTGTAGAAGGAAGACGAAGGTTTACTTTTTTCAACTTGAATTCATCCCTGTTTTCAATTTGAATTTCCTCACAATAATTTTCTTCTCAAATCGAAACTTAACTTTATTTTACTTTCCCCCCACTATACTACAAGAAGCAGCACTACTTACTTATCAAAGAGCAACCCGAAAGTATCAACAAAGTTGTACCCACTAAAATCGAAGAAACCCCTTTTTCTTCAACAACGACGAGGTGGACAGTGCCCTGCTCGACATCAAACGACGGAAGGAGAAGCAAGTGGCACTTTCACAGCACCAAGAGGCTCATCTTGAGGCTGTGCTTGTTATCAGACTGCACAAAAATTCTACGTTCCCTCTAATTTGTCTTCCTGTCATTTGTTATGCAAAATGCCAACAAGCTCAAGCACCTGCATCGGATAACCATGATGAGGTCATGTAAGTCTAACGCCACCGCTTGGTTCGCGGCGCCGTTGTTTGCATGTTGAGGGTACTAGTTTGCGGCAGCGGATTTTTTTTCCAAACGGCACAGCTGCAGCACTAGACCACATGGCGGCGGGCGATGAATCTGTCATGTTTGCACAAAACCAAGATACCCATACTCTAGTATCAGCATTCTCTTCGCCGACGAGGAGTTGTTCTAGTTCACATGATGTGCTGGATAAAGTAGATAGTTTCCAGCAAAAATAGATGAGGGAAGTAGAAGATTTGTGCACGGTCATACTGATACTCTTACTTCAACGAGCAGAGGACATCAATTTTCTACAAAAATACCGAGGACGACTACAATTCATTTTGTGATTGAGTCCCCCCCTTGTTTTTACCAACGAAGACGAACGTCGGAGACGGAAACAGAGAAGGACGTCGACGACTACGACGAGGAGGATAAGAAACATCTTTTTTTTTCCTGACAAGAAAAAAAAACGAGGAGAACGTCGAGAACGAGGAGAACATCGACAACGAGGAGAAAGAACAACTCGTTTTCTGAACGTGCGGTCGACATTCAGGTGGTGCGAATCGACTAGGTATCAATTCTTGGTCTTTATTGTGCTGAGAGTCATTCGCATAGATACTTACTTTCTTTGTTCATCTGGATGACGCTCTACTTAGGCGTTCCAGGGTTGCTGGTCAACACAGTCTTGCGCCTATTCCTGCACAAGCTGTATTTATTTCGTGCGTTTGTTTTCATCTCACGCTCAATTATGACCTTGGTTGTTTTGATTCTGCATCTGGATCTGCGCTTGTTTCTCGGCTGTTTCTCACAGGCGATAAACGGGCTCCGAGCCCAATCCGTCACCCGTACAAGGAAGGAGACTAGGATAGCACAAGCCTGTTGTTTTTCGTTGTGGGTTCGTTTTCAGCTTGCGTAATGTTTTTTGTGTCAGGCCTTTTCCATATTTACGAACGATCCGAGAAAGTTCACGGATAAAACGAGGACCAAGGGCGGCGCTATTCAGCGTCTTCGGCGCCATTGATTTCTCGCTATTTTGGGGATGAGCGATGAGGGGGGTTTCGATTAGTCCGTCGGCTGCCTGCTCGCAAGCTGGTTTACTTTATTAAGTTTTGCGATTTCGCTGTAGTTCAACTTGTACTTGTTTCAGTGTTTTGCACCGTGGGATCGCACGGCAGCTCTTTTATTTCTTTCCCGCCTTTCAGGGCTCCACGGACGGCCTTCCCGATGGGGCGCGTTTGCCCCCCAAGTTCGTCGCTGGATCGCTTCGCTTATTTCTCCGGGTTCTTCGGGGTTGTTTCGGCGCGTGGCTCCTTCGTCGGTGGCGGGGTTATTTCCCATCCCGGGCTTTCATGCCCTAGTACCCGTCGTGAAGATGGCTTCCGACTGGCTAAAGCTTAGAATCAAGCCAATCCAAAGGATGATCTCTCTCTGGCTGAAGCTTCTGTATCTAAATGGAAGTGCATGACTTAGGCTAAGGGTAAACAATAGAGGCACACATGTTATATGCTTGAGGTCTTTTCGAATTCGAAATTCAGGTGGTGCAAGTCGACGTGCGCAAGAACTCGAGACGAGAAGAGTTTGTTCATTTTGAGACGACAAGAACGAAAAAAACAACGAACCCTACCCACAACGACTTTGAAGACTACACGGAGCTGCACGACAGGAGTTACGTACAGGTAAGTGCAACAAGAAGCTCCACCAGAAGCTCCTCGCCTTTTGTTGGTGAGGTGGAAAGGGAAACAAACTCAACTTACAACAAAACGCAGTGGAACTACGTCAAGCAGTCCTCGCTTACAACAACGCGCGGTACAACGCGCGGTGCAGGCCGTTGTAAGTGGATCATGAGGAGTCAACAACGAGGACCTGCTGCTGCTGCTCAGCTAAAAAGCGCCCGAGCAGTAGACGGAGGGGAAGCAGGGCCGGATCCTCTACTGCGTTCTTCTGTGCCGGCGGAGGAGGTGAAGAAGCACGAAAAAATGAACACCAAGAAGGACGACGTGAAGAACGTGAAGATGGGCAAGAAGAATCTCGCGGCCTTTGCGTTTCTCGGCAAGATATCACAGGAAGAGAGAACGGCTTCACTGTGATCACCTGTTGTTCTTGTTCGCTGCATGACTGGCATGACAGATTCGCTCATGAAGTTCTACTACATGGGGACGACAACAAGAAAGATGAAAATAATCTGGGGTGCGTGCTGGCAGCTTTGTCGTGAGGGATGAAACGAACGCAAAAAGTAGTAAATGCTAGAGATGAATTTTTAAGATTCACTGTCTTGCATTTTCCCTAGGAGTAGGAACGCAGCCGCTTCAGTATTTTTGCATCGATTCATCTTCGCATGATCAGGTCACAGTGAAACAGTAGTTTTGTCCCGCGATACAAGAACCTGTTGCACTGCTGTGCGGGCGGAGGAGGTACGACCATCCTTTATTTTTCTCTTGGAATCCTTGTCTGGTATCCATAAATGTAGTCCTCGTCCTTGTAAGAAGAAGAAGTCCTCACGGGACGATGTTGATATAGGGGGGCTGCTCTTGGTGAATCCGGGTCCGGCCCCCCGTGGTAACATTTTAGAAGTAGACTCGAAGCTGCAATTTTTTGCCGCGAAACTACTGGCGGTGGCGTGGCCGAAACACCAACCGCAGTTGAATGATGATAAGATACAGATAAGTCGAAGTCCATCCCGAAAAAAACAAAAAAGAATTGCTGCGCTACTGTGCGGGCGGAGGAAGTGGAGCAGCTGCGGTGGGGGTTTTCTGGCTGGGCCTCTTCGACGCGGCCCCGTACACGTTGTACCCGGTCGAGGCCGTTTATGAAAGCGTCAGGCTCGAAATCAAAAAAGTTGAAATATCTTGCTATGCATAAATAAATGCGAGGCGCAAAAAAATGCCTCGATGATGGCAAGTGAGGCCACTTCAAGGCCTGTTTAGAAGTTTGGCGAAGATAGATCTCCTGCAATGAAGGAGCAGCACGACAAAAGCAGGGTTCGTTCTCTGCGCGAAGAAGTACCAGCGTGACAAATTTGGGCGGTGGAGGGTGTTTCGAAATAAATTCGCCCCGCGCCGCTTGCTAGAAATTGGGGGTCCAAGTGGTTCTCGAGCCGATGTTGAATATGAATTGCAAATAGCCAACATTTCGACTCTAATGCTGATTTAATCGAGCCTGACACCCTGATACCATCCGGGACCGCAACAAGAACTCACGCCGCGCCCGTCGCGCGGCCGCTCACTCCGGTGGGGGGCCCTTCGGCTCTTTCGACGATGACGACGACAAAAAATTTTTGGAGGGCCTGGAAGCCACGCTACGCATCGCGAATATGTAGTCTTCTGGGTGTGGAAGTAGATTTTTGCCAGGTTCTTTGCCATGCAGGTCTACTCGCGGCAAGGCCGCCCAGTGTTGGTTTGGATATTTTTATTGGCATGCAGGCTGTAGAAGGCACGGCGCATCACGAGTTTCCTTATTGAGACGGACGCTGCTCTTGCATGAGAACATCAGATGTTGTCGCTTGCGGTGAATAACATGTTATTTTTGCGTAAGTTGGTCCCTACGCTGGTCATGCGATAAGTACAGATCATCCCACGTCGTCGGAGAGGCGACCACACTGCCCCCTTCTAGTCGTGTGCCAGTTCGCGAACAGATGTAAACCCGCGTCTGTCTATCGAGGATTGGGGTAAGAGGCAATGCCAATCACCACCTATCTAAAGCTAACTAGCATCACAAACTCAAACTCGGTCTCTACTTCCAGTAGACCTCCCAGAGGACAGTTTTACGATGCATACACGCCGGGGCTGGACGATCTGTGGATGCCCGCCGGGTTTTCCACCACCCGCTCATCCTCGTCCCGCCGCAATATGCAAGAACAAATTTTTCCCGTACATCAGCTACAAGTAGTACAACATCATGCGTCACAAATTATTTATGAGCAGCGAGCCCGCTACTACTTAAGTTGTGAAGATTCATCTGAATAGGGTTGAAGAAAAGTTTGCCTTGCGGAAGCCACTGCGGTATTGGCACGAACTCCTACTCATGTGTACTACTTGTAGTACGGGAAGTTATTTACTGTGGATACGCAAAGGCAAACCGAAAAAGCGGAAGCAGCCCGCGCCTGCAGCTCCGGCACAGCCCGTTCCCGGGCCTGCTCCGGCAGCTTTTCTGGAAACGTCGCCGGATGCTGTCGAGTCGTCCTCCGTTGCTGTTGTCGTGCCAACACTATGCATTGCAAATATCTGGCTCGTGGTCTGAAAAATTTATTTTGCCGCTATTTCTCAGGCTGGTCTGACATGATCATGACTGTTCCGTATTAGCGAAAAGTTTGTGGAGGTACATGGTGTACCTCAACTCGTTTTTTTGCCTTGTTGTGTTGTCTTCCTCGAGCGACATCGCAACTTTTCATGCTAATCAGAAAATCACAAAATACGCTTCTGTACCAGCATCTGACGCACACTTCTCAACATCGTGTGCGTCTGTGCATTTTTACAGTGCGGCCTCCGACTAACCAGACCTAGACCGATGTTTGCATTTGAGAGTCACCAGCAGCAGCACCTCCTTCCGGCGACTCCGCCGCAACAGCTGCTGCACGACCGCTCCCGGAGGTGGTGGAAGAAAACGAAGGTCATGTTCCTGCGGGTGGTGGTTCCACAGCTTCTTTCGATGACCTGTTGCACCTGCCCGTCAAGGATCCTGCTGGTGCTGGGGCGAGCATGCACGCGTTTCTCCGCGTATACACTGCAAACATGCCAGCACAGCCTCTGTTACAAGTAAGTTAAAGTTATATTAATTTATATATGTGAATGATGTGCATGCTTCTAGTATAATTTTTTATGCAGCTTTCTGTTTATTTATATTCCCCAGGCCTCGCAAAGTCTGGAATGGAGGGCTCCTTGGCGTCGCAGGTTCTTAAAGGCATCGGCATCGGGGGCAATGTGTATTGTGCATGAGAGATCCCCCCTCAGCATGGCCAAAACAGGGGGGCAGCTAATTATTTTGTATTAACTCGTCACGCAAGTAGATGACAGAATTTTGTGTGACCGGCCGCCGCAGGACGCATCACAAGTTCGCACTGTTGCAGGAGGCCTAGACATGTTTGTAATGCATACCGCGCTATCGGAGACGACGTGAACAGCGACAGCAGCAGCCTCCAGCTCCCACCGTATGAAAGTGCACAACTATTCCCCCTCGTCCCGCCCCTCACTTGCCATGCAAAAATGGCAATGCCACTTGTTCGGTACTGTTTGCATGACTTCGGTACTGTTTGCATGACAGATTTTTCTAGCAGCAGGTGGAGCAGTCCTGCAGACTGTATTGCATCTGCAGTAACAGTCCCGCATAATTTTATATTAAAGAAACTTGTGATGCTGACGCTGCACCCTTCCCGACGCTTCTGTTGCTGCTCCTGAGTTTTTCACAAACGAGAAGCGGAGGCGGGAGGATTCGATTGTGCACTCTGATAGCTGCACTCCGAGCGCCGGCTCTTCGACCTTGACCAGCAGCAGCCACCAGCCCGGCGATGCTGCGGCCAGTGGTGGCCACGACCGCGCGGACCTGGTGCAGCGGCCACGTGCTTTGTCCTCTGGCGATGCCCGACGAGCTCGCGGCCCCGACTCTCTTCTGCAGTGCGTATGGAATTCTCAAACCTTACATTCTCAACTGTTACAACACGGATTTGTGGCGCAGGAACAGAAACAGTGAAAGGGGCAAGGGCAAGCTTGCACCTTTCGCATTACAAATTTGGCACGGATTTCGATGCTCTTCAGCCCTTCGAGAATTTGCCATGCGAACTAGCTTGGTCGTGGTGTCGTGTCTGAGTCTGGTGGCAATTTTGCATGTAGTACTTCTAACAGTTGAGAATGTAATATTTGCGAATCCCATAGTGCGACTCTTGTGGACCGAACGATCAACCGCAACACGTTCTTGTCTATCGAATGCAAATTAATGCTTTTGGGTCTGGATGGAAGACCGCAATACAATTGTCATGCTCGGCTAGCATGTGTCTCCATTCTGTCCTGCGCGTTGACGCTACCCAATGCCCGCACGTGAAACGCAGTTGGTCATGCAGACTATACGCAAGCAACACGTACGTAGGCGTAGCGGTAGCAAGAACTCAGAACCTTCTTTGATTCTTGCGGCGTCCTCATGATTCGCCAACCAGCGTCGCGCGTTCTTCTATCTTTATTCTACACACCCAGACATATTTGCAGTTGATGCTCTCGAACGAAGTACAACCACAACCGAACATGTTATGCACCATCCTTTGGAGAGTCCAACCATTGGTGGTGGTGATGCTCGTGCTGGTGGTGGTGCTGGTGGTGATGAGCCTCCACCTGCTGGTGGTGGTGGCGGGCCTCCTGGTGGTGGTGATGGTGTCATCGGTGATGCTGGTGGTGGTGGTGATGAGCCTCCTGCTGGTGGTGGTGGTGCTGGTGGTGAACCTGCTGGTGGTGGTGGCAAACCTGCTGGTGGTGGTGGCGGTGGTGGTGGTGGTGGTGGTGGTGATGGGCCTGATGGTGGTGCCAAAAAGCCCCCTAAGAAGGACGATGATCCCGATCCGGCGAAAGCAAAGGAAAAAGCAAAACCAAAGCCCGCCCCGCCAAAGCAGAAACCGGACCCCCAACTGCAGCTTAAGAAAGCGCTTCCGCAGATCTTTCCTGATCCGGCTAATCGTGTTTTGAGAGAGTTGGTCAACGACCTCTACCTCAAGGACCCACAAAAAAGAACTGAAATCATGAAGAAGGCTTCGCAGCAGGTTGCGCAAGCCGGCACGACCACGTCGGACGTGGTTCTTGTGCCGCTGGTGTTGAAGGACGGCAAGATGTTGCAGCAAATGGTGAAAGCCTACCACGTATCAAGTGCACATAGAAATGCGTCTGAGTCTGGACGAAGATTGCTAAGTTTGTTTTTGTCATGCTGATCTGACATGGCTGTCGCTGTAGAGCTTGTCATGAAGAAGCGTGTCTTGTCATGCGAAAGCGAACACGCCGTAGCTGCGTAAATATTTCTCATACTTGTTTACTGTGCATTTTTACAGAGCGTTCATTTTTCACAATCACGACAAAGACAATCTAGAACTTTTACAAGTTTCCAGACCCAGACAAATTTGCAATGCATACCAAGACAACCGGTTTTTGAGTTCGGTCACACCCACGGAAATGGATCTCGTTCAGCCGGAAAAGTGGCAATGCTTCTTCAAGCTTGTTCTTGACGAGAACAGCGGGAAGCTGCATCACATCGAAGCCTATCGACTCGAAAAAAAATTGTCTCGGTCTGGTGCAAAAATCATGTTGCAGCTGTTGATCGCTACAATTTGCCTGCTTTTGGTGCCGATTATTGATCGATGTTTTTATATAATGAGTCGTTATTCTTTCCTCGATACAGTACTTGTTACACGCGTGACAAGTCATTTTCCTGGAGTGAAAGAACCTGGTGTGTGGGGTGGACGAATTATTCGTTCGTAAGTATTTAGTACGTGGTATTAGAAATACGAAAGGACTCCTAGCACGACAGAGAAGCTGCGCGCCACTCCGAATCCTGTTGGTGCATTAATGCAGCAGATCACCTATAGAAGAAATTTATAGATCTCTGCTGCTTCCGTTTCGAGATCAGCATCTTCACACATTCAAATCCCGCACCAGACCTAGACATAATGTGCGCAATTCATAGAGGTCTCAACTGGGAACAGTGGAAAGCGGGTGGCCAGGCCGTCCATGCCGCAAACCCCAACTTATCGGAGGAAGACGGAATAACGTTGAAAAAGGGGTGGGGGCTCCAGGCTTACAACGAGTTCAAGACCAATATGGCCAAACAGTGCGACGGCGATCCGAAGCTGAACCCGGATGCCAAGTGCGGCGCAAAATTCGCCGTGAAGTCAATCAGTTCCGGATCTTCCGGGGGACCTGGGGACGACGGCGGGGCGGGGAAGAAGTCGATTGATGACTTCATGTCGGGCGTGTACAACGGCGTGGAAGAAGGCAAAACGCCCAAGCAACTCGGCGGGGATGCCGTCAAAAAGCAACCTGTGACGAGTATCGAAAGGAAAAATCTTCCCTCCCCATATCCAAACGAAGTTTCTGATGCTGGATCTGCGTACATAGATGCGCTTTGTTTTGCAGTAAGGCACTACTGCCACCAGACCCTCAGCCGAGGCACTAGGGGCGCTTGGGTCTAGTTGTTCAATAGCATTGCTGCAAACGGCTGCCCCCGGGGCCCCAGCAGCATGCGAAGGCATTTGTATAGTGGCAATGGGCCAGCAGAAGCCTCTGGGCGTGCGCTTGTCTTCTGGCACACCCACTCCGCTCCGTCGCCGCAAATGGTCAGCAGCGCAAGAAATTTTCGGAAGCATATGTAGCTTTTCGTCAAGAATATGGGGAGGGGGGATTTTTCCTCTCAATAGCGAGCGACGGAGTCTGGTTTCCGTGTGAAACTGCAGATCAGCAGCAACAGGAACTGGCGAGAATCGGGCGAGAGCGTAAAAAGCCTAGAATCTTCGGAATCCTGGTTGACTCTGGCCACCAAATCTACAAGCATGTGCTTAAGTGGTCTCAACTGCAGCACCAACTGGTCGAGCTCGAACGGCAGAGGGAGATCAACCTTCCCGAGGGTACGCAGGCACCACCAGAAATTCGGAAAACGAGAACTGCTCTGGAAGCAGCAGAGGGAGTTGAATTCCAGCCTGTGTGCGAGGCGGCCAGTAGGAAGGACGAGTCCGATCCGCTTGCGGTACACCTGCGGCAACATGTGCGTGCAACGACGGCGGGGCGGCGCACCACGCCGGAAGAAGGAGGTGAATTACGTCCCCAACAGGCGCAGTGTTCTGCGTGGTTACGGCTAGCGGCTGCCGACCACATGCATTTCAAAAACCTGAACCAGGAATCGGGAAGCCAGGTGGGGGTACAGGCAGTTCAGCCTCCAGCTTTGTCGCACTTCGTGATGCCGGGCACTGATGTGGATTTAACACCCATGGTATTGAAAAATGTTCATGCGACGACGCTGAAATCCATGATCGATGCCTACAAAATGAATCGTCTTCTGAGTGCAACGACAATCGGAGAAATGCACCTAGTGGTGCCCGACCGCTGGCGATGCCACTATAAAATTACAAACGACGCGGGCGGCGGGGAGGGCAACCGCAACGCGAATTCTCGCATCGAAGCTGTCATCGAAGAGGTTTGGCAAGAGGGCGGCGCAAGTGTGCACCGTAGCAACCCCGAACTACACTACATGAAGGGCAATGGATACGAAAGCTACGAATATTGGAAGAGCCACGACATGAGCTGCCGCATCAACAATGGCGGTTCGTGTGAGTATGATTTAATTCAATTCCGTCCGTCGGACAACCAACGAACATCCCATGTTTCTCAATTCTATCGGAAGATTGCACTTGGTAAAGAAACAGGCAAAGTAGGGGCTTTGACTCCCCTGAACGGGGGCGACTTTTCTCTGACAAGCAGCGGCGACTGGCTATCATGCGAGGACGACGCAGGCTGGCTTAGCGAAATGCAGACAATTCGCAAGGAGCAAAAGATCAGGGCGCACGAACTGACAGGGATTGCGAGAGACTTTCTCCGCGTCGACAAAGCAGGAGACTTTTTCGACTTCGGTGACCAGTTCTGTTTTCAAGGCAAAGGAAGCGAAAATCAAGCGAAAAATCCGTTTGACGGCAGCGTGCGCTCAGCGGACGGCACAACTAGGTATGTAACGAAGTGTCGCATGTTTGTCAATTCGGTTCTGGGCTACCAGAGGGACAAGAGGCATGTCGCGGCGAAATTCGATCCCGTCCAACGATTGCCGAGCCAACACAGGAGAGGGCTGGCCCAAGAGTGCTACGCCGAGTTGCAAAACCCCAGCAATGTGCTTCCCGGGAATGGGAACGCCGTCACCGCAAACATTGCAAGCGACATCAGTGTGCGAAGTGTCCTCACCGAGCTCGAAATGCGATGCCCCTTCAACATGAAAAAAGTGCCGCTGGAAGGCACGAAATGCCTCGATGGCACGCCGGCTGCGTATTACTTGGAGACACAAGGCCACACGGATGCGGCTGTGTGGGAGGCGAAGACCAAGAAGGGTGTTTTCATCGACTTCGAAGGAGACGGCGTATGTGGAATGGATGGGCCAACAGTGCACCTTGGTGACACATTGCTTCAGTGTGCTTTTTACGCCTTGGGCCCCAATGGCGGGGAGAGTACGTTCCGTTACGAAAATATTCGCCGGCGCCCCGACATGGTGGATCTGGCGAAGGACTACGTTTACATTAATGTTAAACCATGCGACGGGGCGGCGTTCAGTGGCAATCGGGGGCCCGCAACTTTTAAGCTCGACGAGCGACTAGTGATCGCGGCTGATAACGTAAACCCCGCCCTAACACCAGGTGAGAGCGCGGACCGCCAGGCTCAGCTGAACCAAATGATTAACAAAGAGAAAAACGAGTTCCATGCCTTACTCAATGAAAAGCAAGGAAAGAATCTGCCAATGGCAGAGAACGCGGGCCAAGGGGATTACACAATCACCTTTCAAGGCTATCAAAAAATTCTTCCCGATCTGCTGGACAGTATTGTCAAACAGGTCATCAAGTCAAGCGAGGACAACCAGCGACGATACGCGGAGGGCAACAGCAAGATCGTCTTTCATGGGCATGGTTTCGGCGGCACGACTCTGTACTATCACGTTGATGCCATGGCGCAAAAAGTCCGAGAGCTCGTCTTGGGTGCTCCCGACCCGAAGAGCAAGATGGAGATCTACGCCATTCCCAATGGTGGCCTTTACCTCAATAAAGGCGTCTTCAATGAGAAGCTCCTCCCACTGGTGCTGCCGACAAACGTCATGGACCAGGACACTCAACGCAAAAAATACATGCTCGACAGCGATAGGTTGGAGCCCAACTACTACGGAAATCAGCTAAAGCGCGTTTTCAAACTGGCCGACCCAAACTTCGAGTCTCTACCCGAAATGTGCCAGAAAAAGTACCCGACAAACAAAGACGTCTGCCTTTTTCCGCAATTTTATACAAAACCAACCATGGGGGTAAAAGGGATGGAAATGCAAAACCACGATGCGCGCATCCAGACGCCGCTACTGATGGTGCAGTCACTGTTTGACGACTTTGTGGTTGCCAAGGTTTTGTACATCACTTGCGATTTAAACATGGGCGTGGGAGGCGACGCGCCGGCGACATCCAATCCGTCGAAAGCCGCGAGAGGATATTCCAATGCACCAAACGTCAAAGCCCTGGCGCCGCGGGAGTCTAAAAATCCTCGGTTTGGCTCTGCCAACAAATGTTCATCAGAAGAAAGTGAACGGATCAAAGCGCTGGCGGGAGAGTACTTTGAAATCCTTCAAGACCACGAAGATCACACCAAGCTGAGTCTTGCTGTTCCACCTGCTGACAGTAGCACCTCTCCTCAGTGTAACCCGCCGAAGGCGGAGGGTAACGCTCCTTCCTCTG
This sequence comes from Amoebophrya sp. A120, assembly GCA_905178155.1. Taxonomy (NCBI): domain Eukaryota; class Dinophyceae; order Syndiniales; family Amoebophryaceae; genus Amoebophrya; species Amoebophrya sp. A120. Next base: position 750,070 of record CAJINV010000004.1, on the reverse strand, counting down.
GGGGAAGCGAACAAGAGCTGCCCCCCGAATGTACGCAAAAAAACTTTGCCTATTTGAGCACCTATGTTGCGCGCGAAATTATGCCGCGACGTTTCCCTTCTCCCGTCATGTCCCAAGACTTCATTCACATAGTTGCGGAATTCCTCGGCGATGGGAAGGACGGGCGAAAGGAACGCAAGGAGTTCTTCGAAACCAATTACCGTGTTATCAGCAGCCCGTCCGCCCTCGACTTTCTCGGTGGACCACCTTCTGTCACCTTCCGCGAGTACCAACAATTCGGCCCAGAGCTTGGCAAGCAATGGGGAGTGCCGGGCGTGGACACCGTGTATTTGGAAAGCATTTAGGATATTTCTATTCCTGTACCATTCGACGTGCCATCAAGCTTCATCTCCATATAATTGTACGACATTGAAAGATAGTATGAAAGCGAAAAGTTATTACTATGATAAATAAACCGGGTGAAGTTCTTCATCTTTTTATTGCAAGCATGGCGAATTTTGAATTTCGATTTTATGGTTTCCCTATTCCTTCTGGTGCGCAATATCACGTATGAGGAAACGTGACAATATTGTGGCTGTTGGAGTACTACGGCGCAGCCATGTAATATGGAAACGGGAGGTGGGCCTATCACTACTTAAACTTATGAGTTGCAGTTTCAGTTTACGATTCGGCTATTGTTTTTGAATTTCCGTCATCAAGTTAAAGTTAACATGTAGGCGCGCTTGGCAATGTCATGAAACCCGGCCAACAGAACTCGTGATCGATCGATGGCTGCGGTGGTCTCGGGTCGATTCCGTTTCTGCACATGCTCAAGCCAGTTAATTTCACTGCTACTCGAAGTGATTTCAGCGATAGAAGTACTCGTTTCGATATCTCGATTTCAATTTGAGGAAGCAGCGCAGCGACAGGGCCACGATTCGCAGACGCAATATTTTTTTTTTTTGCTCAGATTTAGGCGACTCGTACACTATTTCTCGTTCACTCTATAACTATATATCATGTGCTGACCACTAATCTTCAACTTCAACCATTTTTGTCGATCTCGTCAAACAAAAGGAAGCTGCTGACTTTATATAATGCTCCCGGTCGCACATTACGTATTCCATGTGCTTGTCCACCGACAATCACACTTCATTTCTGCTAACGACGGTTGTATCATCTTGCCACTCATCTCGCGCACAAGTCAAAACTTTCCTTCATCGCCAACAAAGAAAAAAAAAGGTGGTATCTTTTCCTTTTATACCAAAGCTAGGTGCAACAAATAGCAGCAGCGTACCTGTCATTTATGCCGTGTATGAATAAAGAAAAAACTACGTCGAGGTCCACCACGAGGAGTAGCAGGCCGATCATTCGAGGAAGAACATTGGAACGAGCTCTGAAGCGACTCATTACGACAGTGGACGCGCGCCACTTTACCTCATTGTGATTAGATTCATATGTCATGATGGAAAATTCCAAATCCGCTCAACTCTTTAACTAAAAACACAAAAAGCAAAACGCTCGTCAACAGCAAGACTTTATTTCAAAACTCCCTTTCTTCAGAAACAACTTTTCTCAAAAACACGTTGGCTAGTCTCTACGATCGCTTTTATTTTTCTCTGTTCAAGAACCTTCCTCTGTTTTCTCGAATAACTTTCAACTACCAAAGCTTTTCAACTTTTAGACGTTCGCTGTCGATTTCAACTTTTGGAATAAATCACTTTTAGCAACAAAGCTTTTCCATCTTCGTTTTGCCAGTCTGTACTGTTTTTCTCAAGAAGGAGCTCAAAGTGGCTCACTCTAACTGGTATTTTTATTGAAATAGCGCTAGAACACACGCGAGAAGAAAAACTTCACCCGGATTCCGTGTATCCATTACCAACAAACAACACAAACAACTTTCTCTGCTCTGGTTTGCCTCTTCTAACCTTAATGTTAATTCTGTTTTTGTAGTTTCTGCATCCCGGTGGAACGCCAAGGCGGCACTAAGAGATACAGTATTGCACCAACCAGCGAGACAGTAGGTACTACAGTTTCGTGCGGTTTTTATAAAAACAGAATTTGGCGCGTTGTTGCCCGTCGAGTCGTCGATCATATCCGCCTTGCAATGAGGGCGAAGGGGGCGTCTTATCCACTTTCATAGATACACAAATGTAGAAGTGGGGACATTGAGCTAGAGCCTTTTTTTTGATTTTCAGTTTCTAAGTTTCAGTACGCAAAATGTCCAAGCCCTGCGCCTGCCGAAGCCAAACCACAAGTACAAGAAGAAACTACGAAAAAAAAAGCAAGCCTCAAAAAAATACAAGAAAGGGACGAGACCGGGACAGAGAGCAGTTCGTTTCAAGGTGCACAACGAAACTACTCTCACGACAGGTGGATCCCTCGAAATTTTATTGCGACACCGGGTTGGTGGAGGCTACTTCTTATCTGACCGATATACTTTTTCTCTCACACTTTTTCTTTCACGTAGGGTAGTACTTACTTAAAAATCTCACTTGCCGCGAAAAAGAAAATGGTTATCAAACTGCATGAAAGAACTTGACGGAGCTCCTCCTGGGGTGTAAAAAAGCGCTTTCGGGCGCATCCTGTTTACACTCGTGTCCGCTACATCAAAGCCACAGAGCATACTTAAGCATCTGCGTCAAAGTCAAAGCGTTCCCGCCTCGGGCGAAGACAGAGAATGTAGTAACACCTACATCACATATACTACTCGCAATTCTTTTTCTTTTTTTTTACCGTCATGCCACTTTCACCGGAATTTCATTTGTGATATAATCGAATGTCTTAACTTCACGCCCACTAAATCTTTACATCAAAACCTAGTAAAGCATAAGCGATGCATGTCCCCGACGTTTTGTTATTTTGAATTTTATAGTCTCGATTACTAAAATAAAAATTGACTAAGTAAAGTACCAAAAAGCTAAAGAATTGCAAGGCAGCGCCCCTCTCGTATTCTATCGTGTCACCCTGCTCCGACAGTTCCTGCGTAAGTAGTTGTAGTTCTAGTTTGTATCAAATATAATCAAGATCGTGCTGAATTTTACATGCGGCTCAGTGAACACTTCTCACCACAATTCTGTACAACTGGCAGCGCAGCGCTCTACCGTCCTCGCACTAGACAATCAAAGATATAATTGTTACACAATTAATATGAGCGATTACAGTTACTACAGAGAGGGATGATGTACTTTTAGCGCATCATTCCAATTTGTTATCGTTATCGAAGTCTGTATGAGTCTGTCCCAGTGAAGTCGTACTTCTTTTTTGTTCAGCATGTTCTGTTTGATTATGTTTACTATTGAGTCATCGTATAGCGTTCCTTTCTTTGTAGCTCTCACCTCCGGATGACCCTCCCCCAAGTTTGTGTTGTGCATTCAAAGTGTTAAATTATGTTTTTTCTGAACCAAAAAATTCGCTTTTGTCGTCCCGGGTAAGAGCAGGCCATTTTTGTAAGTCAAGCATACTTTTAGTTTTCTAAACTTTCAATATGAGGAAGAAGCGAGGACTCAGTGCAATATACTACCTGTATCTATCGGAAAAGCGCGCTACTTCGTAGTTTATCATCATGTAATTTCTGAACGAAGCAACGATCGGTCCGCGCTGCCACGCGGCTGTTGTGATTCTCGTGCCTAATCATGAAGGTGTCATTTTTGATTCTGTGTAGTTTCAGTTCCTTCAAGTGCAGCTTGTAGCGGTTTCATCTAGCAGGCGCAAGGGGAGGAATAGCTGAGAATGGCTCCAGCGACAGATGTTGTTGAGAATGGCTCCAGCGACAGGAACTCGTCAAGGAAGGACGATGATATACTACTATTGATGAGCTGCAATTATTCTGTGCCACAATCTGCTTCCTACGATTCTGCTTGAGCAAGTCGTTTGCTTACAAAGATGCCTAAGCTACATCTTCTCGAGTAGAGGTTTTGCTATACGATGGTAATCTACAAGCTACACCAGCCCCTTGTGGCGATTATTTCGGCGCGGCTCTACTTCCCCGAGAGACGCCGAGATCGCTCTTGGAGCAACCAAAATTCGCTTCCTTAAATTTTCCAACTATAATTTTCTACAATATCGTATTTCTGCAAGTTTTGTTCGTTGCGAGGGGCCGCGGTCGATTGCAATCATAATTTTTAAGATAAACACAAAAGAAAAGATAAAGACTACCTAAAGACAGCAAGAAAAAACTACATAAAAAAAACCAAAAAAAACGAAGCCTCGCTGGCTCTGTCACTCGCACTAGAGCAGAGCTGGACACATTTCTCCCAGATGTACTCGTGTTGGTGTTCGCTCTTCATGTCGTTCCCAGAAAAAAGAGCCGCTTGATGAAAAGCGCAAGTAGGAGCCACTTCGTTTTTTTGTTCATTAGGAGCACTATCGGTTCTTTCTCTTTCACGAAGAAAAAACCTGCTTAGTCTGGTTTTGAGTGAATTAGCGACGGTCGTTGCACGAAAGAGAAGGACCACGAACGCATGATCTTCGCATCTTTTACTTTTTCTATTTCTTCATTTTGGGCCTCTGCAACTAACTCGTGTGCGACTTCGTGTTGATTTTTTCTCTTCATCTGCCACTGCCTACCATCTCAAAAGGGAAAACCAAATCTGCCGAGTAGAAGAGTGGAAGTCGTTGACTGAGTGGAAGGTGCGTCAATGTCTGCCCGTGTTGACGAGTCCCCGGGTTTTTGATTCGCATGCCCTATTCACTATGAGAAATTCAAAAAATGACCACTTGTAGGCTCATTGATTCCTCGTCCTGTGCAGCGCGTCGACCTGTCACAGCAAGTAGACGGCACAGCTTGTACTTTCGAACGCAGCACCAGCTACGGCTGGTTTTGATTTTTTACTCCTTTCACTTTCTTTTTCTTAAAGATAAAATTGAAATCAAACCACGAGTGCAGTGAGCTTTTTGCTTCTGTTGTTTTTATTTTTTTTTCACTACTCTTTCTTCGTCTTCGAGCGGATATTTCGAGAGCGCAAAAGTCATGTAGAAGCAAGTGCTGGCGTCGAACAAAATCAGAGAAGTTTTTCCACCCTCCTAGAACAAACACCTCGCGGTCCAGCTGCATGTCAAGCAATCTCAGCGCATCAACAAAGAGGCTGCAGTACTGGATCGCATTTCTTGTTTCAGACATCAAAAACAAAACGACCACAAAAGTGATATTGACTATGCTTGAACTTGAAGTCCTCCGCAAAATAATGGCAGAGTTGCAACGCCGGACAGTTTGATGCAGACGAAAGTGTCTCCTGCCTCAGGGCTCTTTATCCACTTCAACTTCATCTCTCTCACTCTTTCTGATGTTACAGCAATATTAGAGGACGATAAAATTTTTTTTTCTTCGCTAATAAATTTGACAAAATTTTGAAAAAGAAAAACATGAAGAAGCAAGCCGCGACGTCGTCTTCTTCATCTTCTTCTATGGTGGACAAGACCATGGAGGCCGAGGCCTCCATTGTAGCTCCAAGCGCCAACACAGCGTACGCAGTGCAAAGCTATCGATTCGTACTGGGCTAGCAGGAATTGCTGCATGGAAATCAAAATCTTTATTTTTTGAATTTGCAACTGCAACTGCATGACGACGATGCATATTATATATTCAACTTCTGCAATTCGACATGCTAAAAAATCGAGTTGTAAAGAGCTCTGCCTACAGGTGAATTCGGCTACGTACGATATTACTTTTGCAGAGGATAAAAAAGCAGGAGCAGGAAGTAAGCCGGAACCACGTGCCGGCCCACCTTCATCACAACCTTCTGTTACTGTCATGCTCAACTCCCTCTTATCCTCCGGAATCAACAAGACCAAAACATCACTGAGCCGCTCGTGGGCACGAAAGCAAGCCGCGGCGTTTCTGGCGAAGGTGGAACTGATGGCCACTTCCCACGAGGACGAGGACGAGGAGAATGACTCTGACGAAGTACTACAGCTAGAGAACAAGGGTCCGGGGAAGGAAAAAAACAACAAATCTAATCGTAGTGGCGCCTCCGCTGCCGCTGCCGGAAGTACTAAGAAAATAAACGCAGCAAATATCAAAAACAAAAGTGCGAAGCTGGATATCTTCCAAGATCAGGCTGTGCGGGAGCTAAAAAGGCAGGAAACCACTTCGACCCGAAACAGCAAAATCAACGATCTGCTTGAGGCTTTTGCCGTCTTCTTCCTGGACGTGTGCCACGCGAAGAGCTGTTTATGCAAGAAAAAAACTGTAAGTGTAAGTCTGTGACGCAGGGAATGCAAAACTGTATACGCTTGTCGTGCTGGATGTGCGTCATAGGCAACTTTCGTACGTGTTTCGCATGATTGAGATTGTAAAATGCAAAACGAATCTGCGATGCTGTTCATCTTCCTACAGAGTTACACTTAAACAGATTTTTTCCTGGATACTGTTTCGCCGAAGGTCACTATGAGAGTGAACAACTCGTCCCCCTCGTTGTCGTTCCGCGCATTGGGAAATGTAGCTGTTATAGCAAGAAACACACCGTATGGTCACCACCACCAGCACTGTATGTTTGTTCGCATGACAAATCTTCTACCCGCGGACAACTGTTGTATGTAGCAGTATCTAGCACGAGCGGTAGCCGGGGTATTGTGCTGTTTCGGATTCTACAATAATCTTTCATTGAAACACTTCCATAAAATGAAATAAGAGGCTGGATATAGCATTTTGCATGACGAATGAGGGGAACGACGGGGACTGGTTGTGCACTCTTATACGCACTTTCCCGGCGAGAAGAACACTACTACCACAGCAGCAGCGACAGGGACCATCGCGAATTTTCCTCCCGACGAAAAAGGTGCTGACCTTGCCGCACTCAAGACGAACATTGCTGTATGAGAGTTGTGTCAGAATCGAAATCGATGAAGTGGAACTACCTTGCAATAAAGTCTACATATTTTAAGCCTGTATGTGGTTCAGGTTCTTCGCGTTGGAGATAGAGCTGATAAAACGGCACGAAAAAGGAGCCCTTCTTTCCCCAAATAATGGCACGAAAAAGTCAGTTCTGGTGCTGCTAAATTTGTCTAAATGCTGATGTCGGTTTTATGCTGCATCATGCGCTGCAATAGATCATTTCAACTTTATCGATTTCAAGCCTGACCCTGTCATGCTCGTCTGCGCCTCTCGACCGCCGCGCTCGCGCACGACCGGCGCTAGAAGTGCAACTTGCTGACCGCCAACGCGAATCGGAATCAAATCGTAACATCAGCAAAACTCCCGATATTAACCCTGTAGTTGTCTCCGACGAAAGCCTGCAGCGGTTCGTCGAGGCCTGCGTGCAAAAGAGCTGCTCAACTTCAACTGGTGGTGGAAGCAGTAGTAGACAACATCACAGAACGTCTACTGACGAGGCAGCTGACCATCAGGAGGTACATTTTCTCGAGGAGGACGCTGACGATTTGTCCATCTCGGACATCAATGAAGAAGGTCAAGATCCAGCCGAACTCGCGGGCGGAAAAGTTGCGGGCGAGAAAGTCGTATCCTGTGCAAAAGTATCGTACTCGTATTGTAATCATGCATTACAAATTTCTTTCTCAGGTTCAATCCGCATTACAAATTTTCTTTTTCATGCTGAGGAAATTTGTCATGCGATGTATACTCAGTGTAAGCACGACGATGCTTTTGCAGTTCATAAGTCGCGAAGCGTCGTCGTCGTGGCAATCACGACCAGAACCACGCAGGACAAGCAGCTTTGAGGCTTGACATGAAGACGCGGACGAAGAAACAGGCAGACCGGGCGCGGCAGTGCTGGATCCTTTTCACCGAGGAACTGGCTGCGGAACTGCTCGAGGGCGTGCAGGTAATGGAGAATCTGCTGCGGGGAGAGAAAGGGCAGCTGCAGGATGATGAAGCTGCTGGACAAGGTTGTTCTTCTGGTAAAAATTGTACAAGTGATCATCTCTCGTCCTCTCCGGCCATGCTCCTGCTGCAGAAGATGTGCCTCCTTTTGCGAGCCTTCGCGGAATCTTCTCCGGTGCCGTTGTGGCGACGCATCGCGTTTCTCGGGCTGCGAAGCTTCTTGGCAAAAAGATTGTTCTTCGCAGCTGCTGGGTTCGGGGATGGCCGGAAAATGAATTCTGGTGATGACATTGACACGAAGTTTTTGAGCAAACAGCAGCAGAAGGAGCGGCGCGGATTAAGTGGTAAAAATAGTCATCGCCAGAGGCTCCTACTGCAACAAGAGGATGACGATGAACTACACGAACTCCTTTTACAAGACGAGAACCTTGAGGATGAAGTTTTCGGCTCCAAATCTGGGCATGGGCGTGGCAGTCTACTGCAGAACGAGAAGAATAAGAAAGATGCGCCGTCCGAGGCGGAACAACTACACCAAGATCACCGTGACAAAACAAAAAAGCCGCATTTTTCCTTACAAGAACCTGTTCACTCCACGTCCACCTCCTGCAAAACCTTTTTGGAGCAGAAAGTCCTGCCGTTTTACCTGGATTACGCCTGCGGGGACGAAAACGTGCTGGTGAATCTGGATTGCGTCGATGCAGTGGGCGACTGGCTGTTTCAGCTCAGCTACGAGGAAAAAGTCTTTGCAGCAGCTGCAAGAACTGGTGCTGCTCCCAGAAAAAAGAATTATGATAAAGGTCGTCCTGCTTCTCTTTTGGCAGGAACAACTGGGACGGCCAGTTGTACTAGCAAGATGAAACTTTCTTTGTACTGCGTGCTTCTCCAGGCCTTGCTGGACACGAAAAACAGCGAAGTGCGACGAAGGGCCCTTGATAGGCCTGGCAAAAGTTGTATTGGCGAAAGTAGCTCTAGAAGTATAAATCGCATATATTACATTAAATAACAATTACTTGGTGTTGGTTTCAGAGTGAAAAATGCTTGCGGTCCTTCGGCATGTGATTTGATTGTACTGCCGTTGCTGTAAATTTCTATCTATACAGCTACGTCTCCGATACAACTTTTGCACAGGATCCCTGAGGTCTTTCTTCAAAAAAGAACGATCACGAGTGCCGTAGCCGCGTCTGCGACCATCGAAGCGACCAGAAACATCAATGCGAAAAATGCTCTATCCTCTTATCCTGTGTAAAAACGTCCCCGCTCCAGCCGGGCAAGATGTAGTGGAGAATGTTGCTCATGGGCGCATTGGGGTGGAGGTTAGTACGCATGATGAGAAACATTTTAGGCTTGCAGATTTCAATGAGACAGCTCTGAGCTCCTCGTGGGGACGTTTTTTGACAGGATACCCCTTCGAGCAGTTCCAACGAGGTGGACCCGTTATTTTGTTCAACAAGTTCATCTTCGCCTTCTATCGTGTCCCTGGATTTTGTGCTGGACGTGTTGTTGCAAAAAGACCTCTACCTCGTCAGCCGGACGGACGAGAATTGTGACACCCTCAACATGATCGGAAGCAATAAAAAATCGCTAAACAAACAACACCACCAGCAGCAAAGTCCTACTTCATCCAGCACGAAAGTGCAGCGGTTTCATACGCAAGAAAAAACCCCTGTATGTAGTGTAACTCTGTGTAGCAGACCAAGAAGTGTCATGTAAAGCATTCTTTACGTTTACACGTATTGCCTGCGGACCACGGCAAGCTCCTTTAATATTCGCTGTCATGCCACACGGAAGATCTGTCATGCTGTTTCCCCAGCAAAAGAAAAAGGAGAGTTACAACTGCAACTACACAGGTTTATTTTGCTTGATATTTCTGGACTTCATTCACGACGACATGCAGGGCGATCTGTGGAACGGAGAGAAGATCGTCACCAACATGGGAGCGGGTTTATCCCGTGCATCTTCAAAAGTGCTATCGTGCTCGTACTAGTTGCATCTGTGCATGCCAGATCTTCTGTCTCACCTGAACCTGCATGACAAACTCCATTTTGACAGTGAAATTGTAAATGCCAAAAATATTACGACTACTAGCCCCACGATGGTACAACAGCTTTTGCAATGCATAGAGCAACAAGCCCAAGAAGAAGATGAAGACCGTGAACAACAAAGGAAAGAAAAGGAAAAACCTCAACCCCGAGGAAGATCCGATTGCAGTAGACAAGAACTCCGCCTTTTCTACGGAAGAATTCCACTTGCTGTACTACCTCTTTTCGGTGATCTACCACCGGGCCGTGGACCTGGCCGAAGAGGAGCACAACCGTGCGCTGGCACTCCGTATGCATTGCAAAAAGACTATCGTACTCGTACTACTCCTCATGCAAAGACAAACCGTAAGTAACCTCTAACTGTCCAAGCCTAGGCAAGAGCAACTCAGCACGAGCAAAGGCAACTCAATTTTTCAACTAAGTACATTCTGAGAAATGTATTTGTATTGCGATTTCTACGTCATACGATGCTCTTGCAATGCATACTCCGCATCGTGGTAAACTTGATCCAGAACGGCGTGGACCTGTTTTCGGCGGATGCAAAGCGGGTTCTCTGCATGCTCGTCTTCCAGCTATCAACTGCAAAAATGTCTGGGTCTGGAAGATTGCAGCTTGTCATGCTGTTTTTGGATTCTGAAAAAATTTGTATTGCATGACCAGCAAGTAGAGGACTCTAGTTTGTGCTACGCGGAGAGGTCATTTCTCATGCTGTAGAGGTATCGCAAAGCGCTCTAAAAATCTGTGATGCTACGGCATGCATCACAGACATCATGGGTCATGGAAAATATGCATGACAAGTCTAGAAATCTTCCAGACCCAGACACTTTTGCAATGCATACCAACCAGGCGGCGACCACTGCTCCTCGACCTCAACGTCGACGCACAGCAGCAGCATCAACGGCCTGGGAGCCGAAGCCGCGCGTCTCGTTTGGCTGCAGATCGAGGAAAGTTGCAGTGCTGCCTCGTCGTCCTGCTGTGGAGGAGATTGTGACGAGGACGAAATCATGAACATTGGCGTGGATGATAGCGGGCAAGGACTACACCTGGTCCAGAAGAGTTTGAAGGAAGGAAAAGGAAAGGATGGTGGACAATACGGACTACATGCTGCCGAGAGCTTCGACTCGAGTAGCAAGATCCTAGCAGCAAGTCAAACCTTGAACCAGGCGGTTTCTTTCCTCGAAGCGTATTTCGATGCCGCGAGAAACGAAGCCTCCGTCGTGGGGGAACTTCGAGATGAGGAAAAAGATAATGATGAACACGGGCAGAGCTGCGTCGACGCGCCGAGTGCTCCTCCTGTGCAGGACGAGAAATACAGCAGCCACTTCATCGAGCGCTTCGTCTGCCACAGCGAGAAAATGCGACACTGCTTGTTCCACCGCTTGACAATGGAAGATCAGAAAGGAGGCCAGGGTTGTACTTCTACGGGCGACGTGAGTCATGGTGTGGACCGATTGAAACGAGGAAAAAAGTTAGATCAAGTGCTACATGACGACCTTGGTGGAGGACTAGAAGTGGAACTCGAACTCCTGCATGAAGACGCTGGCGCTGCAGCGTTCGAAGATACCGACCAGGAAATAAAACTGAACAACAGCAAGAAGAACAAGAACTCCTCCACGTGTGATAACGTTTTCGAAAAATCTGTCGTGAAAACGTTCGACGCGGCCGTTTCGCTGGCGAGCGTAGTGCGATTTTGTTTGCGGGAAGATCATCAGGACGAGGGTACAGCTCTTGGCGAAAATGCCGATGAGGAGAAGAGCGACGCTAGTCCGACACGACCAACCCTGCAACAAAAGTGGATCGCGCTGGAGCTACTGCGGTACAAAAACACGAGCAGGAGGTCACTTGTTGATGTTGAGAGGACCGAAGGACTACAGCACGGCAATGAATTTAATACCTCTTGGCTATTTGTACACTACAACAAGGACCTGCGTTTCTTTCTGGGGAATTTTGAAAAACTCATGCGGCTGGCAAACGTGGACAACGATCAGGACCTGGCAGAACAGGAACAACATGAAGAAGGGTCAGAACTGCAGAAGTTGAAACGGGCCGCGAGTGCGAATTCCTTCGGCAATCAGGATGGGACGCTGGAAACCGAGAATCACGTCGGTGACGTCAATGAACAAACAGCAGTATTATCATCAAAGTCCAACAGATTCGCTTCTCTCCAGCACCGTCTGCTACGGGAGCAACTCCAGCTATCTCTGTTCGCAGTGCTGCGCAACTCCTTGAACAACTTGCACAACAGCCTCTGCGGGGCCGGCATTCTTGCAGCCAGGGCTGCTACATCAACATCAAATGGTGTGGGTTTATTAAAACAACAGCCGGTCATCTCAGCGGAAAATAAAGAGCTTTTGCTGGGTGAGGATCATCAAGACAATAATGAACAAGAAAACGACGAGCACCTGCACCTGTCAGCAGCACGAGGACAGGAACAGGAAGCTCTTCACCTTTTTGGCTTGCTGCAGAAAGTTCTTACCAACTCGGTGCTGGACAAACTGTTTCAACACGAGGAAGGAAAGAACCACGGCACACACCAGCCACGTGGTACTGCAGCTCCGGCGACGTTGAGCTTTACGTCTTTTCCCGTCCTGCAGAGCGGCGCCCAGGTCCTGGCTGTTGGCAAGGCGGTGCTTCTAGCCGCGTCGACGGCAAGTGAAGAAGAGCTTGGTGGTGGATCTGGTTCTGGATCATCTTTAGCAATAGAGAGGAAAAATGCAGACCGGCTTCTCGTCGCACAAGAACTTCTAGAGTCCTCTAAAACAAATTCTGCCCGCTTCCAACAGACGCTCCGCGAGGTTTGGCTTGATTGCTTGCGAAAGTTTGTTGAACTGCGGGCCGAGTTGGACCACGTGCAGGGTAAGGATGACATTAAAATGCACGGCATTTTCGAGAACGACGAGGACGCTACGAAGGACATCAATCGATCATCCAAGAAAACGAAAAATTCCAAGCGAGGACATCCTCCTGTGAAAGGAAAGAAGGACCACGAAAAACGCAACAAAATCGAGCATGTCGTTGAAACAAACGTATCGAGCAGGAGCAATCGTGTGTTACTTCTTCGGTCTTTGGCACAGAAAGTCGCGGCTTTGTCGACCATTCCAGGAATAGCCGTCTTCCAGGACTCTACTTTGTCGGCGTCGGGAGGTCATAGTAATAAAAAACAGGTAGAACAAGAAGACCATGCTGACGAAAACCACGACGGTTTGATGTTACAGAATAGCGAGCTCTTCGCTGCCGTTTTCGACCATTTTGACGGCCACAGCAGTAACAAGAATGCTGCGAAAATTGGCGAAGGTGCGGCCACGGCGTTGTTCCGCGGACAGGCGAGCTGCCCGGAAGATGATGAAACAGCCCTGTTCGTCCTGACCACCTTGTTCAACCTTTACACGAACTACGCGAGCGCAGCTTCATCTGGCGCACAGTTGTTGGTCGAGGGGATGAATAATGCCCAACCCTCATCTGAAGAGATGATGAAATCGAGATTAGATGCAGACGAGATGAGCGTCGACGCTCAAGGAGACGGTGGTGGTGCAGAACAGGCGGACATGGCCGCGGTGGCTGCCGCCAAAAAAGATGGCGCAGCGGGTTTTTCTCCATTCGGCTCGGGAAGAGCTTCTGCAGATGAGCGGCGCAACAACAAGGTCAACAAAGCATTCCTGGAACGAAAGTTGCTCGACCGTATTGCCTACATTTTGGAGCGCTGCGCGAAGAGTGTAGCAGGGGCAGCTACAACCGTAGGCGAAAAACCAGCCGCTGCCGACGCTGAAGACGAGGATGAGGAAAAAAACAACAGCGGACAACATCAGAAGCAACTGCAAGCACGAACGCCGCCGACGAGCGCGCAAAAGAAATCGCTCAACCTTTGTTCTTCCGAGCAAACCTCTACGTGTTGTGCGTTTCTCGGTCTAGCGATTCTTCTCATCATGGAAAGCAGTCCCAGGAGCAGGGACGACCCAGGAGAGGACCTCCTTTCGAACGAGATCATGGCGAAGGCGGTACAGTTTTTCCGATTGCAGTTCTGCCGGTTGATATCAAACAAAAAAAGTTCGTCACGATCACTCATGCGCATTTTTGCAATACAAAATTGGCTGCCATGCGTAAAAATGCATGACAGCCAAGCTTCATAGAGGATTTCCCTAGTGTTTCTGCAATACAAGGAAGACTTGTGATGCTAAAAAAATTTGTAATGCAAAACCTGCAAGTTAGTGACTGTGACAAACTTTTTTCTTTCCATAGTTGCGGGACCAGGCCTTTTTCGGTCGTGCGTTCTCCGCGGGGAGTTCTTGTCGGGCTTTCGAAGGAGCCGGGATGTCCGGAACGGACGACGATGGGAATGAGATGGACGTAGAGGACCACATGGACAAGCTAAACAACGCGAAAAATACCGACGTCGGAGCTAGTAGGAGAGATAGCTTTATTTCCCGTTCCCAGCTCTTCCCGGAAGATATCATCAATCTGGAATCCAGCGATTTGATGTCCGATAACTTTGAAGCGTTTCGCGCGAAACTCTTCACGGAGTTTTCTGGGAACTACGCAAATGTTAGTCGCCAGAGTTTCTGCTCCACCTCTACTAGCGAAGAAAGCAGAAGTACCGCGAAAATTCCTGCACTCTTTTCCCTTTTCTTCAACATGGTTGCAGCAACTACACAGGTCGTGACGGGAACAACTCTTTCAAGTACAACCTTGACCACGATCAGCAGTCGCCAAGCAGAAGTGCAACTCAACGCTCTCATTCTCCTGATTGGCGAGCGCACCCACTTCCCGCTCGGCAACGCCCTCACCCGCGTGGTTTATCCCAGCGAAATAAAGTGTTAACGTTAATCAACGGGATTTGTGATGCACATCCGCATGCAGTAAGAGTTCCTACACAAACACGTAGGTACTAAATCTGAAACACATTCCTGAAATTTGCATTGCGTGATACTGTTTGTGCGTGATGGGAAAAACAAGCTGCATTCTTGTCCTGTGAAAACCAAAGCCGTTAGATAACGTTAACACTTTACCGCTTCATATACCTCTCCAGGAACACGCGAAAACAAGTTGCGTGCGGGAGTTGTTCTTTGAGGATGTTGGAAGTACTAACTCTGGCACGGTGATCGAAACCGGAACTGGTATGGAAGTGGACCATGACAGGAACAATGGTGGACAAGATCAAGATGCAAACAATGATCTTCACGAGGATCATTATGCCCTGCGGGCCACCTCCACTTCGAACACCAGCGGGCTACCAGCAGACCGCTTTCTGGAAGCGTCCGCCGCCGCGGCGCGGTTTTTGATTGTGCGTGCGAAGAAAAACCTCCCTGTGGCGGAGATACTGCGGACCTTCTTCGATGTGGCAATATGCAACATGCAAAAGTGTCTGTTGTACTGCTTAGTTCTAAAATTGCATGACGACTTGTAGTATTCACGTTGTTTGACATTGTGTGGACGGGTGATGAAGTAGAAGTAGAAGAAATTAGATTTAAACCTGCTGTATATGCATGACGATGACTGCAATCAAAGCGAGTTGTGCGATACTTTTGCCGAGGATAAGCGAAGCGCCACTACAACTGGTGCGTGTTGGGGCACGGCATGGGATTTTCGGACTTGATGGGCGCAATGGATGGCGGGCGCGGGACTGCATTGCCTTTGTCAGGTATGATAAGAAGTTCATGCTGACGTGCAGAATTCAGTTACAGAACAAGAGGAGCAGCATCAGCACTTCATCACCATCTTTGTTTTCATCATTTTCATAGCTGCCGACGTCGGCGGCGCGTTATGAAATAGCGTCAGCACCAAAATGTCTCCCTGTGGTCACTATGTATCTATGTATTGCCATTGCACATGAGCTTCATGATAAGAAGATACTGCTTCTACTTCTATTTCAGGTGCAACAGCGGGTTTGTCGCTCCCGCGGGGCGGGCTCACGAAGCACTCCGCTGTCTCCTCTCACTCCCGCTCGGCTTCCTGCTCCAACGCGGAGCACTACCTGCTGCAGAAACCAAACGGTGGGCTGCTCCACACAGGACCTAAAAAAGAAAAACCAGAACTTTCGTTTGAAGACGTGGCGCTGGGGAAGACTAGTAACATGACCAACAAGAGTGCAAATAAGATCCGCATCCCCTCGATCGAACAGAAGCTGGCGCATTTTCGGACCAAGATCCTCAATTCCCTGTGGCTGAAGACCTACTGCCCGGTGCAAATCCCCAAGGCGGAGTATAGAGAGTACTACGAAATCGTGAAACTCGAGCTACGGAACTACTGTGGAAGGAAGATGAAGAGGACCAGAAGCAAAAACAACATGATGATCATGGATAAAACAAAAACTTCTACTGTTGACAGCGCCTTCCTGGGCTACGTTCTTGAACCTTTCGTCGCGCGGTTGACGGCCCAGTCGCGGAAGAGCCTGCTGCAAAAGGAGATCTTGAGCAAAGTACTGCTGTCTGGAGGTGTCGTGTCTGCCTCGGCTGCGATGAAAAAGGAAGACTTGTTGTTCAACAAGAGCCTGAACCAGTCGACCGCATCCGGCGCGCATGGTGATGTCATGGAAGTAGAACATGATAAAAATGTGAAAAATCACAACTCCTTCAGCCTGGACTTCGAATTTTCTTCGGTCTTACAGGACTACGTGGACCAGGAAATGGACAGTTTCGTGAAAGGTATCAACTGCAAAAATGTCTGGGTCTGGAAGATTGGAACTTGTCATGCTGTTTTTGGACTGTAAAAAAATTTGTATTGCATGACCAGCAAGAGGGGAGTGCGATTTGTGCTACACGGACAGGATGCGGAAGGTGCATCACGAAGCCCTCTAAAAGTCTGCGATGCTAGGTCACGCATTACAGGCATCATGGGTCGTGAGAAATATGCATGGCAAATCTTGGATTCTTCCAGACCTAGATGACATTTTTGCAGTTGATAAAAGGGAAGAAAAGCAAAGGCAACAACAAGGCCGCTTCCAAGTCTTCCACTTCGTCCGGCGAACAGGAGCTGCTCGTGATGCAGCAGCTGTTAGCCAAGGCGACAAGCAAGAATGGACAAAACAAGGACTCATCTGGAGGTCCACCTACTTCTTCGAGAAATAAGGACAAAAAGAACTACAACCACCTCCAGCAACCCCCCGCATCCACGCAAGACGTGAACTCGATGCTGCTCCAGTCCACGCACAAGCGGTCGGGCGCGCAACTGTTTCTCGCGAAAACCTTTCTGAGCAACTCGCTTTCCTTTGACGAGATCATGAGAAACTACGGAGATACCTCTGTTCTCTTCATGAACAACTCTGGTGCAGCGACGTCGGGACTTCTAACGGGAACAAGCAGTCATCTTCTCTCCATGCAGAGCGGGAATCAGTTGCTGGGTCCTGAAGATGGAGCTGCAAATACAACCGGTAAAAGTCTGAACCAGTCTTCCTTCTTGAATCAGTCGGCTTCAGCGAGGAGCGATGGTCGTGCGCAGATCATCCCGCAATCTATGTCGGCTGGCCGGCACGATCCTCGTCAAAGCAATAAGCGTAGCCGGACAAACGGCGATGAAAACAAGCAGAAGGATGATAAAGCTGCACGGATCACGTCGGTGGATCAAGTGGATGCTTTTGATGCACCAGATGTTGAAATGGCCGCACCGCACCAAGAAGCAAACGAGCAGGACGAGGACGCTGCGATGGATTTCGTTGGAGATGCAGATGATGAAGTTGAAGAACAACAAGTGGGGGAAAACCACTCTGACGACGACGGCGACGATGAAATCGTAGACGAAGAAGATGACCTGTTGGCGGACGACGTCGCGAAGCCGCCGCCGGCGAAGAAACAGAAAAAGTGAAGAAATGGTAGGATTGAAAAAATGAAAAAGTGAACTGGTATTAGGATAGCAAGTACTTGTTTTTCATCCGGGTGTACGATTTTTAGGTGATGGTCACCAGCACCAGTGGTGCTGGATGAAAATTTTGATACAAATCATTTGAGTTTATTCCCTTTTCTATCATTGACATTATTCTTTGGTACACAATGAACATCAGGATGAATTTTTGTACGATATCCAAAGACACCCACAGCAGAGTGGAGCTTCGTGAACTAAAAACATCTAATCGCAGTCGCCGAATTTGTTTGTCGTCGGATGTTTTCTAGCGTTTCCACCTTTTCTTGCCGACCATCGAGTCGGAAAATTTCCTGTTTCTTTATTGGGCGAAGAAATACAATATTTTGAATGTTTTCTTGCAACAAGCCTCCGCTCTAAAAGTTTTTTCGTACATTCAAGGACCACCCTCAAGCTCCTCAAGAGCGTGGTGTAATACTTTTTTGAAAAACGAATCTGAACGATACAGGAGAAGCAGAGCGACAGCTCTCTACTTTACTAGTAGTTGTTAGCAAGTGAAAACGAGGTAGCGGAAAATATGACTTCAATCTAATGGTACCGAGCAGTTTGATTTGTTTGATCCCGCCCTTCTGCAGCTGATCTTCACGATTTATGTTTGTGGATTTTGAGTTTGAAGTCACAGTCACAGTCGTGGCGCTACTTTTAGTTTTACTTGACAGACTCGAAGAACTTAACGCGAACTTTTTTTTGTTTCCATGTGTTTTAAAAGTGCACCCAGAACTCAGAAGAATCAATGCTAAAATGAAAAGCAGTGCTGGCTCCGTTAGATATTTCCCGATTCTAGCATGTCGCCTTCTGTGCTTGTTTTATTTCTCAGAATGAACCGCGGGACAGACGCTGACACAGAGCAGAAACAAACTACAGTTTACGCAGAGCCCTCGTCGTGGAGGTGGACAAATTTTTCGGTGTAGTTTTCTTCCAAAGCGAAATGGAAATCTTCAAATAGCCATCAAATTGAATAAAATTAAAATGATCGTATTTTCACCTCGACCCCTCGTCGATGCCGCTTCGATACTAGAAATTTTCCCCGACAAATAGCCAAAAGAAGCCCAAAGTGGGCCACAGTTTCGATCGCTTTGGTCATGTCTCAGCGCACCATTCGTGGTGATGACAGACTTTTCTGATTTGATAATTTTGAATTCAACAACTTTTTTCTAGGACGAGAGACGTCAAAGCTTGTGAAGACCTCTTTTATGAGGCTGAGGCAGCGGAGTGGACGAGCAGTGCCGGTGACCTGTCCCGGTTGATAATTCACTCGTCCTAGGATTGGTGGAGCAAGTTTGATGCCATATTGTTCTCCTCGTTCGTGATATATTGAGATTTCGCCTTCGCTCGTCGTCTCGTTAAATTAATTGTTGGCGAGACGGAAAAAAAGGTCGAGACTGTCTTGCGCGTGTTGCATATGTGATGAGCTTTGATGTTGCTGCAGAGCTGCTTCAAAGAGACGATGAGGAGAGTAGTTGCTGCTTGTTGATTGTGATAATAGGCTTTTGCCGTTATTGTGTGAAATTGACAAGAACAGAGGAGGTGGTGAAAAGTGAAGAACCCGTTGTTGAGAATGAGCTTGTGATTGATTTGTAGCAGCTTTTTTTCAATAGCAGGCTTGCTACACGTTATTTTCTTCTGCAGCTTGAACAAAACGTTATATGCGAATTCGATTTCAATTTGAAAGTGTAGATTCAATTCACTAGAAGTTCTGCTTTCCGGTGACCATCCAGACAGTAGAAATGGTTTTTTCTAGAATTGATGGGGACAGAAAATATCCAAGGACGCACTGTTGGCGGAGTACGACCAAGCGACCTCCTACTAATAAGTAACAGTACTCAAGAAATACTTTATTGACAAGAACTTCAACTTTATCGTGTGCCAGTGGTTGCTGCGTGTGTCCACCGCTTTCCAGCTTGATGAAAAAGAATCCTTTTCGCGCGGACGACCGCCCAGATTGCCGGCGGCTTTGTTACGTGACTGTAGAACAGAAGCATTGCTGAAGGAGTAGATCGTTTACTCGACTCCACCACCATCTACTTGTTACTTCGTCCTGTCTTGGCTGCATTCTACTTTCTGCACGGCCATAGAAGTCACGACGTTTTATTGTTGACCCTGGACTGCTACATCAAGCACGAAGATGTTCCCCACCACCTTCACGAATCCGGGGATCCACGACGGCAGCTCCCCAGAAAATCATGCAGGCCAACTACCTGGAGCTGGACCTGGAGCACACGATGACGAGCAACCACCCACTGCTGCTGTTCCACCACCAGCATCACAGGAGCTCGTGGCTGGCCGGCTGGCCTCTCCACCTGCTGATTCCGGAGCACAGCAGGCATTGCCGCGCGGAGCCTCCTTGTCTTTGTCGCAGGAGGAGGAAGGAGGAAATCATGCCCCCGGCTCGACGAGTCAAGACCATCACAAAAACCTGGTCATCAAGGACGGGGACCCAGAAGTAGAAGATGATGCCTCTCTACTACCTCACTCGCACGAGGAAGATTCCAAAGACCACTTGTTCGTCACCAAGCAGGTAGCCCAGGACATCGTGCAGCTGCACCGCAACACGAACCTCAACCGGGAGCTGATTACAAACGGCGACCCCCGTTACCGTCCTCGCACGATAACGAGACCAGGACGAAGCCAAAACGAAGCCAATCGGGCAGCTTTTACAAGGGCCCACCTCTGGCAACGCAAAACGCCGGCAAGTTTTCCCATAGTGGTCGGCCGAGACGTTTACAGGGCCCCCAGCCTCTGGCGTTTCTGCTGCAAGTAAGCGGGGGCGCCATTTGCGTTGTTCGCTCTGTGGGCTCGGGCGCATCGCCTTAAGCATAGGGAGAAGCCCGCCGGCGACGCAGCGTGCCGCCGGGCTCAATTTTTGAGCCGCATGGCACTACAGCAAACGCAAAAGGCCCTGGCTGTCGGCGTCGCAGCGCTTTGCGCTTCCCACATGCCCAGGGGGCGCCGCTTTCGTCTTGCCTGCCTGTGGCTACTATGCGAAGCCCCAGCGCCCCGCGCAGTGCCTGCTATATTCAAATCGTTACGGCCGCACTTTGGCCCAGTAGATATTTGCACGCGTCCACCCCTTGCCGGCATCGCCGGAAAACCGAAGCCAAAACGAGGCCAAAACGAAGCCAAAGGGCAAAAAAGCCGAGGCCAAAACGAAGCCAGAACGAGGCCAAAACGAGGCCAAAACGAGGCCAGGCAACCGCGTTTCGTGTCTGGAAGGGGAACGCGATAAGTTTTGGATTTTTGTCGTCGCCCGGCTCGCGCTGCCGTGCCGCCGTGGAAGCGACACCAAAACGAGGCCCAGACGAGGCCAAAACGAGGCCCCGCGGCCTAATTCTGGGCCTCATCTTTCCGGCAAAAAGTTGCAAGGCTTGGCCGCATTTTTTTCGGACGGCTTTGGCTTCGTTTTGGCCTGGTTTTGGCTTCGTTTTGGCCTGCGCCCTTTCGGACCGTTCTGGGCCATTATCTGCAGCAGGGGCATGGGCCCAACTTCCGCAGCAGGCGCGAGGACTTTCTTATTTTGGACAGCGAGCGGCGTCTAGGTGGGGGCACCCGGTAGACGAGCTCTGGCGTGGTCATTGACTAGCGCGGGTACTATCTTTCTGGTCGCAATCCGATGCGGCTCAAAATTTGGGCCGCGTGGCATGCTGCCCGCGAATCGATAGCCCCGTGGCCCATGCCCCAGTATGGGCATCAATATGAAGAAAATAATTTAGACTCCGCGGGGCGCGCTCGTCATTCTGAGGCAGTTGCAGGGACCACGCGCCGGCGGCATGGAGTAGAGCTACACAGCCCCCGGCCGCGACGTTGTCGGCGCCCGCGCGAATGCCAAAAAGCGACAGGCCTGGCCTCGTTTTGGCTTCGTCCGGGTCTCGTTCTCGGGTCTCGGCGGTAATGGGCGCGCCGTTTGTAAGCTGATGCTGAAGCGGGACAGTTTGCTGACTCCGGAGGAACGAGTCCAGGTGGAGGCTGCATTGAAGGAGCAAGCGAGCCATCAAAACCTTGTTCCAGCAAATCATAGTGGAACAGTGCTGTCGTCGTCATCATCCGGAGGTACTATACAGTTTAAGTTTTTGTTTTCGACTCTTGTTGATGCGTTACGTTGATGTACTAGACCTGCTTACTAGCAGCATGTTGTTTCGTGGAAGAGGTCCGCACCAGTTCTTCTAGAAATTAGTACACGTCGGTTGAGATTGAGAAGCTGAAGAGGACACGGGAGAAGATGTATTATCGAGATCGAGCGATAGGTTTAGGTGGGAGCTCCTTCGCTGAGTATTTTATTGCACTAGAGCAGATAAAGGATAGTATGCATTCTTTACGTCGCGTAAGTTCTTATGTGTGTTGCATATGCATTTTTTGAGGCATGTTGATGTTCTTTCACTTCTAACTCCAACGCTGCGTGGTACCACCAGGCACCCATCGAACCCTGACGAACTTCACCCCGCCCCGTCACTCTTATTACTATCACCTCCGCCCATTCCACCCTTGTATAAAAGTACACGAGCGCCCTCACAACATAGACAGCCTCACCCATTTCCGGCCCTGCTTCTGCTCGTTCACCTACCTATCTATACTACCCTCCTCCGTTCGCTACCCTGTTTTGATGTGTTGCGATTTTCCGTGGCTTTGCGCAAGCAGCCGCTCTCACTCATGTGCACTCTTACTCTATTTCCATCTCTTCGTCCTCTGCGTTCTGACATTCACAATCACATTCCTCCCTTCACGACAAGCCGACTATGATCAGTGACTACACGGCTTCGCTTCGTGCAAGCTTGGGCGGGATCGGCGCCTCCGCGGGTGCTGCTCGCAGTTTGAAATTTGTGCACCAGGCAACAGCTGGAGCTGTTGAAACCGAAGGCACGAAAGACGAAGACAGTAGCTGCGCTTCTGGTTCCGCCCCCGACCGAGATGCTGACTGCCCGCAGGAAGGAGATCCTGGTGCCCCGGGTGCTAAAACAATAGCGACCATAGCTGCCGGAGCGCCGGCGCATAACTCTACTACACGACGAGGTGGACAGCTGCACACCGCAGCACCTGAAAATGACGTACTATCACCAGCAGAATTAGAATCTTCCGACCGCCGACCACTCTTAACCAAGCAGTTAGTCGAGAAAATCCTGCGCGAGCGCAATGGGTTTGCGCACCACACCGAGTTCAACACGGAGCTGGTGCTGTCGAATTTCAAGCTTCGCGGGTTCGCCCCGGGTGTGTTTTCACTACTAGGTGCCGAAGATGAACGAGATGAACAGCAAACTTCGTCCTTGTGGTGGTCTGGTTACTTTGGTGGAAATGAAGCTACCAGTACTAGCGGCGTCGCCGAGATTGGAGGTCGTGACAACGAAAGCAGCGGTATTCATCCGGCTTCGTCCCGTGCAGGTGCAGGTGGCTGGTCTTTATGGACAAACGCAAATAAGGACGAGCAGAATCAAGATCAGCACCGGTTCTACTATGGTCTTTTCGCAGAAACAAAGCAAGATGCCTCATTTTATTTCTTGTCCAGTCCGTTGCAGCTGGAGACGCTGTTTCTGGATAATTGCGGTTTGCGGACCTTGAAGACCTTTGACAGTGCCCTCGGTGGACGTAAAAAAGCTCGAAACGAACAGGATGCAGCTGGAGGCGTATGTAGTGGACGAGGTGGAGGAGCTGCTAGTGGCTCCATGGCTAGAGATGGGCGGGTGCTGGACAAGAAGACAACGAGCCGTGTAGTTCTAGAAACGGAGCATGTCGAGAACAGGAGAGGCACCTCGACCGACGCACGAGAACCTCCACCACAATCGCAAGAACATGACGATGACCGGAGGCTCTCTACAAATGAGGTTCTTGCTCAAGCTACCAATTCCTTTTCTGCTCCGCCGGTAGATGATTTCGAGCCGCAGAAGAATTATGTGCTTGGGCTGCTGGAAGAGGAGGGTACACCCATCCAGGTACCCGAGGTGGACGAAGATCAACTACGTGCTGGAGTGTTCGAAAAAAATGTGGACAACGAGGAAGAAGCTCCTGCGGCCTCTCAGCAACCGAAGATCCGGTCGCCAGGGGCCGGGAAGATGCCAGGCGAAATAGCTCTGCCGGTCGACGAAGACGGCAAAGAAAGCCAACAAATTGACGTCGCAGAGGGAGAGGACCCGAGAGCTTCTACTTCCCGCCCAGACGGTAATCCTACAGGCGGCACCAAAGCAAGTCCCACGCACAACCCAGTCGACGACCCCGAATCCGACACAGCATTACGATTACCTGCAGCGACCACTGGTGGTGCAGTTCTCGACGCTGCAAAATCTACACTGAGCTCCTTTTTCACAAGCATGACCGCCGGCGTGTTGTCTGTGACGAAAGAAGGGCCTGGCCCTACCCCTAGTAGCTCTCACGCTTCACTTCGTCCAGAACCACCTGGGGCCCTGTTACCGTTGCGAAACTTGCAGCAGCTCTACCTGATGAAGAACGAGCTGTCGGGTGTTTTTTCGAGCGGTGACTTGCCGCAGAATTTAGTTGTCCTGGATATTTCGGACAACCGCATCACGCATTTGGACTTCAACTCCACGGCCACTCACGCGCACCAGCAGCAGCTTCCGAAACTGAAGCAACTCAATGCGAGCAGGAACTTGCTAGGTCGGGGTCGTCGCGGTGGGCGAAGAGGAGTGCTGAGCGCTGATGTTCACGTTGATGAGGAACGACCAGATGAGGCGTCTACCCCTGTTTTTGTTTCGGTAGGTGACGTCGACGAAAGAGACCGACCGGCGCCAGCGCAATCGAACACGACAGCATCAACTACTTCGCCCTGCTTTACCTTGTTCCCCAGCATCGCCGCTTTGCGCCACCTCACCGCACTGACGATTCTGGATGTCAGTGACAATGACTGGTTTGTTGGCTTGGAAGATGAAGTGGATCAACGCCAGCATCGTAGTCCCGACGAGGACGATGAAAGTAGAACTCCAGCACCAGGTGAAAGCACGTTTGATGCAAGGACTAACCAAAACGACGAAACCCTGCAGGCATTAGGGGATTTCTTCAGCGAGGTCTACGTGAACGACGAGAATGCCACGACCATCGAAGAACTGGCACGGAGACTGGTGTTTCAAAATCTGCGATCTTTGAAGATAGTTACATCTGCGAGAACCACCAACGCGTCATCGAACTTCAAAAGCGACCTCGATTTGATTTCCCCAGAGCGGCACCGGCACTACCGCGAAACCGTGGCCTTGCAGCTCGACTCCCTCATCGTTCTAGACGATACCAATGTGCGTCGAAGTTGACACGGGACTAATGAACTGCCCCCCCGCAAAGTTTTATTAGCTGTGCCTGTCGGTGCTGAGCTAAGCCAGGACATTGACGTTCTATTGGAAGCAGAACTACGAAAAACATCAATCCAAGAAAACCAAAACTTCAACTTCTTCTACAGTAAAGGATCGAATAAATAAGCTTCTGCAGCTGCAAGAAGATCGACGACTTTACCACACGCACGACAATCTTCACCTTCGACAAAAGATGGGCAGGCTGAGTTCCGCACGTTTCTGGGTCAAGCGAGTTGGAGACAGAGCCACTCCAACCCCTGTGCGTCTTCTTGTACGAGGAGTTGCCTCTGCGTATCACATACGACGAGCAGACGTTTATGCGTTCGTTGGACGAAGAGCTTCTCCCCCACAGTTCTTCTCTCGTTCCTGGTGTTTCCCACCTTTCTTGTAGTTTCCGCTTCATCTCATGTACTGGCTTGTCATTGTCTGGCCGGTCTCGTCGCGCTTGTCGAAGTTGTTCCTTCTTTACTTACTTTACCCCCGTCGCATTTGCTCACTTACCCGTGTCTTCAACATGGCAATGTCCTGATGCTTGCGTTTCCATGATTTCGTGTTACTTTTCAGCAAATACTCAGGTGACAATCACAGCAAAAGAAACGACCAATGAAAAAAATTGAAATTCACTTTACCCCACTCCTCAGGTCCATTCCCACTCGAGCAGAGCCTTCCCGCCGGTTCGCCGGACAACCTGCCACCCACGTCCGCGCTGCGCATGTTGGAAACCCCGAAACAGATCACCACGCCGAAACAGGCCCTGCCCCGCAGCTCCAACCACTTGCTGTCTTCCCTGCAGAATTCGAACCAATCGAAGCGATCCGACGCGCTTCCGACCCCTCAGGGCGGGCCGGGGTCGATTTTGAGGAGTTGTTTGAAGAGCGCGAGAAAGCAGGAGAATGCGCCATTCTTGAACAACAAGACCCCACCGCCAGGCAGCAGCTGCCGAGGGGGGCAGCTACTGGAGCAGAGTATCAAGAATCGCGTCCATTTCTCCAGCACCAAGAAGCGGTTTGGACTGCACAGCCACCGGAGCGCCAACAAGCGGGGGGGCCTGCTCAGCGGGAGCGCGCGGGGAGGCCTTGTTAGAGTTGCAGGTGGTCAACATCCCGCTCAGAGCGATAATACCAAAAACTGCGGTGGGGGAACCACTCTTTTTGGAGGGCCGAGTTGTAGCAACTACGGGACCTCCGCCGGCGCTTCTCGTGGCCTGCAGCCGCATGATGGAATTATACGCGGTCAGCACCATCCGTTCCTGGAAAATCTGGGTGGAGCGTTTGGAAGGGAAAATGATGCTCACTCTAACCTCCCAGCTTCGTCGCCGATGGAAGAAGTATTCGGAGTACGGCTGATGTTCGATAATTTGAACAATGCGGGTGGGAGCAGCAGTAGCCCACAAGAACAACTTGATGCCTTCTTGCCACGCATCAGCGAGAAGAAAAACGAAGATCAAGAAGAACGCCAGGGAGAGGATGTTGGCCGCGAGTCAGCGAGCCAGGTGGAAGTCGATGGAAAACAAGCACGAAGCGCCGTTTCCGTCCGGGTATTTGATGAGAACGACGGTTTCTGTGGAGTTCATGATGAAAAAGGAGCTGCAAGACCTGCGACAAAGATGAACAAGGGGTCTTTAGAAGTAATTGCACCCGGCGCGCCGGCGTCCTCCGCCTCCTCTTCGCCCCCGCCGCGCTCTTTCGAACCCGTAACCTTCGTGATGCCCGGCGAGCAGGTCATGTTCGAAAAGAGCAGAAGTGCGGAGAGTCGCAGCAGTGGAAGTAAAGACCAACAAGAAGGAGTAGGCAAACACCAAGATGAAAAGGACCTCGCCCACCCGGGGGCTGCTGCTGCGACCACGTCTACTTCAAGTAGAAATGTTGGTGAACACAAAAGCAAGAAGAAGAAGCCGAACACACCAAGAAAGCCGAAATCGAAAGTGACCATCGACGAGGAAGTTTCTTTCATGGACAAAGTGCACTTTCCCGGTCTAGACGGCAGTTCGGAGGAGGAGCAGCGAGACGATGCTGACTTGATGTCAACCCATCAAAATGGAGGAAATGGAAATGCAGGTGCAAGAAGTAATCTTCCGAAGCGACCAAATAAGCGCTCAAAAAGAGATCTGATGAACCAAAGCTTCTTGTTCGACGAAGACGATGATTGTGATGGTGGTCCAGCAGATGAGCCGCCCGCATCTCCGCCGCGGATCCGTGCCGGATGTAATGGCAGAAGAAGTTCGAAGCGCTCTTCATTCAGTGCTGGCGGTGACCAAGAAAAAGAGGAACACAACTACCCAAGTCGTGGACAGGGAGATCATGATCTTCTTCACCCGCCTGAGACAACGGCCACGGGGGCCGTTCTTTTCAACCTCCGCTCCTCGCCCCTCCGCGGGTCGCCGCAGTCGAAAATCTTTGCCCCGAGCCCCGATCGCGGCGGCAACCGTGGGCGTTCCAGCAGCAAGCACAACAAGTCCTCACTCGGCCCGCCCGGGACGCCGCTGCGGTCGAGTTTGTTGTCGCAGGTGAGTTCCGTGCAGTGCGAGGTCCGGGAGTACGAGATCAGCCGGCACGAGGAAGAAATCAGCCAGTTGTGGCGGCTGCGGTCCGCGTCGGGCAACCAATTATCGGAGGACGTGGACCCCCCGTGCCCGATTCCCTACACCGTACACGGCGAGGTCGTCGACGAGGTGTACGAGCGAAACTTGGAGGTGGAAACGCTGGAAGAAATCGCGGCGGGAGGAGGTGGTACAACTTCTGCTCAAACAACGTCGCTCGGGGCCCACCAGGCTTCTGCCGGTGATCCAAACGGCCGCACGGGCTCCTGCACTGCAGGAGGATCCTCGTCTTCTAGCTTTTGGGCGGGGGCCCGCTTTGACCACCAAGCGGCCGGTGGAACAGGAACTACTTCTGGACAAGTACAGCGCAGCACTTCTAGAAGCGGGGGCTTTCTCCACCCGTTCTTGTCCTCTACAGGCGGGGATCATGAGCCAACATGTTCATCAAATGCTATGATCAATAAGCTGCGCAATTCGGATGACAGCTTTCTTCTCGACGAGGAGAATGATCCGCTGAACACGACCGGTCTGGACCTTTTCGTCAGGTTAAACACAACGGACGATGAAAGGGAAAGCGAAGAGTTTCTAATGCTGCAGCAGCAGCAGGAGCTCCCTCCATCTGGAGGGGATCAAGACAAAACTCACGATGTGGAATTGCAGTTCTTTTCGCAGCCGGATCCGGATGCGCCGCCGGAGGAAGCTGTGGTTGTGGAAGATGTAGTTGCAGCTGCACGTGCAGACGTACCTCTAGCGGAAGTGGGAGTGGCAAACTCCTTGGACGTCGATGAAGCTGCGAATAAACACCAGATAACCAGCACCTCAAATGATCTACAGACCGTGACCGCTGGTGGGGCAGCATCTTCTTCTTCACCTCCGTTATTTCATAATGCGAGCGCAGACGGCGCTGCAAAAGCAATAGGCACAGGAGCAGGAGCCGGCGCGAGCTCCTCGAGCACGACGACCTTGCTGACCCCGGTACTGCAGAACAACAATCGGAACCACAAGCAGATGAACAATAACGGCCAGCACAGTCACGCTCTCTCGTCCGTCAACTCCAACGTGTTTTTCACCGGCGGCAGCTGCAGTTCGGACGGTTCTCTACAAAAGACGGGCAAAACGAACAAATCGCAGTACTTCTCCCAGAATTCGCAGAGGTCCAACTACGAAAATAACAATAAAGACCCGCCCTTTTCGCAGTTCTCCCAACGCTCTGCCTTCTCCGCTTTTTCCCAGAACTCGCAGCGCTCAAATGTGTTGTCGCCATCCTCTGGGGGGAGCAACCGCCAGCGACGGAAATCCGGGGTGTATCAAATGTAAAAATGTCTGGGTCTGGAAACTTGTGATGCTGGGTCGCGTCTCATGATGAGGCTGCAAATGCTGGCTCAGCATGGCAAGTTTCTGAGCTCCTAGGTGTTGCCTATTCTGCATGACAAAGTGCGCTTCTGCATCACAGAAAAACGGAGCTCTTTGGTAACGTGCATGACAGATTTAAGAGTCATGCCAGACAAGCATGACAAACATGAATTCTTCCAGACCCAGACACTTTTACAGTTGATAGGGTGTGGGAAAGACCGAACTTTCAACTGTTGAAAAACGACAGGTTTTGTATAACCCGCTCAGGTGTTACAATCTCAAACGTTACAATAGAATTTGGAAATCTGTGATGCAAGAATGCATGATCTAGCCAATTCTCATAGGATTGCGCATGACAGGTTCCGGAGCATCAAACCCCACTACAATCTGGCGAAATTTGTATTGCAGAAAGTGGAACGCTCTGCGAGTCTGTCATGCTCATCATGCAAGACAAATCTCACATTCTATTGTAACGCTTGAGATTGTAACGTTTGAGCAAGTCATATTTTGTGATGAAGAAGAAAATCTTGCTGAGAAGAAAAACGCAACTGCACCTTGTGGAAGCGACAAGGAGAAAGACGCAGCGGTAGTTGGGAGAATGAATGTAGGTGGAAAAAATCATGCCGCAACCCGAAATGAGACTTCTACGCGGAGGCTGAAGCGGCCGTCATTCATCCCTGAGATGACAGGAGCAGAACTCGATACTTCATCTTCTGGGCGGGTGGATAAAAACTTTCCCACTTTGCAATCGCCAATTGCAGCACGAGCAGGGATTGATGAAATGGAGCAGCATTCAACTTTGTTTCTTGGGAATGAAACAACTGAGGCTACAATAAAGTCGCACCAAGCAGACGCACATCAAACCGCAAAACGTGAAGAAGCAGAAGGTTCAACAAGATTTGCTGGGGGGCCTCATCAACTACATGAAGTTATACGCAGTCCAGTTGCGGCTTCAAAAGGAGATGAACATGTACAACGGGCGGACACAGAAAACATTGACGATGACGAGATGTTTTTCTCTCCACAGAGCGGGGGAAATAATGTGGAAGAGGAAAGAATCAATTCCGAAAGAAAACACGATAAAAACGACCATGGTGAGGCACTACAACTAGCGGAAGGAAAGATGATGATGAACGGCAAAGCGAAACGCAGTCGAGCCCGGTTATCCAGTGGCAGCATGTTCTTCGATAAGGACAACAATTTGGCAGGAGGATTTCTCGAAGCCCCACCTGCTCAGCCGGCATTCTCGAGAAGAAGTGTGGTGGTTGACGATGATCCACCAATTATGCGTACTTCCGAAGTAGACCAAGAAATAGATATCCACAGGGGCAGAAGTGAGCAAGGACCACAAGCACAACCGCAACCGGATGAACCGCCAGCACAACCAACCACTGCTGCTCCTCCTCCTGCGGCCTCAAGTTCATCTTCATCTTCGTCCTCTACAAGCCGTGCGGTGACGATGCTCCGGTTCTCCACGGAGCTCATCACCGGGGCAACGGGGCAGCTTTTGCAGGGCTTG
Organism: Amoebophrya sp. A120; assembly: GCA_905178155.1. Lineage (NCBI taxonomy): Eukaryota > Dinophyceae > Syndiniales > Amoebophryaceae > Amoebophrya > Amoebophrya sp. A120. The sequence goes on along the minus strand of CAJINV010000004.1, from coordinate 719,733 downwards.
AAAAAAGCCTCTTCGAAAAAGACCTCTTCCCTCAACTCCCGAGCTACAGGCGGAGGAGCTCCTGGTGGCGGTGCTGCAGACCTGCCAATTGTGATGAACGCTACCTCCAACGAGCAGGACCAAGCTGCACTATCGAATCGGAAGGACCAGAAAAAGTCCCGGTCGAGTAACTTCTCCTTGGAGCTGAGCCCGATCCGCGGCCACTCCAGCGAGCTGGAGGCGGTAAACGCGTCGCTGAATAACAGCTTTCAACTCAACAACAGCCTGTCGAGGGAAGATTCCATGGGCGGCGGGGCTGTAGCTGTACCGGTGGCGGCGGCAGGAAGTGTCGGTGCTGTGAAAAGTATTCGTGAAGCTGCTGCAGCTGAATTTTTTGAAAAGAAGCGACGTCAAGATAGCAATATTAAGTACCGGGAAGAAGTAGAAGTAGATCAAGAAGAGGGACCACTGCTTCCCGCAGCGAAAAAGCAAAAGCAAGATAGCAGCAATTTCGCGGCTCATGATATCCCGGCGCGAGAAGGTTCCTCCAAATATGAAAATGAGATAAAAAAGAAAACTGCGAAGCGAAAGTTGACATTTGACGACGTTTTGGAGGATCGGGACGAACTTTCTGCCGGAGTACTAGACGATGATCAAGACTTTCAGTCTGTCTTCGACAGCAACTCGAATGGAAGCAGGCACATTTTTCATGGAAACCAATTGTCGACATCGTTTCCACCCTGTGCCGCAGACAAATCCGCTGAGCAGCCGCAAGGCGAGATAGTACCCCACCACCGCGAGAGGACAGCGCCGGCACCAGGGGCATCATCAGCATCGCCTGCTGCAATGCCAGAAGGTCAGATTCCCCCGAACAAGCAGAGGACGAGTGTCGTCGATAAAGAGCAACAAGAACAAACATTTTCCACGACCCACCACTACCAAAAGAAGCCCCGAACTTCTTCCGGGGACTCCTGGGTGCACGCCGTGGTGCAACCGCTTGCGCAAATTGTGGTGCCTGGGGAACAGAAAGATCACCACGGGAAGATGACTACTTCTTATACCAAAAATGAATTGGCAGCGCGGTCTTCTGGAGTTGCGCCAGTTGTCGTCCAAGACAAAGAAGAAAAACGACAAGACCAGCAGAGAGACGAAGACAGTCTTGCGCAAGCACTGGTCGTACCTGGGGGCCAGCAGAGAGATGACCACCACGTCGGGACCGCTTCAAGTTCAACACCTGCCGCCATTAGTGTCACAAATCAAAACGCAGTACAAGATATCCAGGACGAAGGCAAACAAAGCCACAATGTTGACAGCACGGGCTTTCTTGCCCCTACCGACGGAATAGTGCGATGCCTCTGCGGAGTGAGGCACAGCAGCAAACGCGCCTGCTATCCCAGAAAGTGAGTTGCCTATGTGTGTTAGTGTTTATGTTCTTCATCGTCTACTTCGTCCAGTAGACACTAACTATGTTGAAGAGGGTGATGGCGTTAGCGTTACTTGTTCTACTGAAAGTTTATACCTACGTTATGCTTATGGCTACAACTGCCTCTGCTAGCTTGTTGCTATCCATGGTTTACTTTGAATATGAGGGTGACCTGTCGCTTCGGGGTACGCCGAGGGAATTCTAACGCTCACGCGCGTTTCATTCCCATTTGTTTGCATTTTATCCTACAGCCACAGATGTATTCAGAAAGATGTTCTTGCAATTCAATGCGTGAAAAAGACGACCAGCACACCACTATCCCTAGTATCGCTAATTCCTTTCTAAAATCGCGCTGTCCCTTGTTGTACTTGTACTGAAAAAGAAAAAACCGTATAGATACCTCTTGTCCTCCTCGTGGAAGAAATTGTTGCTCTGAGTTTGTGTTTGATGCCGCCTATTATACCTGTATTACAATTACTATTTATTACGTAATAAATATCTGCACGACCAGCACCGCATCATTACTGTGCTGCTGAGACTAAATCGGGGTAGAAACCGGAGTTACAATTCCGCTTTCAATACGTACAATTTATCTCTCTCCTGGCGCAACAAAAATAACTCTTGGTCTTCAGATGTCCCGAGAAAGCGGCCTCGGAGTCTTGCTTAAGCGAGTTGCCAAAACGAGTAGCAGGTGCAATTATGCTGCGTGTCAAGCCGCGTTGTTCATCTCTCGAATGATGAATAATAATAAGATCAACCACGACGAGCCATGCTATGCCATTGTCGGTTTGAGTAAGTGCTACGTGCTCCTCTTGTCCGCTGTGAAAATTTAGTGGCAAGCGCAAGATCGTCGTTGGATTGATGCACTTCGGCAAGTCGAAAATAGAGTGGATCAAGATCATTCATTGCGAAATCTTCGTACTTGCTCTTCTTCCCCGTCATGTGCCCAGGAGACCGCGCATGTAGGAGCAGGAAAGAAGATTGATTCTCAAAGGCACAGCACGATCCTGGTTTGTTGATCACAAATAACGAAGATGAAAATCTGGATCCAGATTCATCACCCCGATCAAAAATAATGGGAATGTATCCATCGATCTTCAGACCAAATCCTGCGAGGTTGCTTGGTAAGCACCGGAAGAAAATGAAAATTGTTCTCATTTTCTAGGCCGAAAAAATTATGATCCGATCATGTTTCGCAACTCTCTTCTCATGGTTCAATTCGTGTTGTCAACATTATTCGGAATTTCGTGAAAAACGCTACAGGAGGTCGAAAATCTCTAAGTAAGTACCGTGAGTAAGTAAAAATACGAAAGTTAGCTATTCAACATAGAGTCGTAAGTGAAGTCTCAAGCTCTTATTGAGTGTATACATTTGTTTTCCCGCTCCATTATACATTCGATCCCCTCGTCCTCTGTATCGATTTTGAATCAGGATGGAGCTCTATTACCATTACAACCGAACTACTGTATTACACGAGATTGTAAAGATCAACAAACCTTAAACAGAACAATGAGTTCTTCAAGCTCCTCCCTCTTGTTTCCTAACGAGCAAATCGGCGGGAGTTCGTCGTCGTCCTCCCGGCCGTGGGAAAGAACATCAAACACGCGAAGACCATCGACGACACCAGCAAAAGAAGGTGGCACTGTCATGCACGACCAGCATGACACGACACGCTATCCCTTCCCCACCCTGCACAACAGCTGGGCCCGGGCGCCGCACGACCACGAGCCTTGGAGCCACTTTCGGAAAAACGAGCTCTTTCGTGGCACGGTGGGGATGCTAACCGGGCAAAGTGTAGGTGGAGGAGGAGGGCATTCGCGACGGCGGAGCGTTGTTGGAAATAATGTTGAAAGCGAAGATGGGAAGAGGAACAACGACAAACCAGGAAGTCGTGCTGGCGCGATTGAGGACTCGGATGCCGAAATGTTGAGCTTGTTGGACAAGGAGAACGAGCAGGACAATTTTCAGCATCTTCCCGGCGGGGGGAAAAGTGGAACGCCAGCCAAACGACGCCAAGCTAATTATTCCGAACAAGATGGAGACGACGAAACGGAAACTGCTGCGCATCTTCGTGAGAAAAAGTTTGTCGCCGCCGTCCACCCGTGTCAGTTTCTTGTCACCCAGGGCTTCCAGGCGAAGCTCGACCGCTCGGAGCTCGTGTCCTTGCTCCACGAGTCGCTGAATTGTTATACTGCCAGCACAGAAAATCATGGTACAAGAACTTCGGCTCCTTCATCCAGTTCGCGTCCAGATTCCCGACGTGGCGAAGATGTTCATCCTCCTTCGATTACAACGACCTTCACGAACTTCCACGAGAAGCTGTTCGCGGCCCTATTGACGCAGCGTCCGAATTTGACGCACCTGCCGGCGCAGCAGCACCCGTTTCAGGATTTGAAGCAGACCAACAAAATCGACTACGCGGACCAGGAGCTGCAGGAAATCGCCATGCCGCTGGAGGCTTTTTTCAGTGAGTACAGCTCGGAATTTTGCCAAGTCTTGGACTGCGAGGGGGCGGACTGGGAGGGGCGACTGTTGCGGCTGTTGATGGAAGAAGATCTAGTAGATTTTTCACCCGGAGCAGCCCGTCCTCCGGAACGTTCTTTTACGGCCGTTGAAGAAAAAGGAAATGGAGCTGATGGTCGTGATACCACGCGCCGGCCCACGACGACAGCACGACCTCTTTCTCCGCTACAATCCCTCGAATCCTACGCAGATTTGGTCCAGAAGCAGAACTACTCCGATCTTGATGTACTCTCAACATCTGGGGGAACTAGAGCCAAAAGCTTTCGCTTTCCATTCTTCTTCGAAGAATGGATGGAGGCCAGGGAGCTCGTTTCGAAAAAAGGGCAGCTACTTGCAGGAGCCGGAACGAATGGTGAATCGACGGTGCACCGAATCTTGACGACCATGCTGCCTCCACACTTCCCGACAAGAAATGGTGGAGCTGAGAGTCAACAGCATCAGAGTGGTAGAACAAATAAGCCAACTGGAATAAAGAACGGTAACAAGTTGAAACTGGACATGGATGCGATTTCTTTTGGTTTTGTCCCGGCGCCGCTCTTCACGCACGACGAGAGGCTCGACGGCGATGTTGTGGAAAATCGAACTTGTGCACAAGACCATCGCGATCACCACCGCCCCCCGCTCGCGCGCCTCCAGGCCGCGCTCCGGCTCCAGGAGAAAGTCAAGCTGGGGCCGAAGAAAAACGAAAAGCTGAACCACCTCTACGACCGCTGGGCGCAGGAAAACACGGTCCTGCACTTCTCCGGCTGCGCAGATTTGGTCCGACTCTGGTGCCGGGTGCTCTGCATACCGGAGGTCGTGTTGGAGGAGGAGGTCGCGGGACGAAATGAAAAAGGGGGAAGCGGAACGCGGACGCAAACGCGAGCGCGGGCGCTTGCTGCTGGCAGTGCACCAGGAAAAAAGAGACAGAGAACTACATCAAGCGAGGACATAATAAACGATCATTCCACAACTTCGCAGCATCTTATTCCAAAAACATCGACGCGGCCCCTGGTAAATAAAGAAGTAGACAATTTCCGCCACATCAAGAACGAGAAACTGTCGATCTGTGAGGAGTTCTACCGGATTTTGATCCAGAATTTCCGCCCGGCGGACGCGCGGATCACGTTTAACAAGCAAAATTCTACGTCGACCTTCTCGGTGCAACGACTCCGCAAGCCCCAGCTCTGGCGGTACCTGAATTGCCGGTTGCTGGAGGTGATGTTGCGGCTGGAAAAGTACGAGGAAATGAAGCAGTATTTGGAAGAAACGCTGCTCGCCTACAGTGATTTATCGAAAAAGAAGCGGTCCGCGCGCTTGGAAGGGGATTTTCTCGCTTGGGACTTTTTGCTTCGGGTGAAAATGCCGGAGCTGTACTACAAAAACGAAATGGAAAAGCTGGACGCGTTTACGGCAAGCGTGCGGAGGAAGGAGGCGAAATTCTACCGGGAGAGAAGAAAGGCGGAAAAGCGGGAAAGGTTGGAACGGAAGACGCAGGAGAAATTTTTGCGGAAAATAAGGGCTGAGAAAGAGCAGGCTGAGATGGCTGCAGCCGCAAAGAATACTAATTCATCCAGATCTACTTCCCACTTGAAGCCGACTTCCTCGTCTCGTGCGGGCGGGGGCTGCTCCCTCGAGCAAAAGAAGGCGCTCCTCCCGGGAAGCAAGAACCAGAAGAAGATGACCTCCAAGGCCGAAATGTTAAAGAATAAGCGGCGGCGCTTTGAGGAAGCATCTTCATCGGATCATGATTCGGATAAAGGAAAGGTGCTTCGTTCGGATGAGCAGGAAGACAAGGCGTCGCCCGCAGGAGATGAAGATGCCTCGTTCGCAGACGGCAGCTCCGAAGATGATGGTATAATTTCTGATGCGACGGACAGCGACGCCGCGGACGATGAGGATGACCTCCAAAACGTCGAGCTGGACCAAGAGCAACTGGACGAAATTCGGGCGAGAATTTTCCGGGACCTCCAGGAAAAGCACGACCAACTGAAAGCGATCCTGTGCGACCGCCAGAAGGCAACTTTGTGTTCCCGGCTGGCGGTGTACAAACTCCTGACCCATTGGATGCCCTTCGTCGGAGTCCGGGAAGGGGAACAGGACCAGCACGGGAAGAATCTGAATAATGCTGCGGCGGGCAACTACGCAGACACGAGAGCAGCAGGACCACAAGGGACTGGACAAGCACAAGAAAAACTGAAACAAAACAAGGCCAAAAACAAGCGAAATAGAAACGGCCACGAAGTTGTAGACGATGAAAATGATGCGGGTGCCATGATGAAAAGCACTGGAGCAGCCAGCAGTTCTACTTCACACTCCTGTGCATCAGGAGTTCCCCCACCCGCCGTGAGTTCGTTCGAGTTACCGCGCACCAATCTTCTCTTCCTCGAATCCGATTCCGCCGCAAAATTCGCGTTGACGACCAACGCAAACTACAGCCACAGCAGCTTCAGCACGGAGGCGTCGGCGATGCACGGACTGACGTCCACGTTTGGGGATGAGTTGAAGTTCGAGTACTGTAAACGGTCCCACGGACTTCTCTCCTTCCAGCCCATGCTGCAGACGGGGATTTCCATCCTCCAGAATTGCGACGGCGAACCCCTGCTGATCGAATACGTGAAGACCGGGCTGAAGGAAAAGACGATGGTCGGGAAACGCAACCGCGGGCAGACGCTCGACGGCTACTTGAAACTGGTGTGTAAATGGGTTAATGCGTCGTATAATTGCAATGACAGTGGTGGAGGTCGGAAACATTCTTCAGTCCTCGAGTGGCATAAGACCACAACAACGGAGGGCCCAAAGAAGAGGAACGACGTTGTTCACGGTGCTGCGGGTGATGAAAATGCAAGAAGCAATATCCCCGCAGCTGGGACTGCGACTGTTGCTAGTTCTCCAGTCTTGGATGACTGCGAGGCAAGTCCGCTGTTCTTCCGGTGCGTCTTGAACTGCGACCACCAGGATCGGCTGGACGAGGTGCGGGAAGATTTGGAGAGCAGGAAGAAAGCACAAGGAAGAGGCCAAGCGACGGCCCTGCCTGAAGAAGAGCAAGACGACGAACTGGATGCGCTGTTTCGAGAAGATGGAGACGAACACGATGGTGACAAAAATGGAGAATCTCTCGCTGCTGCCAGCGACAATATTGACGACGACATTGAAGACGAAGAGGACGATCTGTTGGCGGACGACAACACAAAGAAAACGACGCGCAAGAAGATCGCCCCGAAGCCGAAAGCGCGGGAGGAAATGAACAAGAAGGAAATGATCATAAAAGCAGGCTCAGGTCGTGCTAACAGAATTCGCGACGTCACCTTGTGGAACCAAAAGGTGCAAGAGAAGTTTAGTCCGCTTGTGGGACGATTTCTTCTTTCGCGGAAAGACGGCACGGAAATTGAACTTCGAGATCCGGCACGAGAAATTCTGAACGGAAAAATGAGGCGGCAGCAGAAAAACAAAAACGTTCGCTCATCAAATAGTAAAATCATCGGCCTCTCTGTGTCAGACGAGGAAGATGAAATCGAGGACCACGATGGAAATCAAACCGACGTGACCGGCTACCTGTCCGACAGCACCTTTGGCACCGCAAGTCGCCTCGGAGATGACGCGGATACGCTTTATCAAGACGGCCCGCCGCGCAAGCGCCGGAAATCCGAGCGCGGTAAAGACAAGAAGCCGCGACAACGGAGGTTTTGGAAAAAACCTGGAGATGTTGACAACCTAGAGGGCGACGAAAGAGAAGAGGCCGCAAACGGCATCTACAGCCAAAAAGAACATAAACCTGCCCCTCGGAGGACCTCTGTTTGTTCCACGACGACCCGAAAATCCCCCAACGAGACCAGAAAGGACTTTGAGAAAACCGAACTGGCCTGGCTTTTCGCCGCGCTGTTGAAGTGCCTCCAAGTCCAGTCTACCACGAGCGCATGGCTCTGGGTACTGGAGCTGCTGACGAGGAAGGACACCGGGGCGATTCTGTGCAAGGAGCTGGTGCCCGATTGGTTTTTTTGCAACATCATGGTGCCCCTATCGATGACGCAGTGTGCTGTCTCTGGTGGTTCGGCAGGTGATCGTGGTATATTACCTCCAGCCGCGTCCCGTGATGGAATTCCTGCAGCAGTTGTACCAGCTCCCCCCCGTGGCAGCGGTCTCGACGCGTCGCTCATTTTCAAACCGTTCGCCTATGAAATTGAGCAGCAGCAGCGGAAAATGAAACTTCTCATGCTATCTGGAAATCAGAACAAACTGGACATAAGAAGAACTTGGAACACAGAAGTGAACCCACAATCTGTAGCAGTCGACGTCGCGCAGGTAGAGCCTGCAGCTCCTCCGATCGTGGTGCACCCGCAAAGCCGCAACAGCCGGCTATCTGTGGGCGGACCCGGTGCCCGGCGAAAAAGCCTCTCGTCGAGAAAAAGCGTAGTTGGCGCTGCACCGAAGGGGTCGCTGGAAGTTGTAGACGGAGAACTAGAATTTTTGAACGGGAAAAACAAAGACGAACATGATATCGCATTCCCTCCCCCGACACAGAACATGAACAGCCAACGGGGCGAACAAGATGAAGGCACGAGACTGACGTGTGCAGCGGGCTCAGCCACGGGTCGTGCAAATTTTGCCTGTGCTGTGGAGAACTTCAAGGGTAGTTCCTCCTGCCGTCCAAACCCGGCCTTCGTCGGGATCTACCGTGATCGGTTGGAAAGCCTGTATTGGGCGGTAGACAGCGGATCAAGGACACCAAAATCAAAAGCTGCAGTGGCAGCATCTATTTCCCCAGCATCGTCTTCAACACCTAGTACACCAGTCTCGGGTCAACACCTCGTCGTCTTCGCGAAAATCCTCCTCCTGGCGGCAGTCGGCCCCCGCAGGAGGCCTGTGCTGGAGAAGAAGAATACGAGCGACGGCCGCAGCGCTGTCAACAGGAGCTTCTTGCCGGGTCGTGGCGCTCACGATGACGGGGAGAGGCAGCTATCTCGTGCACTAGGAGCTGCAAATATACGACCTCCACCGGCGAAAACGCGATTGATGAATCTGCTGCAGCCGTTTGTAGTTCGGAGCAAAAGTTGTAGCCTAAAAACCTCTTCCAAGTCTTCAACATTTGACGAAGCAAGAGAATCTCCAACTGCAGCATCGACAGCGTTTTTCTCTACTCCGTCGAGCGGACCACAACACCAACTACTCCGTCTGGTGGAAAGCTGTTTCTCCGAAACCTGGCTCGATATACCCGAATTCCCAGCAATCTGGCTGCGAATCGTCGAAAGGGACGCGAAGCTGTGGGGCGCCAGTCTGTGGGGATTTTGTCGGAGATACTCCCTGCCGATTTATCATGATGTAGCTCTTGCAGGAGATGATGCGGCAGGTGGAACTGGAAGGGAAAGGGTTCCGGCCGCGTCCTCGATGTCTATTTCCAAGAGTTCCAAAGCCACAACCGCCGCCGCCGTGCTGCTCCACGACGAACGGCAGGTGGAGCCTACATTCCGACTCCGTCATAGCCTCATTGGTGCAGAAGCAGAACAAAACGCTCCCGCGGCTTCTTTGAAAAGAACTAGCAGCGACCTACTTCGTTCAGGAGCGGCCCTGACTACTTCCAATCAAACTTCCGTTGCAGCTGGGGGAGATCGCGGCCAGCAGAATAAGCGCAAGGTTGTTTGGGAAGAGGAGGTCCCGGTGGAAAAGAGTAAACATGAAGGGACAGAACACGAACTACCAGGAACTACACAACAAGAACTTCTGGCGGAGACCGACCACGCCGAAAGAGGCGCAGGAGAGGAGTTGTCCAGTTGTAGTTCACAAAACGACAAGGGCGGTCGCCGCTACTCGGTGTCCTGCAAAAAAGCTCCCCCAGTGAAGAAGACGAAGACGATGATCATCACGCCGATGAAAAACGCTCCCGCCGGAAAAACTCCGATGAAGCGAGGTAGGAAGAGTTCTGTTGTGGAGGTGATGTCGGACTCGAATGCGGAACCAGGACAAGCAGGTAAAAAGAAGGACGAGGTGGCCCTGGCCGCGCCGGCGAATATTGAAGTTGAGCCGGACCAACTGGCTGACGGTCACGGCGTCGCTGCTGCAGCTCGTGCGTCAGCTCAGGCTCTTCAAAACGAAAATGAAGATCCTCATAAAAATGAAAGTTCTTATGCTACCAGTATGAAAAAGGGCAAGGCCACACAGCAGGTAAAGAAAGCAAAAGCGCAAAAGCAATCGACGAAGTCGGACGGCGAAGACGAGCAAGGTCAAAAAGCTGGCGCCCTTGCACCGGAAGGGGAAGAAGTAGCACCACAGTTACAAATTTCATTTTCAGAAGCAGAAGAAGCAGCAAGTTCTACAGCCGGCGTTGACCTTGACGGCAAGAAGATGAACAAGAAGCGCACCAGAAGAAACACGTCTACACGATCTACACCTGTAGCGGAGGGAGACCTCTTCGACAATGGAAAAAAGAAAGAAATAGGGAACCGCAATCGTCAAGTTGTGCGAGATCAAGACGCGCAAGAGGATATCAAATCCAGCGCGTCTACGATATCAACATCCATGAAGCGCCGGAATAAGAAAGCCAAAATTGAACAAGAAGGACCGCAGGACGTCGTACCATCAAGATCAACGCCCGCCGCGCCATGTTCTTCAAATAAACCTCCGCTACCGGCAGACGATATCGCACATTCAGGAGGACCGCAAAACGCCGAAGATGAAAAGCGCCCGAACAGCAGCAAGCGCTTCTCCGTCTCGTGTAAAAAAGCTCCGTCTGCGACGCCCATGAAACGGAGCCGAAAAGGGTCAGCGTTCGTATCGGACGCCGAAAGCAACTACAGTGAGGCGAAGTCTCAACAACATAATACTGCAAAACCGGCAACATTGGCACAAACATCTGGACGCGGAGTAGACGAAGGAGTAATAGAGCCTGCAGAAGTATTACTATTAGGATTAGCCGACTCAAAGAAGAAGCGCCGCAAAAAAGAGAAACAAGAATTGCTGGATCGGCATGACGGAGTAGAGGTAGACAAAAAGGCCCCCCCTCCTCCGGTGGTAGTTGTGAACTCATCCAGTAGATCACAGCAAGCCCCCGCCGGCGACGAAGATGAAAATGAGAACCTGAAAAAAGGGAAAACACCAAGTACGCCAAAAGCAAAGGCCAAGGCACCTAAGGCCGCTAAGCCTGAGGCTGGGAGGGCCTCAGTAGTAGTACTAGCCGCTGATGGGCCAGAATCTTCATCAGGCGTTTCTATTCTCGCACCATCTCCGAAAAGTCCAGCTGGTGGGGTGATGAAACTGCAAGGGAAAGAACAGACGAGCGCCAAGTCAAATTCTGTTCCAGCGTCGCCGAAAGCTGCGAAGGCGAAAGCTTCACAACCGGCTGTGCCACCAATAAAAATAATGTCGGCGGGAGCAAGAAGCCGTAGTCGCAGTACCCGTGGTGCTACAGCAAAAGCTGCGCCTCCAGTGGGGGCTCCGGTCCATGAGGTAGATTCTGGAAGAAAAATGCCTCCACCCCCAGCGCAACCATCCACTCCAAAAAGGAACAAGTCTATGAAGTCTGTCAAGCTCCTGCAAGATGACGAGGCAGGTAAAAAAGCGACAGCGAAAGAGCCGGCTCGCAGCGGAACAAATGATCTTGTGGTGCCTGCTGCGCAAAACGCCAAAGCGGGTCGTCGAAGAGCAACAACTCCTGCAACGGGTATTAAGCAGTCACCAAAAGCAAAACCAAAGGCAAAGGCGAACAAGGCCACAGGCGGGGACACCGGAGCAGGAGCTGCTTCATCCGCGGATAAAAATCTTCAAGATCTTCTGGACGGTAGCTCAACACTTTCGTCTTCTAAAGCGGTGGAGCGTGAAGATACTTCGAGAAAGATGAACACTGAAGCAGAAGGAAATACGGTAGCACCAACTGCACGTGGTGCTTCGCCCGCTGGCAGGAGAGCAATGAAGAAAGCGTCTTCAACAACTACTGCAAATAATGATGATGTCCCGGCGTCTTCCAGTGCAGCTAGTTCGTCAAGTGCTTCCGCTGCACTTCAAGAAGTAGTTGCTCAAACGGGAAAGAAGAGAAACGCTCGCAACAATTCTAACGGTGGGCCAGCGGTTTCACGCGGAGGAGCAGACCCAGCTTCATCTTCCAAAAGTGACGCGACAAAAAAAGCAAAAAAAGAAAAAGCTCAAGTCGCTGCTCCCGTTGATGTTGCGGACAAAAGTTGTGAAGCAACTGCTGAGACGAATAAGAAAGTGCCAATGAAATCCAAAGCGACATCAAAGCACTCTTCAAAGAACAAATCACCAGAAGACAAGTAAACGCGGCGGCCTGGCTTATGAGATCCTAATTGGCAAGCAGCTAGAGTCGCACTCGCAACCGCAGCGGCGCTTGGTAAAAAAAATGCGAGCTTCTTTTGAAACGACAAGTAAGTTAGTAGATGTAGATGACGATGAATCTGAAATACAACGACAGAGGTGATCTAAAAAAAACGAAGAGCTTGTTTCCACTGCCGCAAATACGAATCATTGCCATTGGTGTTCGCAAAAGTGCGAAGTTCTACCTATATCAAACCGCGACGTCGGCACTCCTTCCTCTCCCGCATCCCACTTCCTTGGTCTATACGTTCGTTTCAGGAGGCGTTGTCCCCGAACATCAAAGTGGCTGAATTGTTATTGCAGTCGTCTTCGTCTAAGTTTAACTTTAAAACGAAACTTCTAGAGATAGAATCGTCGTGCTTCACTCGTATTCCGTGTTAACAAGTTGATCACTTTTTTATCACAAATCGGTATCTTCTTGATCTTCGTGCAATAGAATCTTGCCTGCAGTTCCAGGATAGGATTTTTCGTAAATTAATACACGTCCGTTTGCCGTTCGATTTGTAGCGTCGCCGTCGTGCCGTTCGTTTTTGTTCGTACCTCGTTCGTCCTAATCAACATGAAAAGGTGGTGTTTCGGATTCGGTCTTCTTCAGCTCAACCTTTCCATTTGTTCGTACAGCGTTGTCGTGTGTGATATCGATTTAGCAATGTTGACTAGTTGATCGTACAACTCGAACTCTCATCAAAAGACAATTATCACGACGAAAACATCGTGTCGCAAAAAATTCTCACGACCAGGAGTAAGATACCACATCTAGATTTTCGATTTTCTATTTGTATTTCCCCAAAATCTAAATTTCACTAAAGTGGTTGCTCGCTTAGTACTTTTTGCAAAATATGTTTTTGTTTTTCCTTTACAGCCCGAGGCGACCCCAGCCGGGTTGTTCATATCGAGCTACTAGCTCCTGCAGACATCTTTCATTTACACGACCAGCTTCTTGTTTGATTTTCATTTCTTATGTATTCCACTCAGTGGCGCCTCCCACCTGTGCGGGCTACACTGTATACAAGAACGCGGCGCAGCAGCATCACCCTCTTCGCTTGAAGAAGGACAAAACCGCCGGCGCACCAGTTCTTGCACAAGATGAACGTAATAAAGCCAGATCAGCAGCTGCTAAAAGGAGCACCTCCACGACGAAAAGCAGGAGCACGAGTGGGGTGGTCGGAAAAGATGTGGACACCGCCCCTGGGTTTCTTGACGTTGCGGAAGATGATTCTCCTACGTCATCATCATCTTCGTCCTCATTTCTTCGGGAGAGGGCGAATAAAGTCATGTTGCAGGAACAGGGCAGAAAACGAAATCGAAATGGAAAACACCTCGTCGTGGGCAGCCCTGCTGAAGATGACCACCAGCAGAGACGAGAACAGCAGGATCGGCTTCTTCAAGCGCATAATTCGGAGATTCTTTCGCAGCAGCAGCTGCTAGTACGAGAACCCGAAGAGGATGTTGACACGACAGCGACCAAGAACGCTTTAACTGCTAGTGCTACCAACTACTCGACTGTGGTGCAATTGACATCCTCAAACGCAACAATAAACGAGTCAATGCAGCTAATAGCAGGAACAGGACCTGCTTCTCCTGCTGAATCCTCTATGCAGCAAGCTTCCTCGTCTTCTAGTAGAAGCAATTCATCTGACTCTACTACTAATTCCAGTACTACTTCCACCACGACCACGACCCTTCCCCACACGTACTACGCGAGAAGAAACCTGACCACCGACCAGCACCGGACCTTCACCCAGGACCAGCTCACGCGTGTGGAGGAAAAGGTCTTGCAATTAAAAAAAGAAATTGAAGACACCGTGCTCTTGTCAACTACCAGCGAAAGAGCTACGGGGTGTCGTAAAGTGCAAAGAGACGCCAACTCCTCCGCCTCGCTGGCGCAGAAGGCAGAGCTGCTGCGAACAACTTCTCCGAGTGGATTCATGGCTGAGAAATTCGGCGTATGTAGCGACGCGAATGCCGATGGAGCTGCAACTGGTGCAGCTTCTAGCGTCGGCACTTCTAGTCCAAGAACTGCTTGCGTTCCGCTCACGGGTGACTGGGACAATTATGGAAACTACGGAGGTTGGGACTGGGACAACACTCCTGATCTCCGCAGTGACCACACTGGTGACAGTGCTGATCTTGCTCTTGCAGGACAAACGCAAAAATCCGGCGTATCTGTTCTCGGCAATTTCCACCTCGCCGCGGCGTCTGACGGGGACGGGTTTTTTGACCGGTCCGGGCTGGAAGAAAGCTACTTTGCCGTCCTACCCGCCCGCTGGCAGGTGGACGATCAGGGGGACGAATCGACATCACCCCGCTACAGCAGCACGGGGGCGCGGATCACATCGGACGGCTTGATCACGACTCGCGATCCCATGGTTATTTTTCCGGGAGTGAGCAGCGTGCAGGACGATTTGCAAGACGAAAAAAACTTTGACGACTGCGTCGCCGCGCAGGTCGGAAAAATCTTCGTAAAGCACTTCGGACCACCAGATCATGAGCTGCAAGATGGTGGGGATGAGACCTCCGAACAAGAAGTGTACACTGGACCAACAACCTACGTCGCTTACGCCAACTTCGGGTTCGCTACCACTGGGAGAGTGGTTGAGTGGCCGAATGTGGACATGAATCTGGAGGAGGCGGAAGAAGAGCAGCACACTGTGGCGTCGTCTTTCACCGAAGTTCAGACCTCCAGGAACCGCCCAGCAGCGGCTTTATTTGCAGCAGCCGCGAGTGGTCCTCCTCCTCCACCAAGCTCGTTACTAGCTGATGCATCAGCACCCGCGATGAACACTAGTGGTATTTCTAGCGCAGCAAGTGCAGTTTCGAATGCAACTTTGCCGCAAATAAGCACCTCCGCTACTTCGAGCCACGACCTCCAGGAGCGCCGTCCTCTCCCAGCCCCAAAAGCCACATCGTCGCTGGAAAACTACGACGCGCGACAAGCACCGTGGTACGAAAAGGGCCTGGAACACCGGGTCACCAAGAACGTGGTCTTCGCTATCGACTGCAGCGGATCGATGTTAGAAAGCGGCAAATGGCCCGCGGTGAAAACCGCGGTGCAGAAAGCGATCAGCTCGCTCACCCAACACGACCGGTTTTCTTTGTTTCTCTACACCGGCGTGGAAAGGGAAAGTTGGGGGGACGTGTTCTCGGTGCACTTCGTGGTTGCCACGGAGGAGAACAAACAGGCGGGGCTCGACTGGCTGGGCGCGCGAGACGACTTTGAGTCCGTAGATTTGTGGTACACGCTGCCCCCCGCCGCGTTTCTCGGGCTCACGATTGCGGCCGGGACCGGGGGACCGTCCTTTCCCGACGGCTTTCCGACCACCGCGTATCAAAGGAAAGACAAAGATCGTAATTTGCCATGCAGTAATGAATCAATGCTGATGCATAAAGAGAAAAGGTGCCCAAAATACTTTTATTTGTATTGCATAGCATGCACGATATATTTGCATTGCCATGCATGACTGCAAAAATGCGTGAATAAAGCCGTTCTTTAAAAACAGTTTTGCCTGTGATACCGTGGCGCAGCCCTGCCTCGAGGACCGGGACTTTTGCCACGCTATGGTTCTCCTAGTCACGGACGCGGACGCGAACTCTTTGCGGTTTGACGACGTAGACTGGGAGACGGACTTGCAAGCCCTGTTCCCGGTCGGGTGGAGCATCACCCTGTCGGCCTACGTCGTTTCCTATCTAACAAAAAAGCATTAGCGTTAGCGTTTTGACATTTGCTGGCGAAAGCCAAATTTTTTTTCATTCTAGCTAGTGAGGTAGCTGTGTTCCGTTCAGACAGATTCGCGCTAACTGGAAGCAGTGGAAGCAGTCTCTTCGGCCGCGGAGCGGATCGGAGATGATACCGCCAAAGATCTGGGCGACAGCTTGGCCGCGCGCATGTCTGGGGCTCCAGGGACTCCCGGCTACGCGACCTCCTGACCATGCGGCGGGCTGACAAGCCGTCGCTCCTGGAGTGCCTGGAGACCCGTTTTTGGCTCGCGGCTCTTGAGCCCGAGCAAGATGATCAAGCTTCCCAAAGTCTGGCATTAGCGTTTCTGTCCTCGGAGGTCATTTTGACCCCCCGAGCAGAGGCGAATTTGAATGGTCCACAAAAAAAACGCTAACACCAAACTTTTTTTTCCAGCTACAGGTCGTGCCAAAGTTTGGCATTAGCGTTTTTTCCTGGTACCCGAAAAAACGCTAATGCTAAATTTTTTTTTGCAGCATTAGCTCGTGCCAAAGTCTGGCATTAGCGTTTATTCCGGGCGCCCAAAAAAAGTGCGGCTTTTGTGCGGTTCGGAAAAAAACGCTAATGGCGGAGTTTGGCACGACCTAACGCTAAAAAAAAATTTTTGGCATTAGCGTTTTTTTGGGTGCCTGTAAAAAACGCTAATGACAGACTTTGACGCGACCTATAGCTGGAAAAAAAATTTCACCATTAGCGTTTTTTCTGTTGACCACTCAAATTTGCATCAGCTGGCCATCAAATCTGTAGATTTTTGATGGCTCGGCCACGAAACGCCAGTAGACACCCAAAAGAAATGCAAACCCGCATTACAATCTGCCCCGAACCTGGTCAAATCAGGCAAAAGCCCGGCGACGATGGTGGCAGCCCGATGGCGGGTGGATAACACCATCAACGCTTGGGCACTGAAGTACGGACCAACGGCGGAGAGGATCTGCAACAAAATGCTGGAGGATACGAAGGGGCGCCGGCTTCCTGTTGCACGGGAGGAGAAGGATACACACTTAGCTGACAGATGTTCGTCTGAGCGTGAACTTGCTAACTTAACATGCAAAATCGAAAAAAATTTCGCTTGTTTGAAAAAATTTGAAAACGCTAACGCTAATGCTTTTTTGTTCGATATTTCCCCAGACGCCTCGATCACGCGGTGGAACGACTTCACCACGTTGTCAAGCAACCACGGCTCGAGCTATCCCGTTCTGCTTGACTACAAGAACCAGGGTGGTGGTGACGGAACAACGGGAGGTTCTGCTACAACTACTTCTTGGGAAGACGACATGGCAGACACGATCTCGCGGTACGCGCGAGCAGAGACGCGGAAGCGGGTCGAAGTCGAGCGGGAGGCTGCGACGAACGTGACGACCTGGGTCCGGTTCTTTGACCCTTTTACCGGACGGCAGCGGTTCTCCGCGTGCACGAAAATCTTTTCTACCGGCCCGTATGCCGCCGAGGAAGAAGCCTTCCGGGTATCCACAGTAAATTTCCCGTACACGTAGACGTAGTACAAATGCTGGTGCCCCTGCATGACAAAACTTGACTCCGATTCTAGTTTAGCATGACAAGTGTCAGCACACTCCAAATTGGTGAAATTTGTGATGCATCTTGTGCATGTACGCGAAATTTGTATTGCATACCGGGAACTCAAGCACTACGCGGTCGTCTGCGTGGACGCGGCCCTCGTTCTGAAGGACTCCTTCGAGTCCAAGCTCCGGTGCCTCCCGTTTCTCAAGGCCGAGGTGGCAGCCCGGCGAGATGCTCTGGCGGCGGAGTTTCCGCCCGTCTTCGCCTGTCCCGCCTACGAGAACAAAGAGGCGCGGTGCAAGAGTGACCGTTCCGTGGATTTGCGCGCGTACCTGTACGCGCAGGAATACTACGACTACGCCGCGCAAGCTATTGTGAGGAAAAATCTCCCCACCCCATAGTCAAGATGGCGAATCTGCTAGACAAATCTGTCAGCTTTGGGTGTTGCGCATGACAAGTTTGGACTCGTAGTGTAATCCGGTTCAGCTTGTTCAGCAGCATCACAGATCTACCCTATTATGCTGATTGGAGTGCTACAAAATCCAAAAATCGCCTAGAGAATGCCTGTCATGGGGCTCCGCATGAGAAAGCATTTGAGCATGCAGATTTGCATGACAGCTATGGGGTGGGGACGTTTTTACAAATGATACAAGCCCAGCAGAGCGAGCGGTACGTGCCCGGCTTCAAGCCCTTCCGCGACGAAGTAGTGCCCATTGACCCCGTGTTGCAGCTGGTGGAAGATATGCATTGCAGAAGTATTGCATTGATAGAAATTACAACAACCCAAGAAGTTTTTGGCTTTTCAGAAGCAGGTGGAATCGAATACGAATAGAAGAATTTGTTATGATATGCTGATTTAGAACCTAAACTTGGAGTGCATGATTGCAATCAGTACGATACTTCTGCACTGGATACAAGATGCGGGCGGGCAAGTCGATAACAATGCCATCCGGGTTACACTTTCCTGGAGCAACTGCAATGACATCGATCTCCATGTCATCACGCCAAGTGAAGAGGAAGTGTATTGGGCCAACAAGGAATATGCATTGCAAGTACTATGCCTGTCTGGTGGGTCTTCTGGAAGGATGCAATTTGATGTGATGCGTCCCGCAGATGAAAACAAAAAAACTCGTTTTGCGCAGGTAGCAAAGATGCCCACTTTTGGCACTGCGAAAACGGTGGCCCTGCTGGTCATGCGGGATATTATGAATCGCAAAGCGGCTTAACGTTAACCTGGTTAACGTTAAGCCGCTATGCGATTCATTTATATTTTTTTAACTCGCTTTGCGAGTACATATCACATAAGGCCCGCCTTATGGTTAACTTAACCATAAGGCGGGCTACTACTTAGCCCGCCTTATATGAAAATATATATTTATAATTAAAACCTGTGATGTACCCTGTCCCTGTATTGTTCCAGCGGCCCTCGCGGGGCATGATCCGAAATCAGAATGACCACAAGCTTCCGCACTCATCCAGATTCAGACATATTTGCAATGCATATGGAAGGCGATTTCGGGGGCAAGCTTGACGTGGACATGAATGTTCGTTCCAGTTGTAGCCTCAGTCCCGTGGAAAACATTCGGTGGGCCCGGGACGACACCCCCCAGCCCCAGGCTGGCGTGTACACAGTCAAGGTGGTCTACTTTTCGGAAGATACTGACAATGGGGCACCCCAAGAGACGGACATTGCGGTCAACATCCAAAACGGGCGCGATCCGTTGCTGGATTACACGGCAACCCTACGGGCCGTTATGGATTGCAAATATGTCTGGGTCTGGAAGGTTGGAACTTGTGATGCGGATTCTGGAATGGGCAAAAATTTGTGTTGCATGATCGCCAAAAGCTGCCCATTTCGTGCTACGCAAATTGGGAATTTCTCATGCAGGATAGGCATCAGAAGGCCTGCGCAAAACCTGTAATGCTTTTGCGTGCATTACAGACCATTTGCATAATCCAAAGAATGCATGACAAACAAGGGTCTTCTTCCAGACCCAGACATTTTTGCATTTGATAGCCGTAAAAGCTGCGCACACATTTCAATTCACCTTCGCCGGCATGGATCAGTACACCCCGCCCCCGCCGGAAGAAATCGACGTCGGAAACGTTTTGCCCTTCGTGCCTTCCGGAAGCTTCTCCGACTTCTCCTCGGATGAGCGGCTTCAACTGTTGGAAGCGGACGAAGAAGAAGTCGGGGAAAATTTGCCTGGCCACGTCGATCTGTTTCAACTTTTCAAAATATCCAAGAAAAAAACGTTGTAGGTCGTGAGCCCTTCTTTGCAGAACAACATTCGAGATCTGTCTGGCATGTTGAAGACAGCAATAAAAACCTGTCACGTGGTTGCGCAGATAGTACGTGGACACCGACACGCGCTTAGTTGTGGGCCCTGCAATGCATGAGGACCAGCATGACAGGAGAGGACGCAATCAATTCGCATGTTGCGCATCACATCAAAGTTGCACCTACAATCTCTTTTGGTTGGATACAAAACTGCCGATGACCACTGGAACCCGTACCAACAGGAAGAACAGTGCACGACGACATATGCAAAGAAAAAAGCGCTACAGTACTTTTTACACACTGCGTTGTAGGCGGAGCGAGACAGAGCACTCCTGTCATGATGTCGGATATGCTCCTCCCGAGCCTAGTTTGTCGATGCGTGGCCTCGCTTATGATCTCTGAACTCAAATCCTAATTTTCTCTGTGTCTGTCATGCTCCTGCAAAGAAAATTTGTATCGCCAAAGATGAACCTGAAAAATGCGACAAACGCAAACGTGTAACTGTAACACTTTTTTCTCGGGATACGACGACGACGACTAGTACAACCACATCAACGACTACTACCACCACGACCCTGGATCCTGAAGATCTTGGCGGACACGCTTTCCACGAACAAGTCCCCGAGACGCGATACAATCCACCACCAAGTCTCTCGGCCTTCCGGGACATCGCACCGCTCCCCTGGCCCGACACCCCGGAGGCCGAAGCGGCTTGCTGCAAATGTACGACGTTCTTAATTGTCGCCTTGGTGTTCTGCCTCTGTACCGGGGCTGCGCTGGCGACCTACCTCATCGCTGTCGCGCGGTCGTCGTCCGAGGGAGACCCGTCGGGGGTCGTCCACCTCCCCGGGAGGAGTGCAAGGAGCAGAGGCGCAGGAGCTGACGAGAGGACGATAAGACCAGGAACAAACATACAGGGTGCGCGAGGACAGCAAGAAGCTAGGTCGTCGTCCGACAAAAATGCCGCGTTTGCAGCAAATTTTTCCTTTGGTTCCACCGGTGAAAATAAAGAAGACACTACTGTAGCGCCGAAGACAAGTACAACTAGTGCGCTGCCGGGCAAAGACAAAGAGCGCACAAAAAAAAGAAGCTCTAGGTCAACTTCTCTGCAAGAAGACGTTGGAGTTGATGACCAAGACGTGGAGGTTGTTGACTCGAGCAATCCGACTCCACCGAAAAAACCTTCTAAATCAAGTGTAGTCTCGGGGGCGAACAAGAAAAACTCAAAAACGTTACCGAGCGAGCGGGAACAGAAGAAACAAAAAAAGCGCCACGGTGTAAGCAGTAAAAAGGCCACGCAGGAGAACCAGAAAGCCAAATCCAAGAAGCCGGAAGGGGCATCGACGTCGGAGAGTGAAGAAGAAGTGTATGGCGACGATGATGAGCAGCTCTCCGAGAGTGACTTTGCGGACGTTGTTGTTGGGCTGCAAACAGGACTACAAGACGACGCTGATTTTCAAACAGAAGCAGGAGGAGGCTCTTCGCAATATTTAACATATTGAAGATTTTTACGAAAAAGATTTTAGGTGCACGAGCTGGAGCACCACGGAAGTTGTAGAAGTAGAGCGTAAAACTGCACATACAAATTTTTCCCCTGCCAAGACACACCAGATTGCATTGAATGATTTCTCCCGAAGATGAGGATGACGGGGCACGATAGGATTTGTTGTAGTTTCATCCCACTCAACTACGACCTTTGTTGTGCGACTAGGACTACTTCGAGCTCGAGATGAGAAGGCACTGACGCATTTACAAACAAACTCATCACAGAGGACTATCGTCAACGTGTATTTTCTGCAGGAGCTACAAAAAATAGCAAGTTAGCATTAGCCCGCCCACGCTCGTTCCTTCGCGGTCTGTGCTTGATGACTACAGATACGATACCAAGAACTTTTCGGTACTCGTGGAAGTTGTAGAGTCGGTTCGTGCAGCAATTTATTAGAGAAGATACTCGTGGTATTGATAATATCGTGCAAGAAGCAGAACAACAAGACGCAGTAACGTGGTTCTACGCAACGTCGAAAAGAAAAATCAAAACGTGCTCCATTTATTGCTATTGGATATCGTTCATCGAAAAAGTAGATCGGTCGCCATGTCTCGTGTCAGAACAACCCAACATCATGGTCGGTCGCTTTGATGGAACTTCACAACTGCGCCAGGTGGTTCTGCTCGGGAAAGGTGTCTCTCTGGCGGTTTCTTCATCTTCTCCTTCACCTCCTCGTCCCACAAAATATCATCACCACAGGCCCCCAACGCTCCTTGTCTAATACAACTACTATTCCATTTGATATTTTTTGCGACCACTCATTATAGCTTTCTATAGTAGAGATCCTTTCACGCCTAGATTGATCATTGCAATAGTAAAACATGTTGCCCGAGGACTTGCATCCTGGTGGTCCCTTTAGGAGGGCCATCATCAGCACAATGTGCCGCACTAGTAGACGATCATTAATACCACCATGCATAGTGGTCTGACTGAAGGATCTTTATTTATCTAATCGTCTATCAGTTGCAGTAGAGTAGTGGTCCCTCGCTTCAAAAAAATTCGTACAGATTTAGAATTACTTACGGCTCGGAATCGGTTCGACGTCACAATTCAACACAGCGACACGCGACGGCGACACGAGGAGCAACAGTTTCCTCGAATAAAGGCCTTATACTTACCTTTATCGTGAAGAGGAGGCTATCCACGATAATCGATTGCGAATACGAAGTCAAAACTCTGCTTCTGAGAAAGTTGTAGTTGTACTAGACCATCGCTTATTACTTTATTTCGACCCATATTAATTCCGTTTGAAATCACTCTTTTCGCTTGACAAACCGTACCTATTACATCAACTGTGAAGGCGCAACTTTTTGTTTTTCGACCCCAACAAGAATCTTCACAGAAGTAGTTTGACTAGAGTACGAGTAGCCCCCTCGTATTTTGTCAGCTTTCTTCACGACATTTCATATTCAATCACGATCAACACCTGATATACAAAAAAAAACATTTTCGTGGATATAATAATTAGCCCAAGAATATTATTAATCGAAAATGGCGGACCCTAACCATCCGGACATTGCGAAGCTCCCTCCGGGTTTTGTCGTGGTCCCCTCTTCGTCGCGACCCGGGCAGGTTTCTTACCTGCACAAGGCGAGCGGAAAAAAGTACATGACCATCCAGCAGTGCTGGGACGTGCACGCGGGTGGGGCGGGTGGCGGGGCCACTTCTTTCAAGATCGGCGCCCGGAAGTCCGAGGGCGGGGGGAACCAAGCGCAGTACGCACCAAGCAAGGAGCAGCTGAAGCTGATCCAGAAGGTCTTATCCACCAACGACGAGACCACCAAGGCCGGGAAGGTTTGGTACAAGAAGTACAACGTGGGCAAGCCCGGGCAGCTGAACCAGGAGGAACTACGAAAATGCATCGAGGCGCTGAACAGCGAGATTGGGTTGCCCCCGTTGAACGACGACCGGCTCCTGGATGCGTTGATGAAGAAGTTCGACACGAACAAAAACGGATTCCTGGAATTCACCGAGTTCCTCTGCCTGTACGCGGCCATCCTGCGCCGCGTGCGGGACAAATACATCAAGGCGGGGATTCGCCGAGATTTCTTCATTGACAAGAACAAAACCGGGAAGCCGGAAGACTTCTACAAAACGCTGAAAAAACTGGGCGAGGGGTCCTTCGGCCTCGTCTACCTCGTGGAGGATCTTTCCTCCCACCAGGAGCGGGTGCTATGCACTGCAAAAATGTCTGGGCCTGGAAACTTGTGATGCAAGGAAGGGAAGAGTGGAAGCACTGTAATGCGCTGCCCAGCATGATAAGTTTTTCCGTGGTTCTGAGTTGCGTACTCCGCATGACAGCCTGCGTTTCTGCATGATGGGCAAGAGGAGCTCTTCGCGGCCACGCAATACAGAGCTCACAGTCATGCCAGACTAGCATGACAGATCTCGCAATCTACCAGAGGACCCAGACATATTTGCAGTTCATAGGTGCTCAAAGTCGTCAACAAGGCGAAGTCGGCCATGCCCCCGGAGGAGCTGCAGCTGGAGATTGACACTTTGAAGTCTCTCGACCACCCGCACATTATCCGCCTCTTTGAGTACTTCGAGGACTACAACAACATCTACATCGTGATGGAGACCGCCAAGGGCGGCGAGTTGCTGGACGTCATCGAGTCGAACTACAAGGCGGGGTACAGACTCAACGAGCAGTGGATAAGTGTGGTGTATACGCAGGTCTTAAACGCGATCTCATACGTGCACGCGCGGGGCATCATGCACAAGGACCTGAAGGCGGAAAACATCATGCTTTTGGACGACGGGAACTCAGCAACACAGCCACACGCGGTCGTCATTGATCTTGGGCTAGCGGAAATGTTTGACAAGGTACTAACTGTGACACGCAATCTCGTCTTGCGAAAAAAAGGATTATACTTTGATGATACAAAAACTTGTAAGTGCTTTCCGCAAATTTTTGAGTATCAGGAAAAATGGCGTTTGTGAAATAAAAGCAGTTTTAGCTTATTAAGATGAGATGTGTCGTGGTCATACAAAAACGCTGCATCTACAAAAACCACATCACAGGTCACTGGCAAATCAAAAAATATCGCGGGAACCCCGGTTACCATGGCGCCAGAGGTATGGAACCAGAGTTTCGGCCCGAAGTGCGACGTGTGGTCCTTGGGAGTGGTATTGTACCAGCTTCTCTCTGGAAAGTTGCCCTTCATCGCAAAAACGTGCAAGAAAAAGGACTGGCTCGCAGTCTTGACCGTGCCACCAAACTGGAAAAGAGTAGAACACGCCAGTCAGCCGGTATTTCTACTTGTTCTACTTGTGATCTGCTTTATTTTCTTTTTTTATGCCGATAATTGTTTCTGAGTCTTACACTTTCTATTTGGGAAGATCTTCGCTAGTAGACCCCGCCCTTGTCAAGAATCTACAAGAACTTGTCTAAAAACACACACCAAGTACAAGTACGTAGTTTTTTTTCGTATCAACAAGAACTCCAACCCCCTATTATACATATACAACAGGTCCGCCAGCTTCTCTCGTCCATGCTTACGGTGGACGAAAACAAGCGACCCACCTGCAGCGAGTGCCTGCAATTCCAGTGGTTCCGGGACGCGCCAGGCATGAAGGACGTGCATTTGTCCGAGAACACGATGGACGAGCTTATGAAGTACCACGAGCGGTCCGACCTCGAAAAGGTGGTCCGCATGCAGGTCGCGTCCCAGCTTTCCGCCAACAAACTCCCCAAGCTGAACGCGATTTTCCGCAAATACGACGTGGACAACAACGGCACGCTTTCCATGGACGAACTGGCCGGCGCGCTGCAGGAACTGGGGGTGGACCCCGCCGTGTGCAAACGGGCCGCGGAGTCCCTGGACGTCGATAACTCCGGCTACGTGGAGTACACAGAATTCGTCGCAGGCTGCCTCAACTTCTTTGACAACAACCTGGACGCGATGCTCTGGAAGGCCTTCCAGAAAATCGACGTGGACCACAGCGGGTCACTATCTATCGACGAAATTGGGCAACTCCTCACCCGCGGCGCGGAGTTTGGGCTCGGAAATATCAGCCCCGACGCGTCACAAGTGCGACAAATGATCGCCCGACTAGACAAAAACGGCGACGGGAAAGTCGATTGGGACGAATTCAAAGCGTTCTTCACGCCAAAACTATGATAGATCTAAATCTATTTCAGAACATGTTTTCGGCTCTGCAGCGTCATTTTTTTTTTTTGACGTTGTAGCTTTTTTTAGGTCTAAGTCTATTCGGGTGCAGAAGTCTACTTGTCGTGGAGGACATCACCACACTGTGTAGTAGAAAAAAAGCACGCAGTAGTAGTTGTTCTCTGTCTGTAAGAGCAAAAATGCTTTCAACTTTTGACGATGTTGAAAATCGTACTTTAGAGCCGCAAAAATGTTCTTCTTTTCAGGAATAAGGGGCTGCAATGGTAGAATTTTACCACGTACTATTAATTTTTTTGATAAAGAAAAAGACAACAATCAACACACTTCTAGAAATGAAAGAAAGCGCCAGCGACTCACTTCTCCTTCAGAAAGCCACCGTAATTATTTTGTTTTCCTACTCCTTCGTGTAGTTCTAGTTTAATACCATCGCAATGTACAATAACTTTGTGCGCTACTAGTAGAGCATACGAACGCGAACCTCGACGAAGCAGGGAACAAATTATGAAAATAAAAACTCCGATCGGAGATGAGCTTTTTGTTCGAAGTAGAGAACTTCTAGAACAACAGAAAACAGCGGACAAGGACTTCTTTCGCGACACACGAAAAAAAAACAACACGACCCGAGAAGCGAGAAGAGCAGCAAAATACATTCCAAACGTCATCCCCTTGACATGATGCTCCTCGCTTGTTTTTTGTGATAATTATTCACGCATAGTTTTTTCGCACTTGAACTTGTACTCTACATATAGATTTACCAGCACAAAAAATCCTTCCGCCCCTCCCTGGGAAGAGGTGGAAGTATTAGATAGAAGGCTTCACAGTACTCCACCTGCAGGCGATGTCGAATCTTTCCGAAAGATAATCCACCACACAGCAAGGCGCAGTGCGAAAGGATTGTACTTGCGTTATCCTCGACGAGCAGGAGGAGTTTACCACTGCTGGAAAAATGTAGTAGTTATGAGTAAAAGTTATATGACTTGTGTTTCACAATCACATACAATTTCGACGTACTTCCCCTGCTGAAGTACAACAACCGTCTTTAATATTCGTGTTTATTCAATTTTTACCACTTTTCATACACATACACATTCACATACCACATTTTGCTGTACTAAAAAAGCCAGCGCGGCAGAATCTCGAGTACCATAATGTATCTGTCAAGGAGTAGGATCTAATTCTACCTTCGGGTCTTTCATTCCATTCATTGTCGTCTTCTATTCCCGCCAGAATATTAACTCTTGACTGCTGCTTCAGTACAACCTGATATTGTTCATCGATCTTTAGGTGCGCAAGAACGACCTCCGTAAGTAGCAGTCATGGTGGGAAGGTGTCGAACAAGAAGAACATAATATTTTTAGGCTCTCCAAAGCTACAAAAACACACGACCAATCTCACCTTCGGGAACAAGGCAACCTTCGGGAACAAGGCAACCGAGATTTTTCCGCAGGGACAGCAGCCGGCGTGTTCTCTGGCGCAGGTTATCGGGGTAGACTACCCGCGTCTCGTTCTGTCCAAATATGGGGGCACATAATAGCAAGCGTGGGGAAACAGACAGCAGCGTCGTGCTCTTGAGGGTAGTCGAATCCCGATAACATGAAGCCTATTTCTTGCGCCAATTATTCGCAGTCCTGGACCCGAACTGCCCACGCAGGGCAAAGCTGTAGCTTTTTCGCCTGTTGCCCCTATTCTGGCGCCCGGTAGTGCAATGTGCCGCTTGGGTGTAGTGCCATATCGGATATTTGTGCCCCGGACTTTGGAAGAGTTGTGTTGTCTTGTGGTTGCTTCCGGGTGGGTCGCGACCTAGGTCGCGACCTAGGTCGGAGGTCGTGTTAGTCCTCTGGATCCTCATGTTTGACATTTGCCAGAAATTTGTTTTCTTTTTGTTTTCCTTGTGTAGGAAATTTGTCTGGAATTCATTTGGAATTTATCTGGAATTTGCCAGCCACGACGCTATGACGAAATTCCCGAATTCTCTTAGCGAAATTCCAAAAAAATTCCAGACAAAATCCAAAAAAAGTGCTTCGAATTCCAAAAAAAACCCAGAAAACTCCAACGAAAAAGCCAGCAAATTCCAAGCAAATTCCAAAGATTTGCATTTGGAAGGCAGGGGGTCCCGCGAACGTAGCCAGGGGCCTCGCCAAGGAAGGAATCCGAAAGGGCAAAAAGAAAACTTCTGCGTGGTCCTTCTGGCGTATTCGCCGGCCACTGGCGCAGAATTTGTGGCCCTTGTCGGACCCCACGCATATGGTAATACTGAAGGAGAGGCGCTGCATGGCTTCCGACTGTTATTGCCCTGAGAGCCCGCGAAGCTTTATCTTGGTGCGAGTTGGCGCTTACGCGCTCCCCCCGGGTATCGTTTCTGGCCCATGACACAAAATCGGCGCACCTGGAAAAAAGGGCACGCCGAGAAGAAAAAATACACAAAGAACGGCTGGGGGCCAGGGCGAGAAAACATCGCGCAGGTCTACCCAATGGACCAATGTTGCCAGGGCGAGGGACGTAGCGCCCTGCTGCCAATTTTCGAGACGCAAAATTCCACGAAATTCCGCTTTTAGTTATCTCATCGGAACGCGTCGCAGTGAAAAAACACACGACCAATTTCACCTTCGGGAACAAGGCAATGCCCTGCAGCCTCCCGCCCTGCAGACTCCCGCAATACCGCCCTCCCTCCGACGACAAGGGCGCCTGCAGCCTCCCGCCCTCCCTCTGGCCTTCTGGCCGGCCCCGGTATTGCCGTCGGCGCGCTGCATTTTTGGCAAGCGCCAGCAGTTTTCCCCCAGGCCCCGGGCATTTTCCGTGTGCTTCCGGGTTGCTGCGGGCAGGCTCCCATAACTTGCGGCGCGAGAATGATTCTCGTGGTGGGCTTCGCATCTGCATGAAATTCTTTGCCATTCTCGCGCAAACGTAGTGCTTCCGCGAGAATGGAGAGGCGTTTCACGTCGAAAGTTAGGCCCTATATATGGGGAAGGGGCTTTGAACGGATTTTGAACGGAAATTGAACGGAGATTTGAATTTCGTTTTGAAATTGGCGGGGAATTTGAAATACGTTTTGAAATTGGCGGGAAATTTGAATCACGTTTTGAAATTGGCCTGTGGGATGAATTTCGTTTTGAAATTGGCCTCCCCCATAAATGACGCTTCGAAATGTCAACCGGGGGCGAAGCCACGCTCCGAGCCTAGGGCCGGGGCCACTCGACCGCCAGCATGCCTGAAAATTGCCGCCAGGTAGCCCCCACAGCAGCAGCGGCAAAGGTATTCTGGAGGCGCGCGCGCGTATTATTCATCTTTCATTCGCCAGCTAGGGCCAGCAATAAATGCCGCGCGCCCTCTGTCCTTCTTCGTGTTTTGGCAAAGCGCATCGAAGCGCGAAGGCCTGTGGCATCGCTTGGAGTGGATGGCTGGAAGCCGGACAACCTGGGGCCACTGCGCTTGTGTGGTCGTCCACGCCGACCAATTTCACCTTCGGGAACAAGGCAACCGAGGACGTCCATGCGATTAGTGGTGGGCCCGTCATCAAATAGAGCGAAGGAGCCAGCTGTTGTCGCCGACTTGCCGGCGCGCCCACGCTGTCCCCCGCCCCTCGTGGCCACATGCCCCCCAGGCCGGCGCCGCCCTCCTCGCTGGCCCACTACATGTGGGGCGCGAGTACTCGGCTCATGTGCCCGAACGGCCCGCGCGCGCCCCACCGCCTACCCATGCAGGTTCGTTGGGGGCTGGGAGGCGGCCGACCAGGTGGGGGCCCCGTGCACCAGCGGCCAGCGACCTCCACCAGGCGTGGGAACCTGGCCCAAACACATAGCGCGGGGGATCTCCGTTGCGCGGTCCGCCTGTATTCGGGCCCCACACACTCGCGCCACCGCCCCGCGCGGCGGACCGACCTACCCTGCACAGCCAAGCAACTGGCCGCCCACCGACCGCGAGCAGCCGGCCGGCCCACTCCACGTAGCTGCCCGGCTTGCTGCGGCGCGACCAATTTCACCTTCGGGAACAAGGCAACCGAGGACGTCCATTTTTGACCTGTCTTAGACTGCTTCGTGTTCTTCGCCGCAGGAACTAACCTGCTGCAGCTCACGGGTCGGCAATGTGAATGGATGTCCACATCATGCTGCTGAAAGATAATCTGTCGCATCATCAACAATATGAATATCACCATCATCGTCTGTTGTATGGAAAATAAAATCATAATTTTCGCTCTTCAGAGTAGGTCGTGACGGATTTTCATTTTTTAGGTACTAGGGTGGGTATGGGTTGTGATCGAGAGTAGGTGCCGTGAGGGTGAAGATCGTCTTGTTGTGTTGCGTTGTGCTCAT
Organism: Amoebophrya sp. A120; assembly: GCA_905178155.1. NCBI lineage: Eukaryota > Dinophyceae > Syndiniales > Amoebophryaceae > Amoebophrya > Amoebophrya sp. A120. The sequence goes on along the minus strand of CAJINV010000004.1, from coordinate 689,983 downwards.
GATGATTCCGAAGTTCCAGTGAGGTCGAAGAGAAATTGAAGGAGAAAAAAGAGAAACACGATTATGACCCGTCTTGGTGGATCACATCATCGAATCAGGCAAACGTGCGTTGTACACAAAAAAAGCTAGAAGTTGCCTGAGGGACGACCGGGTGCCTTCGTCATGGCTGCTCAATTGCTTGTGCTTCATCTTCACCAAACGTAGGGAGAACGAGAAAATTTTGTTCCGAAGGCGAAGACGAAATAAATATAAAAGACGTAGAAAAACAATTCCTGTTCAGAATGTCCTCTTCCTTTTTCGCGCAAATGGCGCTGAACAGCAAGCCAAAACCGGTCAAAAAACTGGAAAAAACCAACATTGAGAAGTACAAGGCGATCATGCTGATGAAGCAAAAAAAAACGGCGTGCAAGGATCACACGGGCAGCAGCTCCTCGGCCTTGTCTCTGATCTCCGCTTCGGTGGGTCCGAACGCCCTCTCCCAGCGTCCGCGGGTTTTGTCGCTGCAGCACTCGGAGTACGTGCTCATCTGTCCGAACAAGCATCTGACGATCGCGGCGGCGAAACTGAAAACCAAGGAAGATTCGGAGATCGAAAACATCAACCATATGAGAGTGTCAGGATCGAAATAATCGAGGACAAAGTTGAAATAGTTGGCAACGCATAAAGTCGATACCGCTTGTAAGTAAGCTGCCCAGTTTCATCTCACATTCATCTAAGCGTCGCATGACAAAATAGCATTTGAAGGATGACAAACTTTTTCAACTTGGGCAATTTGAATTTCAAGCCTGACGCTACTTCCATAAGCCAACAGCTGGCGACATTGCGGCATCAGATCGGCGACTTAACCTACTGTACCTGCGGTGCGGCCACGCCGGAGAAAGCGATGTGCAGACCCTGTTTGAAGCTGCATCAGGACAAAATCGAGAAACTGGAAGCGCAGCGGCGGACGTGGTACTCTCGCAGGAACCGGGCCGTGGCTTTGACAAAAAAGTAGGTGTATTTTTGAGGTGAAGACCTTAAAGATTAAGTATACAACTACGTGAACCTCGTCAATGAATCATGAAAATCCCAACGGCGACGGGAAATTTATGAGTAGCACATCAAACAGCTGTTCTCCAATCGCGCAGACTGGCAAATATAACGTAAGGCGTAAGAGTACAACGTAAGGCGTAAGAGTAGTCTTCAGTATGTATGATTGATTCTACAAATTATAACAATAACCGTATGCGAAGCTCAGGTGCGTCGTGTCAAAAAACAACTTTGTTGAATTTTGCAATTTTTCTGGCTATGAGCTCGTTTTCTATTTCTAATGTAGCAGGATGCGCGTAATACGCGAATTCACCTTCTACCCCGCTCGACTGAAAAAAAAGGTTGAATTTGCAGGGTACTCGTATCCGAAAAAATAAAATACAAACTTCAGCGCCGCCTATGAAAAACCGCTGTTTGCCCTCACCCGCGGTTTCCAAGAACTTCTCTTTTTCATCTCTTCTCTATCTGAATCAACGGATGTGTAGGCTACTTTCTTGCAAATGAAACTGCTAGACCTACTGAGAACTTTAACTTTTGTTTTCTGAATCCTTTTGAAGAAAAATCCACAAGCCACAAAGAAAACGGCTTCGCTCGTCACTGCTAGAACGTAACTGCTTTTCGTTCTTGTTCTTCTTCACCGATGTATTTAGAAGTAAACAACATGTGAGGAACGGGGCTGGATGAGCGGATCTCCAGAGGCATTATCGTTTTCATATGCCTGCCTGTAGAACTAGAAGATGATCGTACCAACAGCATATTAGTAGGTACTATTTGGGAACGACAAGAATACAACTTGGGCGGCCGTCGAGAGCTGTAACCCGAGCGGTCTCTTTCAACCTCTCCTGTGAAGAGCTGCAGGACCTGCGCGAATGAATACCAATACTGTGGTATTCGTATTCCGGAGCCGCAATTATTGTGAGAGAGCTGAGAACTGGAGACGAGATATGAAGAACATGTGTGTCGTGGTTCTTCGTTGGCGTCACTTCCTATTTGAAAAGTGTTTTTGTTTCTAGTGGTTCAGTTCTGTAGGGGGCTTAAGAATAGGCGGTCGTGCCCGGAACGAGGAGCTCTGGAATGACACACGAGAAGTAGGCCGCGCCAACCTCTGCAAAGACAGAGAGGCCGACCTGAAGAAGAAGTACTTGCTCTACCACGTAAAATAAAAGCAGGCTGGGGTCGAGCTAAAGCAAAAACAAAAAACCATCATGATGTCTTCTTCCGTTTCTCCGGTCAAGAAGAAGAACGGCGGCAAACAGGGCCCGAAAATCCAAGCGGGGAATTACATCTCCAAGATGGCGGCCAAGCCCAAGCCGAACGCTTTCCAACAGCAGAAGCAAGTGGTCAAGCCGCCCTTGTTCGAGAAAACTCCCAAGTACGCATTGCCATAAATACTGTCGGGGTCTGGGAGGGTGCCAGAGGACTCGTCATGCTGAACTCGCGCAGAACAAAGTGCCACCTCTCCTCGACATCACAGCTGTACTCCTGCATGTTGCGAAATAAATAGCGCTATGCAAGCGACGGCGCGCAGTTCCTGCTCATGCGCGCTCGACCTAAACTAACTACAGCACTAGAACAGCAGTAGAGAAGTTTCTCATGCGTGGCTGCGTAGTAGAGTCAGAAGTTCGTCACTCATGATGTACTAGCATCACAAATTCCAAGACCCCGACAACATATTTGCGCGCGATACCAAGGACAGCGCGGTGATGGGCAGGAAGAAAAGCAACATGCTGAACATACGACCTGCTCAGGTGCTACATTTTTGACTTTCTCCGATTGTAGTTTGCGAAGTACAATAAACTCTGGAGCTGGACTTTGTCTTGCATGAATAAACGCACTAGGGCCATAAAAAGCCTTGCGCTTTTCGCAACGCAAACCTCGCCGGGTTCTAGGATTGATATTTGATGCTCCAGAACTTCTTGTCATGCGAAATTATGATTCCAGTGAGAGCAGGCGCAGACTGACCACCAGAGCCGTATCATGCTAAAATTTTGGATCATGAACCCTCTCCCTCGCGCTGCTCTCCATTGTTGTTGTAAGTTGTATCACTTCTTGTGTTGAGATTTTAGCACCTGAGCGGGCCATAGAACAAACAGGAAGATGTGTTTCTCGCGGCGATGTTGGGAGCAGGTGGCCAAGAAGACGAGAAGCAATCCATCTACAAGCCCCGACGATTGTCCGTGAGCAAAAGCTATGGATTGTAAAAATGTCTGGGTCTGGAAGAGTCATGCTGTTTTTGCATGACACAGAAGGTCTGGCATGGAAGCTCTAGCATCACAGGTTTCGAGAAGCTTCCGCAATGCCGAACCCGCATGACAAATCCCTGACTTTAGTGACAGAAGGTGGGCAGCTTTTGCTACGTTTGCATGAGAGACTTTCCTGTGTTCTGAAATACGCATTACAAGTTGGATTCTTCCAGACCCAGACATTTTTACCGTTCATAAAAGCAAGAGCAACAGTGCCGCAAACACGCCGAACAAGGGCGGAAACAAGAACATGTCGAAGCTGGCGGCGCCGAAGAACTCCCTGTCGACTATGTTCTCCTCCAACTTGCAAGAAGAAGACCAACTGTCGGTGAACATATCAAAAGGAAAAATCCCCCCTCCCCATATCAAAAAGGAAATCTGTGATGCTGGATTTGCGCACACAAATCAGATTTGTATTGCAGGAAAGCATTGCGGCCAGATCCCCGGGCTAGGGAGGGGCGTATGGATCTAGTTGGTCAGCATTGCAAACGGCTGACCTTTAGGCGCAACAGCATGACAAATCGCATCCATAATGGGGCGGAAGCTTCTGCCCTTGTCTTCTTGCAAGACAAATGTGATTTGTGACCTCAAATCAGCAACACAAATTTTCGGAAAGATACCTTTTCGATATGGGGAGGGGGGATTTTTCCTCTCAATAGAACACGAAGGGCAACAAGTCGAATGTCGAGAAGTATCACAGGAAATAGTGTTAACATGAACGGCTTTATTTGGGCATTGCAGTCATGCATGACAAATTTTCGCTACCATGCATGCTATGGATGCAATACAAATTTGGACGTCATTTCTCGTGCACGCCTAATTGCCAAACTCTATTAACGTTAACACTTTTTGGTGTGATAAGAAGTATAAGGAAATCATGATGATGAAGCAAAACAAAACGGCGAGCAAGGACGATGAGATCAAAAACAAGACGGGTACTAGCAGCTCCTCCGCCCTGTCTCTGATCTCCGCCTCTGTGGGCCCGAACGCCCTGTCCCAGCGCCCGCGGGTTTTGTCGCTGCGACACTCGGAGTACGTGCTCATCTGTCCGAACAAACATCTGACGATCGCGGCGGCGAAACTGAAAACCAAGGAAGACTCGGAGATCGAAAACATCAACCATATGAAAGTGTCAGGATCGAAATAATCGAGGACAAAGTTGAAATAGTTGGCAACGCATAAAGTCGATACCGCTTGTAAGCTGCCCAGTTTCATCTTAAATGAATCGCAATCATCTAAGCGTCGCATGACAAAATAGCATTTGAAGCATGATAAACTTTTTCAACTTGGTCAATTTCAACTTTCAAGCCTGACACTACTTCCATAAACCAACAGTTGGCGACTTTGCGGCATCAGATCGGGGACTTAACCTACTGCACCTGTGGCGCGGCAACGGCGGAAAAATCGATGTGCAGGCCGTGTTTGAAGCTGCATCAGGACAAGATCGAGAAACTGGAAGCGCAGCGGCGGACTTGGTACTCTCGCAGGAACCGGGCCGTGGCTTTGACCAAGAAGTAAAAATTATATGAAAAAGCACGAACTCATACCCCTCGTGCTCGTCCCGCGCCTCATTTGAAGAAGGGCATGACGAACCGCAACACAGACAACGGCAGAAATGGGCTGTCCCGATGACAAATCTGCATATGGTTTCAGGCGGTTCCACAATTTGTTATGCAAACAGTGTTTCGACGCATCAAGAGTTGGTGTGCTGCTCTCATCTTTCGCGTTCTGCATTCGCACTTCAGGAGGAGGCGAGGGGATGGGGAAATGTGCATTTTCATAAAAGATGAAATGGAAGCAAATCGAGATGAAGATACGCCTAGGCATTAATATAGGCCTAAAAAAGGTAAAATACGTAGAAACAGGGCTACATGAAGAGATTGGAACGTGTATCGCAAAAAGAAAGAACAACGGAAAGCTTGAGCGGCTGAGATTTCAAGAAATACTCAGAAAAAACGATAGAGTACAGAACAATAGATCAAAAACAAAGACAACCAAAAAAGTATGTCCAGGAATTGATTCTCCGATGTTGGCGAAGGCAATGCTGTATTTTTTTCAACAGACAGAGACACCAGGGTAGAACTATTGGCAACTACATCTTGGTTCTTGTTTCAGTTTTGAATTTGATTTGGCAATAATTGTTGAAGTTTGCTCTCAATCTTTACCCATAAGAAAATGCACTACACTACACAAATTGAAATAAACTATGACCGAGCGACATGTTGGTAGGTGGTGTTTGGAGGTCTTGTGTTGAATCCTCGAAAATTTTGTATGTCGATGAAACAGAATCTTTCATGGGGATCTGAATTGATATCGATAAAAGAATATCATATTTAGGAATTCAATTGATTCTTTCCATTTGCACCAACCAATTCTTACCGATAGATTCTCGACCATAAAAATATCAATCGATTCTCTTTCGAAATTGGAATCTAATCATCTATTTCTCATTTGATAAAATGAGTATAAATCAGAAAAATCGAAATCAAGAGCAGAAGAAATCGATAATTTCTTTCTTTCTTTCGGTTCATGTCTGGGTATGTTTCATGAGATTATTCTGAAAATTAATAATCAGAAAAAAAAATGTAGATAATCGATTCAATTCATGATTTCTATGAGTTCGAGATCATAATGTTCTGGAAATCCCATGAAATCGATCTGTTCGGGATAATTTGATAAAATGAAAAATCCATAGATTAATTGTAAAGATCCATCTATCCGATTCATGATGGAATGATTTCCTCTTTATCAATTTTAATTTCTATCAATGAATTTAGATTTTCGATCAGAATCTGGAAATTCTCGCATAATTTCTAGATATGATCAGGATAATTCGATTCCCAATTACATTCGAAAAAAATATGAATAAATATGATGTTTTCCGAATTCGAATTTCCGATGGGATTCGATATGGAAAAAGAAAAAGATGAGAGAATGAATGACAGGAAGATAATCTCGGATCGGATCTATATTTATACAAGAAAATGGGTCGCCCTGAAGGGCGACCCTTTCTTGAACTTGATTTTTTTGCATAAGCATGATCATTAGGATTGTTGGGCTGGGCTTCCTGGGAAGGTTACAAAGGAAAACGCCTAATTGGAAAGGGATAGCGACTTTTCCAAAACTTTTACTTTGACTTTTGGCAAAGTCGCTATTTTGATCGTCGGCAATCCATGCTTTGCGAAAATTGTTTGGACCGTGCTGCCTGTTGCTGGTAAGTCCGCACTTTGGGAGTGGCAGAGCATGAAAGGGCGGCACCTCTTCGCCGCGGCGTGTGCCCGCCAGCTGCCTCCCATTTTGATCGACGCCTCCAAGCAGGCTGCGGGAAATGCCACCCGCCGCGCATCGGACGGGCAGCGCCTCCGTGGTCGGTTGTTCGCGATTATTCGCGAGCGCTGTGGGGCCCTGTGCGCATTTTGTGCACCTTTTGAAGTGGTGCGCGGGCGCTGGCCTTTGGCCTTTCAGTATTCGCCCGGATGTTGATCGCCGCCTCGCGCTTCGGAAATGCCGGGGCGCGTCGGCCCTCTTCGCCCTGAGCGCCTTTTAAATAAGCAATGGCACTGGCTGCCACTGCCAGGGCCCGAAACCGAATGGGCGCGCCGCCCCGCCGCGGTGTCTTGGATGGCACGCCGGCCGCGCGCTGCCTGTCCTACGTACCTTCGGCCCCCTACATTCTGGCCCGCCGCTTGCCCATTCTTACAAAATAGAGGCTGTCGCGCCCCGGCAGTCTGTTTCCTGCCCGCCTTTCCGCGGTTACGCGACGCGACCGAAGCGCGCGCCAAAGGCGCCCCCCTTTTGCAACCAACGGGCAGAGGCGGTTCCTCCGCTCGTCTCGCTAGCGGTGGCAGAAGTGTCAAGGGCCTGCGGTCGGGGGGCCACCCCGATGGCCGGCGCGTGATATGGGTCTGTGGCGCGCTGTGGTGGCGCCACCTGTCTTTTTCGGTTGCCCGTCTATTCTGCTTCGCCTGCTTGAACGAGAGAAGCAAAGAGGCAGCATACCATGCGGTCCGACGTCGGACCGCATGGTATGGTGCGCGATGGTGGGCCAGCCTCACGCGCCAGGCCGTCCGTGCGTGCGGCATCGCGTCGCGATGTGGGGCCGACCTCCCCCGGTTGGGTGGGCTTCCCCGGTGGGGTGTTCTTTGGTTCAGGAAATGGATAACGCAACTCCCCCGGGTGGCCCGCCCCACAAGCGAGCCGGCGGGCGGGGGCCCCGTGGCCCCTCTGGTATGTTGCCCTCCAGCACGAGCCTGCGTGCCTGGGTGGTTTGCCTTCTCTTGTAGGATGTACCGCAGCGACCCCGTGGGCCGGCTGTATCTCTGCAGCTTTCCCGACAAGAACCGCCAAAAACGGCCGGGGGCTTGGGGCGTTGGCTCGCGTTTTTTCGCATGTTGAAGATGAAAAAAACCCAAGCGCGCCCGCCTATTTGGTTTTGTCTTACTTCAATGAATGCAGTCGCCGGTGGGCTCAGTCGGCCGCCGGGGGAAAGACTGTCTGAAAAAATGACGTAGGGGGGTCGGCAAACGTGGCACCCTTCTCAGGCGCCGGCCGCGTGCGATTCTGGCGCGCGACTTGGGGCGCCCAAAAGGGCGCCCCAAAAAACCCGCCCGAAGCCAGAACAGCGAAGCCGTATGGCAGGGCCGCGAAACCGGTCGCGAATCGAAAGCGGCCGCCCTTTTGCCGGGTTCTCAGCGGGGGGGCGCTAGCTTTGCAAAAGGCGCGGGCGCGAAAAATAATAAACAACGCAAAAAAGAAGAAACGCGCCAAGCGCGCGAAGCCAGCCCGCATTCTATGGGCCCGCTTTTCCTTCGGTTTTTGGGCGCCCCCCGCGGTGCCCGGGTCGGCCCGATAGCATCGGGGTTGGCTTTCGGGAAGGCGTTTTGGCAAGTTGCCCAATGTCTGCCATTTTCCCCAACCGGCCGCCATACCGTGCGGCATAACCTTACCCACCCCGGCACGGCGGGCCCAGAAAAAACAAAAAAGTGGCGTGGGCCAAGGTCGGCGGGCAAAGAAGCGGCGCCGGCCTCATTATCTCCGCCCCGGCGGCTATATTTGGCGCATTGAAGTAGGCGCGCAGCACGCCGCGCGGCCCGGCCTCGCACGTTCGGGCCGCATGGCGTGGCGCGCTTCGGTGGAGCTGCCCGCGCCTCACGTTTTTGCGTGGCGCCCTTCTTTGGGCGTTAGCTAGAGGCCGTCCGGCCTGCCCCTTTCTCTTTCATATTCGCCGGCCCCCCGCACTTACATACATACAAAGCGGCGAGACCATGCCGCCGCTCCAGAGTGCTCCGCCTCGGTCGCGGCGGCCTTGCGCGGCCGGCTTTTCGCGAGTAGAAAGGGCGCCGGCGCAGCAGGGGCGCGCGCGGGGCGCCACTCACATGTTGCCGCGCCGGCGCGCGCAATAAGTTCGCCCAGGAGGCTCTGTCCCCATTTTCGGGGAGGCCGCCTCAGCCATGTAGAAAAGGGGGGGGGCAGCGGGATTCTTCGCAAGCCTGGCGGATGTGCAAGCCTTCCGGCTTTTCGGCTTTTGAGGGCGCGACGAAATCTTCTGCCTGAGTGCCGAAAGCCTGCCGAAAACTTGCCGAAAACTTTCCCCCGAACTTTCCCGCTTCGGGATCATTTTTGGACTCGAAAACTTTTGGTTGACTTTTCAACTCCCGGTCTGTAACTTTTGGTCGACTTTTAAACGGGAGAATTTTTCGGGAAGGTTTCGCGGAAGGTTTTCGCCGACTTTTCGGGAAAGTTCGGGGGAAAGTTTTCGGCAAGTTCTCGGCAAAGTTTCCGGCAGAGTTTTCGGTAGAGGGGCGGAAAAGCTTCGCCGCCCGGCGCCTGCCCTTTGTTCCTGCCCGCCAGCCGGGCCGCCCTCGGGCGGCTGCCTTGCGCCCGAAAAGAGGCAGGCACAGCCCCCCGGCAGGCACGCCTGCGGTTATTGCGCACGGGCGTAGCCAGGCAAGCGGCCGGCCCCGCCCCGGCGGGCGGGCGGCGCTACGTTGTCGCATGCGCCACCGGGCAGCGGATTCACGCCCCGGGGGCGCCGGTGCGCGTGTAGCTTGCTGCGAACCAAGAGAGGGCGCCCGGGCTTCGGCGTTTGCTACCGACCCCCTGAACTTGGCGCGTTGCGTCGTTCGGGGCGCGTTCGGGGCATGCGCTCCGCGTGCTCCACACTTGCGGCGGCCGGCGGGCTCTTGGGGGCCCGGGCGCCGCTGGAGTTGGCGTCGGTTTGCCCAAACCCATAGACGGAAGGAACACCCGGCCCGGCCGCGCCATTCCTTCGCCCCCCCGCCCGCGACCGACCTAGACCGGGGCCACAATGTGCCGGCCGGCAGCAGCCGCGCGGGCGTGGCGCCGGCGCACTGCCGAGCCCGGGCGGGGGAGGCGTGTTATTGGGGTGCCGAAGCGATTCCGCCGCCCGCATCCGCCAGGCGCCAGCCGGCCGGAGCCGGCCTGCCTGGGGGCCTCCCACCCTCTGATATGGGGGGGCGCCTGCATGTTGGGCCCCGCCGGCCTGCCTGCGCGCCTGGAATACCGGGCGGCGCCGCCGCGGGTCTACTTCCTACGTGCCGGCGGCCCGATTGCCACCCATCGCTCGTCTCGCCCTTCGCTCGCCCTGCGCCCCACCCTGTGGGCCGGGATTGGGCGATCCGTTTCGTCTCTATCTGGTCAGCCAGGGCGCCTGTGCCTTTGCTGTTTTGCTTTTCTGACAAGCATACCGTGCGGTCCGACGTCGGACCGCATGGCACGCTCGACACCGTTTCGGGCGGGGCGAGTCATGTTGGGGCGCCGGGCGATGTGGTTGGTGCACGGGCGGAACTGCGCCCCTGCGTGCGACGTAGCGGAGGGGGCGTCGTGGGAGCTTAGTTACCCTCGGGGCCTGTTTGCTTGCTACGTGTGGGGCTGTCGGACGGTAAGCCGCTGCTGCGTGTGCCCAGCGTGCCAAATATAGCCTCCGTGGCGGAGGTGGTGAGGTCGGTGCCGCTGGCTGCCTTGCCCGCCGACCGTTGCCCTGGCCAGCCACTGCGTCCTTTTTCTGGGCCCCCCCGTGCCGCTTTTGGTATGGCCATGCCGTGTGGCTTGGCCGTCTTTTGGAAAGCATGGCACTTCTTTGCCAAATTTTCAGAACCCCTGTCCGAAAGCTACCCCTGGCGGTATGGGGCCGATCCGGGCGCCGCGGTGGAGCGCCCTGAAACCGAAGGCAAGCCGGTCCCATGGCATGGGGATTGGCCTCGCGCGCTTTTGCTTTTCTGTGTTTTTTCTTTGCGCGCCGGCACCCTTTGCAAAGCTTCCGCCACATAGAAACCGGCGAAAAGGTGGCGGCCGCTTTCGCGGCCGGCCAAATGCTCCGAACGGAGCCCCGGCCCTGTCGTGTGGCTTCGCTTTTCTGATTTGCCGCGAGTTTTTTGGGGCGCTCTTTTGCGCGCCCCAAATCGCCAGAACCCCACGCGGCCGGCGCCTCAGCGGGGTGCCCCTTTTCTTTGTCGGCCCTCCTGTGTCGAGAGTATTATCAGCCGGCGACCGATAGAACCCGGCGCCGGCGGTTCGTTGAAGTCAAACAAAGCCCAACAGGCTGGCGCGCTTTGATCTTCCTCATGTGGAAAAGCGCGAAACAGCAGCACTCACCGCCGGCAGCTTTTGGCCGGTGGTTGCTTTGCATTAAGAAAGCTGCCAGGGTCGGGCCGTTTCGCGGTGGCGGCCCGCCGGCGGCGGGAGGCGCGGGCGGGCGCCGCGGTTCGCGGTGTTTGTGAGGCTTGGGCGCGCGCGTTTTTTGGCGAGGGCGCGTGCTGCCCGGTGCCCGGTTGCGTCGGGTTTAGGGTCTGGCGGACCGGCCCCCTTCCCTGTGTCGGTAGCCCTCCTCCTAGTCCGTTCCCGGGTAGGCCTTCCGGGCCTGGGGGGGGGCGGGTGGGAGGGTGGGTGCGATGGGCGGTCATGGTCTTTTTCTTTAGGGCGCCCGCGCCGGCAGCCGTTGGCTGGGTGCGGTCGGCGGGTGCCCGGCGCGCGCGCACGCCTCGGCGGGTGGAAAGGCGGCCGCTCGGGCTTCGCCGATCACCCGCGGGACAAGAGGAGGCGTCGGCGCCCAAGACCTCGCAGGCGCCCCTGTTCTGTCGCTACTTGGAGTGTCTTCGTTGCGTTTTTTCGTTCTGACTCGCTTTATCAAATCGTTTTCAATACCCTGAAATCCTGAAAAGTCAAATGAAAAGCTTTGGAAAAGTTCGAATCGCCCGCCAATTAGGCGTTTTCTTTTGTAAGAAGGAGGAAGGGCGGGGCAGGGGTAGCGCTCAGGAAGAGTAGCGCGACAGGAGATCAGTGCGCGCGCTACATAAAGTTGTAGGGGCAGCAGCTGTAGACAGAAAGCAGAAAGGCGCCTCGGGTACACACAGAGCAGCTGCCTGCCAGCTCTGAAGTAAGAAGCCGACAGGCCTTCTGACACCTGCACAGCGGAAGCGGAGCGGAAATGTGGCGACCCAAAGGCTCAGGCAAGTCGAGGCGCCGTCTCCGGTGCGTGATAAACTACCTAACAACACTGCGAAGCGGCCCCGCTGATCATGCGGCCCCGGCGATGGGGCAAGTGAGTGTCGTGGTGCAGACATTCGCCGGGCTTTTGCGTTCGTATTGTGGTGGCCCGGCCCTATTTCTACACCCAGAACACCTCCGGGGCGTGGGGACTTCAGTTGCTGCGCCCGATCATGCGCGCGCTAATCTATCGAAGGCGTCAGCCGCGGGATGACGATCGATGGGGGGGGCCGGGCGATGGAGGGGCGGCGGCCGAGTAAAAACGCACCAAGGCAAGGGACGGGCGGGCCGAAGTGGTTGGGCTTCGTTCTGGCCGTGTGCCAACGCAAAAGAAAAGCAGAAATATCTTTTGGCGCCCCTCCGCCCAGCAACTACGCAAAAGAAGCCGGCGCCGGGGCTCGCTTGGCGGGCCTTCAAGCAAAGCAGGCAAAGCTCCAGGGCAGAAGGCCCGGGGGAGCGAGGTCCCTTCCGGGCTAGCCAAAGGGGGGGCCTTAGAGGGGGCCTCCGGGGCGGCCTTCCCCCCGGGGGCCGCAGGGCTGCCGGTAGGGCCTCAGGCTCGGGCATTGGCCGGCGCAGGGGCTTGCTTGGCGGGCCTTCACGCAAAGCAAGCAAAGGCTCAGGGCAGAAAGCCCGGGAGAGGGAGCGAGGGCCCGCCCGGCCCGGCCAATGGGGGGGGCCTCGGTCGGGGGGGCCCCCGGGGCTTCTGTTCGGGCGGGCCTCGCGGGGGGCCTCAGGCCCGGGCATCTGCCGGCGCCGGGGCTCGCTCTGCGGGCCTTCAAGCAAAGCAAGCAAAGCGTCAGGGCAGAAGGCCCGAGTGAGCGAGGGCCCTTCCGGGCGGGCCTTAGGGGGGCCTCCGGGGGGGACCTCGGGGGGGGCCTCCGGGGGGGCCTTCGGGGGGGCCTTAGGGGGGGTCTCCGGGCTGTCATGAGGGCCTCAGGCTCGGGCGTTTGCCGGCGCCGGGGCTCGCTTGGCGGGCCCTCAAGCAAAGCAAGCAAAGTTCCAGGGCAGAAGGCCCGAGGGAGCGAGACAGGGAGGGCCCTTCCGGGCTGGCCAGAGGGGGGGGCCTCGGCCGGGCGGGGGGGGGCCTTCGGGGCGGCCGCAGGGGGGCCGCAGGGCTTCTGTTCCATCGGGGGGGTTTTGCGGGGGGCCTCCGGCTCAAGCATGATTGAGCCGGCGCCGGGGCTCGCTTGGCAGGCCTTCAAGCAGAGGGAAGCTTCAGGGCAGAAGGCCCGAGGGCGCGAGGGGTTCCGGGCTGGCCAAAGGGGGGGCCTCAAGGGGGGCCCTAGGGGGGCCTTTGGCGGGGCCCCCGGGCTGTCAATAGGGCCGCCCGCTCGGGCATTTTCCGGCGCCGGGGCCCGCTTGGCGGGCCTTCACGCAAAGCGAACAAAGCTTCAGGGCAGAAGACACGAGGGCCCTTCCGGGTTGGCCAAAGGGGGGGGCTTTAGGGGGGGCCTCCGGGGCGGCCTCAAGGCTTCGGCTCGGGGGGGCTTTGCGGGCGGGGGGCCTCGGGCTGGCTCGGGAATGTGGCGGCGCCGGGGCTCGCCTGGCAGGCCTTCAAGCAAAGCGAGCAAAGCACCAGGGCAGAAGGCCCGAGGGGGTGAGGGCCCTGCCGGGCTGCCCAAAGGGGGGGCCTCAGGGGGGGCCTCAGGGGGGGCCTTAGGGGGGGCCTTAGGGGGGGCCTTAGGGGGGGCCTCAGGGGGGGCCTTAGGGGGGGCCTCAGGGCTGTCAATAGGGCCACAGGCTCGGGCATTGGCCGGCGCCGGGGCTCGCTTGGCGGGCCTTCCCGCAAAGCAAGCAAAGCTTCAGGGCAGAAAACACGAGGGCCCTTCCGGGCTGGCCAAAGGGGGGGCCTGGGCAGGGCGAGGGGGGGCCTCCGGGGCGGCCTCCGGGGGGCCGCAGGGCTTCTGTTCGGGGGGGCTTTGCGGGGGGCCCCAGGCTCGGGCATGTGCCGGCGCCGGGGCTCGCTTGGCAGCCCTTCAAGCAAAGCAAGCAAAGCCTCAGGGCAGAAGGCCCGAGGGAGCGAGGGCCAAAGGGGGGGCCTCAGGGGGGGCCTTAGGGGGGGCCTCAGGGGGGGCCTTAGGGGGGGCCTTTTTTGGCTCTGGGCGTCTGCGAACACGAAAAAAAGGGGGGGCCTAAGGGGGGGCCTAACCCCCCCCCTTTGGGCAAAAGGGGGGGCCCCAGGGGGGGCCTCAGGGGGGGCCTTAGGGGGGGCCTTTTTTGGCCTGAGGGGGGGCCTGAGGGGGGGCCTCAGGGGGGGCCTTAGGGGTCGAGGGGGGGCCTGAGGGGGGGCCTAAGGGGGGGCCTGAGGGGGGGCCTGAGGCCCAGAATAGCGCTAATGATCATTATTAGTCTTGTAATCCATGAGACAATCTATCTCTCGGAATTCTAAATAATAAATCTATGGATCTGGACCTATCTATGATTCGACATCATTCCTCGATGATTCTAAATAGAAAAAATAGATATCCTGTGAATCCGATGGATTCAGATTGATTGATTCTTTCTCGATGGGATTTGATGTATGAGAAATGATGGAAAAATTTTCTGAGTCAGATTTTGATTCGATTTTCTCGATGGGATTCGATTCAAAATAGATAAAAAAAATATTTTATTTTTAAATCAGATCCAGAATCCCGATATTATTCGATGAAAATACATCCTCTATCCTCAACCATATGATTATGAGAATGAAACGACTCTATGATTGAATATAAATCCGAGAAACACCCTATGTTTCCAATCGGATTCTATCCAATCGGATTCGATGAATTTAACTAAGAAAAAATAAAACAATAACCAACACTAAGCGACAACACATGACAGATTCATTTGATATCTTCTTTAGTTTCTGGAAATAATCCGAGCAAGATTGCTTCAAGATCACGACCCCAAAAAAATTTATTTTTCATTTTCTCAATTTCATCTCCTCCAACAAATATAACGACCTCTTATTTCGATGTGATTTTTTCTTGAAAATATTTATCATCGAATCAGGGTGGTATACAATGAATCAATGGATTGACATTCTGATGATCTGATGAAAGATTTCGATGAAGCAAAAAAATTTCAGAAGAATCAATTGCATCTAAGTATTTATTTTTGTGTGCGAAGATTTAGGTGGTCGTTTGTGTTTCTTGGTTCCACAACGCCCGTCAAAAAAGTCGCTTCACACATGATGCACATGTGGAAAAAAATTGCAACCCGAAAAGGGCGGGAATTTCATGGCTTCTTTGGTCTGTCTCTGTGTGCTTTGATGTCGGCTCCAAAAAATGCACAACATTCGTTGATCTCGCGGGTCATCTCTGTGTTTTGATTTTCATATGTACACAATATCGATATTCATCTCTTCTTGCTTCTTCAGGGCCTCGTCGTGCTTGTTTCTGTTATCCTGTGACTTCACCTTCGCACTTCCATTTCCTTGGAGCGAAGGGGTATTTTTGCCCTTGTTGCTTTCTTCATGCTGCACGGCCTGACTTTCAAAAATCTTATCAAATTCAATTGCTAACCCAAAAGTTCTAATTTCAAATGGATTCAAAGTGATGCTTTCAAGAAGGGGATCAAAACTTATTCGTGTTTCAACATGAAAGTCGTGGTCTGCTCCTAGTTGTAGCGTGGAAGTTGATGGAGATGGCAATTTCTTTCCGATCGCTTGTTCGCCGCCTCCTTTCGTATACACCGCAGACATGTCTGGGTCTGGAACGTTGTGATGCACACCTCACTCGTCCTGGTGCTGGATGCATTACACTACAGCGACTGACCACGCAATCCAGCATGAAAATTCTTTGGGCTGCTATGGACTTATGATGTTGGGATGTGCCGTATGCCGCATGAAAGATGGAAAGCACAATAGGGTTAGGGAACAGTGTCTGTACAACATGACAGGCAAAGAAACCTTGTTTGCTTGTTTGCCTTTCTTTTTGTGAATCTTCTTCTTCATGCAACTGCCGTCAATCAAGCAACATGCCATAGTCTTTCGATCTTCCCGACCCAGACGCCTCTGCATTTTCCTATCTTGTGTTTCTTATCCAATTTGGCGCGTCTTCCGCCAGTTGATTGGCCGACAGACTGAGTTCCCAGATGCTGATTGTGATCGTCGTAGGTAGAGATGAGTTGGTTCTTGTTCTTGACTCGTCCTCTACTTTCAACGTTTGAAGATGTTCGACCTGGGATGAAGAAAGTTCCAACTCGCCACTTCTTCCGAACATCTGTAGTGGCCTTTCTTGCTCTGGTCGTGCTTCATGTGCCCCTTCTGAGCCATTTGCCTTTGTTTTCCTTTTTCCTTTCTGCTCTTTCGGGTCTTCGTCGTTCCTGTCCTCATAGAAAGATGCCAGTGCTGCCTTGGTTGTTGTAGAAGTTGTACTAGAAGGCTCAGCTCTGTTGAATCTGATGTCCACCAACTGCATCAATTTATTCGGCAGGACGAAATCGCGTAGCAGATTGACGCTTTTTGCTTCTGTATCGCAAGAAAAAACAGCTTCACTGTAAACTTGTAATGCAGAAAAAGTATCTGAGAAGGGTTTGTCTTGCTACACCTACACATGCAAGACACTAGATTTTTAGCTTTGTTTTCCCATTCTCTTCGGAATCTCGCATGAAAAATTCTCTCTGTGATGTAGGACAAACCTGTGATGCAAAACTTGCAAAATCCTTGCAGTGAAGCACTTTTTTCTTACGATATTCTGATGAAAGTCCGTTGTGCCCGAGACGGAGGAGATAGGATTTGTTTATCTGCCGGTACTCGTTTGCTGCAGCTAGCGGCAGCGAGTTGCTCATCTTTTTCATTTTCATGAGACTGCCCCGTGTTGTCGCCTCGTTCTCTGCACTGTCTATTTCCTTTCGAGCAACGATCCTTCGCAACCGTTCCGCTTCTAGGAGTTCGAACGTCAGCAACTGCAACGATGGGTCCCAATCGAACTTCTTTGATGCTGCTTGTTCCGTTCTTGACGTAGCAGCACCGCCAGTGCTGGTTCTTGCAAGAACGGTAGCGTCGGCGGTTCTTGATTGCTGCTCCTCGTTAAGAGGGGTCTCGAGCACGACGCGTTCATTCTCTGGGTCTGGATCCTCTCTACTAGCTTGTTGATGACTATGAGCCGCAAGTAAAACCAGTGGCTTCGCGTACATCTCTTCCTGCTGTGCGCGCCAATGAAGTGTTTGATGTTCATTTCCTGCAGTTTCTTTTTTTACTTTTGCTTCGCCTTCAGCATGATCGGGCGTTGTTCCTGTGCTAGAGAAAGTACTAAATCCCCCGCCGCCCGTAGCCGAAGATTCGGGGGGAGAAGAAAACGGCACCACCCAATGCTCACCGACCACGCGGAGCCGCCGGCCGTAGTGCCTCCCGCGGTTTTCCGGGTTTGGTTCAGTCTTAGGGTCGTAGCTAGTCACGAACTCCGTCTCGTTTAACGGTTCGCCGACGCCGCGTGCGTCGTCGAACAAACAGCTCCGGTGGGTCATCAGCTCCAGGTGGCCTTTGTACAGAGACGCTCCGCCTTGGGCCGCATCGGTGAGGATGGTGAAGGCATCTTCTACTTCGGCCGCGGAAGAGTCCGGCGCTGTTTGGTAATTGTTGGTAGTTGATGTTCGTCCACCCGCAGTGGCATTGTCAGCACTTGTGGTAGCTGCACTTGATTTTGAAGATCGTGAGGCAGCACCTGAACCACCATTGCGTCGTGTAGCGTCGGAAATATCCGATCTGGACGTCCCTTCTTGCTTTATCGAAATCGCAGCCACGACGGGGTAGTAGTTTCCGGCGATGGGTTCGCCTTCGTCCGTGAAGTTGTAGGGGGTAAAGTCCCTGCCACCGTCCGTGACTCGCTTCAGCATTTCCCGGCCATTAGCGTCCGTGTAGAAGATATTCTGTCCAGTTTCCGCCTCCACGTTTTCCACGTCGGTGTTCCATATCAAATGTAAAAATGTCTGGGTCTGGAAGAATGCGCGATATATCATGCAGCTTTTCCATGAGCCATGAGGTCTGGAATGCAGGACCTAGCATGACAGATTCTGTGCGATCTTTCTCATGCCTATCCTGCATGAGAAACTGCCCCCCGACTTGGTCAAAACTGGACGACTTTTGGTAATCATGCAACACAGATTTTTGCATGCTTCAGATTTAGCATGACAAGTTGCATTCTTCCAGACCCAGACATTTTTACATTTGATATTCCAGCTGGTTACCAGTTCCGTGGCATCCGGTAAGGGGCCGTTGATGTGCGTGATCTCGATCCGGTTTCGGAGTAGCCGTAATCTTATGCATCTTTGCAAAACTATCGCAATCGTACTAGCATACATCAATCGCATAACAAATTGTCTCAAGAGGAAAACAGGAATCTCTCATGCAGATTCACGTAGAAAACCAGATCTGTAATGCATGATTGCAATTTTCACCATACTTTTGCAATGCATAACTCTCTGCTGCACGTACCCCTCTGCGTACTCCTGCCGCACTTCGAACTTGTCGACCTTTTCAATCTTCTTCACTTTCAGGAACCACTGGCTATCGCCCGGATTGGGGCGGAAGATGTACGCGCCTGTCTGTTGCACGGTGTTATTTTTGATCCCCTTGTAGACCTTCCAGCGCTGGTGTGCGTGCCGCGTCTGGTTGGTTTTCTTATTCAGAATCCGGCAGATTTCCCCGCTGCTCTGGCAAAAGTGAACCTGGAGGTAGTCGTTCTCCAGAAACAAATCGATCTTTTCGGCTCTAGATGTAGTTTGGTTTTGGGAGCTGCTATTTGTATTTCCTCGCCCCGTTTCTCTGTTTGCTGGTTGATGTGCATGCCGTCCACGTCGTGCATGATCTTCCACTTGTTCCACCGCTGTTTTTTTATCCAACTCCCTCACCACGCAGGATTTGAAGGCAAGCCCGGGGAGGGACAGTTGGAAGCTGAGCACGAACGGCAGCGCGTTTTTTGCCGGTTTCGCGTAGTTACCGGTAGTAAACGAGGAGATCGGGGTATTGAAGAAAAAATGAAAGTCGACTACAGTTACGAAGACATAATTTTCTACGCGGGGCACGGTCTTTGGAAGTAGCAAGGTGGAAAATTTGCACTTGCATCGCGGCGACAATCATAATAGAGGGAAGTTACGCAGAAGACACGAATCAATGCAATCAGACTTCTATCTGAGCACCTTTGCCTTTTTTGGTGGTCCTAACATACTTACACATTTGATCTCAATATTGTCTTGCTTGTCGTGCAAGAACGCAGTGCGCAACTGTATTAACAAACCGGTTTTTCCGTTTCATACGGGTATGCCGTTATGATATCTTTGTCCTTCCCAATATCCTCCGCGCAGCTGACTACCACAGGTTTCGCCGTGGGTACCGGAATTTCGATAGTGCTGACCCGACTTCTCGGCAGTGGGTTCCAGATTTTCATCTGCAAAAATGCTGATCGACTCCTCTTTGCGTTCGTGTAGTAGAAGTCTTCGGTCGTGTTGTTGAGAAAAGTTTTCGTCACCCCGCACACCGTCTCGTTGCGGAGGATACAATTCTGCCAAACGACGTCATGCGGCTGTGCTTCGCTTGCTTTTCTTCTACTTCCTTCACGCGCAGACACCCGGAGGTGGACCCCCTCTCGTTCATCTTGGACTTGGACGACATCTATTATTTCCCCAGGACGAGACACAGCAAACCCCGGCAGCTTTTCCAGCACCTCGGGAGACAACGCAATCTTTTCCGCGCTCTTCATGCCCGCGTGTAAGCGCTTGGCGTAGTCTATCAGATGCAAAAGTGTCTGGGTCTGGAAGGTTGGAACTTGTGATGCTGCATTTGGATATCTAAAAAATTTGTGTTGCATGAGCAGCAAAAGGATTCTAATTTTTGCTACGCGGAGAGGGCATTTGTCATGCGGAATAGGCATCAGGAGGCCGTCTAAAAATCTGTGATGCTAGGTCATGCATTACAGACATCCTGGGTGGTGCAAACCCTGCATTACAAGTCTCAAAATTTTCCAGACCCAGACATTTTTGCACTTAATATAGTCGAAGGTGACGTGCTGCTTCTCCGTCCCCGTCACCGCATCGTGGTGCTGCGCAATGCCCAGCGCGTCCGCGAAATTTAGCAACTTGGGGTTCCATGTGTGCGACAAGGCCGAAAACTGCTTGAAGACCTGAAACAAACTGGAGAAGTGCCGAATCATGCGCTTGACCGCCGGTCGGGAGGTGAAATACCCGGTCCAGAAGCCGTGTTTCCGGTCGGCGTAGGGAAAAAAGTCGGTATTCTGTTTGCTCGGGAAAAGGGTAGTAATAAGTGGGTCATCTTCATCGTCGCTCTTTATGTCATTCTGCGACATCATCTGTTCGCTGGATGAGGACCTGCTGGTAGTTCGCCGCAGCTTCAGCATGGGCTGCGTTTTGGATTTGGTTTCGGACGAAGACGTGGACGTGAGTTGTGGTGAAGATCTGTTGACCAAGTGCTGGCCGTGCTTGTTGTCGCGGGAAGGAGAAGACGAAGATCGAGATCTGTTTCCATGCCGTACAGCATGATAGTGCTCCCGCTCCTCTGCTTCTTTCGCGGCGACGTAGTCCTCCATAGTGGAGTAAAATACTTCGATATGACAGCGCACAAATCCCCCGCCTCCCCCTCATTTTTATAGCATGTACGGCAATACAAGCGCCAGCGAGAATGCAGGTTCTGCATGACAAATTTGCACAAAATTGTAGTGCTATTTGGTCTGCCAGAACTTGTCATGCAAACAATGCTAGGAGGCACAGTCTGTCACTGTCTGGCTTGGGTATTTTGCATGACAAATGAGAGGGAGGGAAAGTCGTGCACATTCATATTCGACCCTTTGAGATTCAATGTCTTCACTGTTTGTCGAATTGTACTTCAAATTCATCCGTCGGATCAGCTCATATCAAATGCTAAAGTGTCTGGGTCTGGAAGAATGCAAGATTTGTCATGCATATTTCTCATGACCCATGACCATGCCTCTAATGCTTGACCTAGCATCGCAGACTTTTAGAGGGCTTCCTGATGTACATTCCGCAAGAGAAATGCCCTGTCCGTGTAGCAAAAACTGCACCCCTGTTGCTGGTCAAGCAATACAAATGTTTAGTTTTTAGAGTCCAAAAACAGCATGACAAGTTGCAGTCTTCCAGACCCAGACATCTTTACAATCCATAGCTCATCGGTGTTCACGAAAATTTTTGTCGCGTTGCTGTACCAAAAGTCCGATCCCCATGTCATTAGAATGTTGTTGCCGCGCGTCTGGTATGGACTGCAAACGTATAATCGTACTCGTATAAATGCATTACAAATTTCCTCAGCGTGAGAAATAAAATTTGTAATGCGGATGTGCCTCAAGAAACAGATTTGTAATGCAAGACTTGCATTTATACGAATACGATACTTTTGCACAGGATATCTGGCTCGCCTGCACCGCCGTGTAGTTCTTGAACCTTTCCACTATCATGGTGTTCAGGCTTTCGTTTCGCTGGGTCTTGTCGGGGTTAAAATCGAAGACCGGGTTCGTCTCTGTATCGCACAGCTGGTCCCACCAAAAACCCATGGGCGGACCGTAGTTGCCCCCGTAACTACCGGTGAGACCGGTGAAAATCTCTGAAGTCCTCGCACTGGTTGTAGTCCTCAACCTAGACTGCCGCGCCAATGTGGCTCTATGAGTTTCTCGTAGCTCTTCTTTCCCCTGAGCCGGACCTGCTCCGCCGTGTGTTGTCAGGTGATTTCCTAGCTTCATAGCTGGAGGTGCGGCCGTTTTTGTCCAGACAAACTCGGCCTCCTGGTTCGCGACTCGGTGCTCCAAGTCTTTGTAGTCGATTCGGCCAAAAAACAAGCCCGTGAAGCCCAATTTCGACCCGAACAAGTCAACTTGCAGGATGGAGTGGCCGAAGGGGTCCAGCTGCCATCCGATTTTTGGCTTCACTCCAAATTCTTTCAGCAGAAACCAGTGCCCGAGTGATGTTTGGTCGATCATGTCGAGGAAGTGCGCCGTCGCCTCGTCGTGCATCACCCACCCTCCGTTGAGAAACTGGAACCTGCCGGCCTTGATCAAGGCTTTCAAAAAGTCCCTCCGCGTTTCGTTTTGGTTGGCGTACCATCGTTGGAAAAAAGCCTGCTCCACGTAGTGAAACGTCCGGTCGGCCGTTTTGTTGATTTCGCTCAACACCGAGTCCAGGATCATGCTCACTCCCGCATCTTGGATGGTGTTATTCTCGTGCAGAAAATACTGGTTCACGTTTTTCAACCACCCCACATCGTCGTGGGTGTGCGGCACAAGGTGCACGCGGAGCGGGGGAGGCGCGGGGCGGGAAGCCGAAGCCGAAGCCGCTGCTGAAGTTGCGCAGGGTGCCGTCGCCCACGAAGCGATAAAGAGGATCGCAGTCAGCATGTTACCCACTTGCTCATAGATTCTAGCACCACTTGTACTGCGGCGGGGGCGCACAGGTGACTCCCTCCTCGTCGAGGACGAGGTCATTCTGGTATGGTATTCCGTTGCTCGGACGGGCTTGAAATGCAAATTCTTATATGATTTTTGCCTTTTTGTACTGTACTTGTTCCAACTACTTCTACAGCTGCGAATCGTACTTCTAAGTATCACACTGCACAATAGAAGTGAAAAAAAAGGACCAAGTTGTATTTTGTTTGAGTTTGTGACAGAGAAACTATACTCATAGCGAAAAAAAATCCGGCGAAAAATGCTCGTGTCCAAGCGTCCGACCAGTATTGCGGACAGAATGATTTTCACTTTGTCCCCTCATTTCTTATGGTTGTGTTTGCTCCCTGTCCCTGTTGAAGTAGTCGGCGCCAACATTTTCTTGCCCTTCGACTGTGGCGCTTGTATCCGTCTGAGCCCACTCTCGACAGCACTTATTAGGAGTGCCGCTTTCATCCTGCTCATGTCCTGCTCTCAGCTGGCGCTCTAACTGCCCCTGTGGTCGCGCTCAAAAGTTAGTTCCTGCGAGTGAAAGACAGGAAGGAGCACGGCAGCGAAACAATAACGAAGTTTTTATATTTCCCGTCAACTCCACCAAACTAAAATGATCAAGCTTTTTTCTACATTACTAGGAACAAGAGAGCGCGGAGAGAGCCATGAAAGGAGGATGAACTTCGTCGGTGTCACACATCACGACGGGTTCAGCATATTCCGGTTGAGATGCTGGCCTCCTCGTTGCACCACATACAGTGACTCTGTTGGCGAACATGAAGATGGCGATTCTCACGATAGATGGTGTACTTATTGTTCTTCTAGATAGAGCCCCAAGAACCCATAATTCTTGTTCCGATTTTATCATGTTCATGGCTCGTCCTGTAAAATGTTGTACAGTCAGAAGAAGATCAATACTTTCAAAGTCTCTGGTTTTACGCGGAAGCTGCTACAAATTGCAATGCAGGTCCTTTTTCGTAGTTGCAGTCTTCCGCTTGATCCTCCTCCAACGCGGGAGGTGCTAACTCAGCAGTGCATTTCCTGCAAGAGCACAGAAAATTGTATTTTCGCAGGAGCCACGCGCGTCTTTCGCTTGCCTTTTTCGCCCTTAGCTCTTCACTCGTGTAGCAGATCGTGAGCTCCTCACCCTCTGCGATGTCCTATGAGGTGCAAACGTGTCTGGGTCATTTTATTGGCTGGCGCAAACTACTTGTGATGCTCTACTTTACCCGTGGTCAAAGACAAAGACGCACACGCATCTTTCATGCATGAGTCGCAAAGGCTGCCCACGTTTGGCCACGCTGAGCAGAGCGGAAGATTTCTCGTCTTGTAGAGTATGCATGATTTTTCCAAAGGGTTGGCACCATCACCTGTCATGCTACTAGCAGGGGGCCCTGCATGGCACGGCACCTTCACCATCAGCACCTTCCCGACAAAGACATGTTTGCACGATTGGATATGTCCCGAGTCGCAACGATGCTCGGCGTGTCGCACAGCGCGATGGAATGCAGATATGTGGTCTGGGTCTGGCAGAGTTTTACCCGACTTCTAAGGCCTGGCTGCGAGAAGAAACGAAATTATCATGCACGTCGCGGCCCTACACGGAGATTGCCACTTGCGCTTGAGTTATTTCCCTGTCATGCAACAATGCGACTCGTCACGCGGCTTAAGCAAGAGCAAGACGTTGTTATCGCCACAAGAGGACTTCTTGTTGATACACGCGGCCTCGTATTGGACGCGGCCTCGTTTTGGAAGCCGGCACTCCACGAACCTATCATCCGCACTCGCACAAAATTAGCATCACAACTTGTTTCCAGATCCAGACCACTATATAAATTTGCAATCGAATAAGAACCCGCTGCTTGCAATTCGGTTCGCAACTGTGGTTCAAACGCGAGATGTCCTCGAAAATGCCACCCTCCCGGCCGTCCCCAAAAGCGTTCGTTTTCCATATTCCCCCGGGCGTCTTCAGGTTTTCTTCCTTGAGCCACAGTCGCTCCACGACCGTTGCGGTGTCTTCTCTCGATTCTTCGGAACTCCTCCCTGCCTCGGCTTTGTAGGAGCTCGAGATCATGTTGTCGGAGGACGGCAACAGTTTCACACACCACCGTCGCTCAACGACTTTTCGTGTTTGGGTAGTTTGATGTGCGGTGGACGAAAAGGCGGCTGGAGCGGTTGTTTGACCGTTTTCGTCCGTCGTGTTACAGCTCTGTATCTTTTGCTCATCTGCAAGAACCTCCTTGACTTTCGGCTGGTCACTACAAATGCGCCCGATCGTACCGCTCAGCTTCGCGCCCCTCTCGGATTGCAGGCCAAAGATGCCCACGGGCGCGTTCTGAAAGAAATACCGTTTGTATGACAGCACAACTCCCCCTCTCTCTCGTTTGTCATTCCAGTCGCTGCCTTATGGCACTGCTTACATGACAAGTTCTGGTAGTCCAAATAGCACTATATTCCAGTGTAAATTTGTATGTGAAAAGTCGGCATTTTTGCTGATGCTTGTATTGCCGTTCATGCTATACAAATGAGGGGCAAGGCCACGGGGAGTTGTGCACTCTCATAGTGTGTAACTATCGTGTTCCTGCTGATGATGTTCGGCTTCGGAGCTACCGATTGGTCGCGCATTAACCGCGAATGCGTCGTGCAGCTGCATGTATTTCTTCTTCGCTTCAGGTATCAAATGCAAATGTGTCTGGGTCCGGAAGAGTCGAGGTTTGTCATGCACATGTGCATGACCCGTGAGGTCTGTGATGCAGGTGGTCCTAGCATTACAGATTTTTTGAGAGCGTCTTGATTCTTATCACGCATGAGAAATGCCCTCTCCGCGTGCCAACAACTGGACCCCTCTTGCTGCTCATGCAACACAGATATTTTTAGACTCCGCGGACAGCATTACAAATCCCACCCTTCCAGATCCAGACATATTTGCAATGCATATCAGGACAACGCTCGTCGAACAGCTTTGCGTGTAGAATCTCGAAGCACCTTTCGTCCATCTCACCGCTGCTCCCGATCGACGCAAAGGCTTCAGCCAGGTCCGGGTCGGAGAAAACGCGCGGCACGATGTCCCGCTGCACTGACATCGTTGCGAAAGCCTGCTCTTGGATCACAACTGTGCCCTGCTTGATGAGTTCACTCGCGAAGCACCCCAGCTCTCTACTCCCATGCAGTGCAGTGCGGATGGTGTACAGCTGCTTTTTCATCTGGCCAGAGCCAGAGGTGGTGTAGTCCTCCTTCTCGTTGTTTTTCGATATCAACACCTCCTCGCCGTCGCCTGCAAGTCCGCCAGTAATAGTGCAACTCGTCATGATCTTCTCTTCATCTTCCCCACGCACTGTTTTGGAACACGTGCTAGGATGAACATCTTCTGGGAGGTAGTTCATCTTATTTCCTTTTCCAGCCGACGTTCTGTCACAACTACAGCGCCACCAGCTTGCCGAGCAGGTGCAGAAGCCGTGCTTGCATGAGTAGCCGAGGCCAGCCCCGCGTTGTCTATGTCTTTGTCACTGTTGTTCCTACAGAAGGTTGTCGAGAGCAGTCGGTCTTCTTGCGCAAGTACAGTTTGACCAACTAACTAAGTAGAGTTTGACCGCTTTGTCTACTCTACCCAGTACCATGTACTTTCCCTAATCAAAATCAACCGCGTGTTATTGCTGGAAAACGAAAAAACGTGTCTGGTGGCAAGGTAGTTTGCGAAATTCGAACGCACCTTCTTTGCGAAGTCTGCGGCTACTACCACTACAGGCGCGTTGCCTTCACGGAAGAATGTTTACTATATCTCTACGTAGCACAGCCACGATAAGACCCTCATCACGTAATCTACTTCAGCAAGAGGTTAAATTTTTTGTCTGAGTATTATAAAAGTTAAAGTTTCAAAATCGCGCTAGCGAACGAAAGTAGAAGACATGAAAACACGATGAGAACGGAAGCTGTGTACGAGGCTTTCCCCACGAAGATTCAGATTTTTCGGGCGATGAGCAGTTTTTTGTCCCGTGCGCGCCAGATGATAGGCACTTCATCGCACGATCAACATTTTTGCACGGCAACTTTTGACGTTGTTTATGATGATATAAACACGATTTCTGGCAAGATGAGGATAGCGACTTCATTGTTCATTTTCGAGGCTTGAGTGTGCTGGCAGCGATAGCTCCCGACTTCCAGCACGATGTTATTGGCCGTGAACATGAGGTGTTCCCGACACGACAGAGCTTTGTTTGCAACAGCAGAACGACAAAGATGCGAATAGCATGCACATGGCCACGACCAAGCTCGGATAACAATAACAAGCCCTCTAGTTGTACTCATCTTCCAAATTATTGGTGCTGCCGCAGCCAAGTCTACTGGAAGGCAATGGGCATTAGGTTTGCCGTGCTGTGCATGTTTTTGTTCTAGGACGGAGGCAGTAGACAAAAATGCATTTCTTGTTGTTTCACGGGTCTGATATCGTACACGGTGTTGAAACTGCAGCGCGGTCAGATACTGGCTGCGTTTGCTTTTCTTTTATATGTGCATTTTTTCCGATTGTAGACATACTAGACAGTAGACACTGGCCTTCCCAAGTATCTCGCTTGCTGCTCTGTCTCGTTGGAACCGTGTCTGCAGCACGGCCGCCGTTCGTGGGCCGTCCTATCCTAATCCTTCTGTGACAAGCAGTTGAAGTGCAGACCTCAGATGCGCGAGAATAAGTATAACTTATCTGCTTTCTTCCCGCAAGCGAGACGTCGGTAAAGTCACTTCTACGGTGGTGCCCGATCATTCATGTGCTGCCGCGTCCGTGCGCTACTGCGAACTGTAAACAAAAACAAAACACAATTCGAATAATTCGACGAAGTGTCTACTTTTATGCTGCCAAAAATAAGTGTACAGGGAGAAATGAACAGTGAATATAGATAAAAGTGGTCTACTAGTGCCTAGTTACGATTGGGACATCGACATCAATAGAGTCCTCTTTTGAAAAGATGTCGTGTACTTTGTCTAGTAAAGTGGTGTCTGAAATAGTGGTCTAAAAGGATGAAAATGATTGCAAAGTATCTGTATCGTTATCACCTCTAGAAGTTGTAAGTAAATTTATAACTCCTATTGCTGAGCGGCGTGAGTTAGAATTTTGCGACGGGGAGGAAAATCGTCCACGCCGAAAATTTTTTTACAGTTTTCAAATTTTCCAAAGCTGTCGCCATTTGGAAAGTCGGCCAACGGCCAACGGCCAGCGGCCATTTTGCAGAGCGGCCAGCGGCCATTTTGCAGCTCGAAATATTTTCAAGCTCGAAATATTGCCCAGCTAGGAATATTTTCACGCTCGAAATATTTTCCAGCTCGGAATATTTTCAAGCTCGAAATATTTTCCAGCTCGAAATATTTTCCAGCTCGAAATATTTTCCAGCTCGAAATATTTCCCAGCTCGAAATATTTTCCAGCTCGAAATATTTTCCAGCTCGAAATATTTTCCAGCTCGAAACATTTTCCAGCTCGAAACATTTTCCAGCTCGAGCAAATATTTTCCGGCTCGACATATTTTCCAGCTCGGAATATTTTCCGGCTCGAAATATTTTCCAGCTCGAAATATTTCCCGGCTCGAAATATTTTCCGGCGCGAAATATCTTCCGGCTCGAAATATTTTCCGGCTCGAAATATTTTCCGGCTCGAAATATTTCCCGGCTCGAAATGTTTTCCGGCTCGAAATATTTGCCGGCTCGAAATATTTCCCAGCTCCAAAACATTTTGCAACGCAAAATATTTTGCAGTGTCGCTCGGATCTGCGCGATCGCGTGGCACTTCCTTACTGAAATCCCTAAGGAAAAAAAAATCAGCTGATCGCGCGTCCGAGGAGGGCAACGCGATCAGGCAGCCGGAGACCGAAGGCGGCGATCGCATCCCTGCAAGCTGTACGGGGATTGTCGCCTGTCCTACTGACCTGAGAAATCTTTCCCCTGGGTAGTCAGAATCGCTGTGCTAAACGCAGCAACTCGGGGAAAACAAACAAAATTCTCCCTCCCCTTACCCGTACCTTCCCACTATGCCAATATCCCCCCACTATCCTGATACCCTCCCAATACCCTACTGGGAAATCTTTCCCCTGGGTAGCCAGAATTGCTGCGCTAAACACAGCAACTCGGGCAAAAGAGCAAACTTTTCCCATCCGTTGCCAGTATCCTCCAACTATCCTGAAGACATCCTCCCACTATCCTATTGGAAATCTTTCTCCTGGGTGACCAGGATTGCTGTACTAAACGCAGCAACTCTGGAAAAAAGACATCCTCTCACTATCCTGATACCCTCCCAATATCGTACTGAAAACCCGATCCCCGGGTAGCCAGAAGAGCTATGCTGAGCGCGCCAATTACTAACAAGAAGCAAACTTTTATCATTCGGCCCCAATATCCTGGCACTAGACCGGTAGCCCCCCATTACTCCAATGCCTTCCCATTAGGCCAATGTCTTCCCCGGGTAGCCAGAATAGCTGTGCTAAACACAGCAACTCGGGGAAAAAAACCGAAAATAAAGCCCCGCTGAACAGGCCGGGTGGGAAATGCATTGAAAAGGCGTCCGCAGCTGCGTTTCCAGGTGGAAATGCGCTGCAGATGCCTTTTCCAAATGTTTCCAGCTGGATTTCCAGCTGGAAATGCCCTGAAAAAGCGTGCGCCGCCGTTGGGTGGCTGGGGAACACCACCGGCGGCCAAGCACCAGGCGAGCAGCTGCCCACCAGCCTCCCCCGGCGCCCTCGCTCCCTGCTCTGTTCGCGAAGGGAAAGTCGCGCCCCAGCGCCAGGCTTGCAGGCGAGCAGCTGCCCACCACCCTTCCCCTGCGCCCTCCCTCTGTTCACGAAGAGGCCGGCAGAGGGCGCCACCATCCGCCGTCTCTGTCTTGGAGGGTGCGCGCGAGGGAAGCAGGCGGGGGCGCAACAGGTTGCATGCGGGCGAACACGGGGGGCGCCATTGTTGTCCGGGGGTGCTTGGGGAGGGTGGTGGGCCCCTGCGCCTGGAGGGCAATGTATGAATGCCCCGCCCCGGCGCCCGTCCTCCATCCACGCGCGCGGCAGGGGCCCCTGCGCGCCCCCGTTCTGCAAGGCTGCGCGGGGGAGAAGGGCGGGGGGCACCAAGGCGCACAGGGGCGGGGCACAAAGGCAGGCGGCACGAACGGGCCACACCGCAAACGCGCGAACGGGGCGTCACGCGCCAACGCCTCGCATGGCGCGGCCTGTTCCCCCGTCCACTGGCGGCCGCCCGCTGCCGCGCTTTGGGTTATTGCTTGGGCCTAAGGCTTGCCGCCAAGCAAACGCGCGCCCAGTGCGGGCGGGGCCCTCGCGCTCGCACAACGACGGGAACCACGGGCGACATGGCGCTCCGCCTTCGTTCTTTCAGCAAGAAGCGGCGCAGATGCCTGGCCCCGCCCTGCATGAAAAATTTTTTCCCTTGCCCCTCTGGCGTTTTTCTTTCCCCCCCCGTCCACTCGTTCACCCTCCCACTGCGCGACATAAGTTGTTTCCTTGTATCTGGTGTTGTTGCTGTCAGTCGGAAAGAAGGAAAAATATCAAAATGGCAAAGGGATTAATGTGAAGACATTTCGTCCCGGCGCCTGAAAATTCGCTCTGCCGGCGAACAAGACCGAGCCATTTTTAGTTGTCTCTATGAGTAGCACGCTTACACGCAACAAGCATCCACTGATAATAAATCTTCTGACTGGTGAAGTGTAAGATTGGTGTTGGTTTAATATTGGTTTAGATGGAAAAATTAACAAATGACAGTTGTATTAAATCTAGCTGAAAATGGTATTTACTCCGAGGATTAATATTCATATTAGCGTTGAGTGAAAAAGTTGCAAATTTCGGTTTGTTCTTTTGTACTGAACGATGCAAGAGGTGCAGTAGAAGGAATTAGGAGTTCAAGTTGTCATCTCGTCGCACAACAACATTTTCGAGTGATCATTTGAACCGGCGAAGATAGAAGATTTTCGGTCACGCCATGGTAATCCTCCGCTTGTCTCTTGGCCGGGTGGACAGCACAGCGCTTTGCCGCGTTGGATCGGCGACGGTGCCACGGCGGATGTTTTGCAGGTTGTGCTGCACGTTGTTCATGACACCATACTGCTGGAGGTGGTCGGTAGAGGGGCCATTCATCTGCGGTAGATTTTCGATGACGGAGGTCCTGTCGACCGAGGCAGGCGGCGCAGGTGGATTATGCTTATGGGACTGGTCCCAAACGTTACATTGATAGCTGGCACATAATGGTTCATCGTCATGCAAAATCTGCGGTAAGTCTGGGCCTCCTCCATACGATCAAGCTAGTTGTGCTTCTTCGCGGGGCAAGTTCTCGATGCGTTTGGTAGCACAGATCGAATTCCATTACTTCAAGTTCGTCCTCACGCAAGTTAGTACTAGTCGCGCACGTACTTAGCTCTTCCCTTTCCCTTTTGCTGTTCTTGCGTCACGCGTATCAATGTAACATAAAGAGAACTCCATAAGGAAGATGCAGTAGCTCCTGCTGTTGCCCACTAATCACCGACGACTGGTCCTCCCTCCGTGGGCGAGTGTGGTCGCGCCTTTTTTTTTTGCGGTCTTGATGTTTTTTCTCGAAGGACAAATATCGACATCGAGGAACTACATGAAGAATTGTTTTCAAACAATAGCTTGAAAATAAGCCATGCTTTATCTACGCGTAGTACACTCTTCATAGCTGCTCGATCATCAAAAGCAGGAAAAAGCATCAGAATGAGTCTGAGTTTGTCGCTCAGTGCCAGCACTCTACCGGTACTACAGTAGACTGAGAGCTTCTTGTTCAACACGCAACATCATGAGTGCTATTTTATTTAATTTTCCACCTTTGTCCATCAACTGCCACTCTGTTCTTGTGCCCGAACAACGACCCACCACCGTCTTCCGGAATCGGTCGCATCGACCCCGCCGAGCCGCCTGAGGTCTCCACGATGTAGTCAAAGACCGTATAGAATGGAAAGGTGTCTGGTTCGCCTGGAAGAGCTCCTCCAACTTGTCATGCTACGTCGTCTGGACCATGCAAAAATCTGTGTTGCATGACTGCCAAAAGTCATGTCCACTTTGACCAAGTTGAAAGAAAGTTTCTTATGCAGGGTCGGCACGACAGAAACGGAATAGACCTCACAGAATCCGTATCCGGCATGTTCGGCCTCGCATTCCAGATCCCATGGGTCATGGAAAACCTGCATGACAAGTCCTCTTGCAACCTTCCCGGCCCAGACATTATATGTGCGATGCATAGATCGTCTCCTGCGAAGACTTCTCCTCGTCCTCGCTACCCTCGGTTACTGGCGACATGCAGAAAAATTGAATGCATTCCTTTTCGTTCTTATGCAGGCAGAGAAAAACTGCGTAAGTGTAACTCTAACTCCGTACTAAATCAATGCGAGGCTGTACAAAACCAGTACCACTTGTCATGCTAGCCACCAGTTATGAGGACCTATCTCATGTGCGTTTTCATGTACTAGCTGTAGCTACCTATGCATGATAGGATTTCTTTGTCATGCAAAGCAAATTTATCAGCAATGTCGTGCTGTCATCCGAAGACACCTACACGACTAACACAGTTTTTTCTTCGATAGTTCTG
Organism: Amoebophrya sp. A120; assembly: GCA_905178155.1. Classification (NCBI taxonomy): domain Eukaryota; class Dinophyceae; order Syndiniales; family Amoebophryaceae; genus Amoebophrya; species Amoebophrya sp. A120. The sequence continues at coordinate 658,255 of CAJINV010000004.1, read as the reverse complement.
AATCTCCTCCGCAGACCGCTTTTTTTCCTTCTTCTTCGTGCTCTTTGGACTTGGGGTTCGGTAGTTCGCTTTGGTGGAACTCGTAGTTGGCGCCGTGGCCGCTACCCGACTCGCGGAAGATTGAATTGGTGGGGCGGCATGTCGCACGAAAAAAGTTTCTTACTGTATAGGATTTGGAATTGGATTGTATATCATCACAGACATTATTAAACTGCGCGGCTGCACCCGCGAGTCCACGCATTGGTTGTGCGTAAATTCGTTTACACGTGACGAAGAAAACTTGCCATGCGTGTCTTTTAAGCAAGGACGAGAACGCGGGCAGATGTCCAATGCAGCATCGCGTGATGTGTAGAAAGACAAATTCTTATGCTTCTGTGTTCCAACATTCATGCTGTGCATCACAATTTTTTTCTACAGCGAAGCGGTTTTTTTCTTGCGATACGGCAGTAAAAGCTGCACCGAGCACGTTCTTTTCCGCAGCCTCCTCCGTGACGCGCTCCGTCTTGTAAGCCGGAACATCGTCAAGGAGCTCTTCGTATGGATTGCAAATAAGAGTGGGTCTGGAAACTTGCGATGCGAAAATGTGGATGATGGAAACAGTTTCGGACGCAGCCCAGCATGACAACTTTCCGGAGCGCTTTCTGATAGGAACTCCGCATGAGAAGCTGCGTTTTTGCGAAGCTGCGTTTTTGCATGACAAAAGAGGCTGCGCCGTCTTTTGTTGGTTTAATACAATACATTTCTCCTAGCAATGGAAAGCTTGCATATACAAGTTCCAACCCTCCAGACCCAGACGTCATATTCGCACTGAATACCTCGTGGTCGAGAGCGAACGCAGCCGCCTCGTGCCCACCGGAATTTTGCTTGATGGCCGGAATCGGCGTTGGGGGCATCTGTTTCACAATGGTTCAGAGTATGTACTAGATGCAACAGTATCGCACTCGTACAACCAATCCCACTCATGTATGACATCAAATCTACGTTTTTATCTCCACCACTACCTGAATCCGCATTACAAATTCCACTTTTTCTCTTGGCAAAATTTGTCATGCGAGCTATCAAGAAAGTAGCAGGGCCGCCACGTGCATAAAGTACTAGACGGCGAAAACAAAGTACTTAAATGCGGAAAGATCACCACAGTCAGTGCCCTTACCCACGCATCCTGGATCTCCTCTGGATCGATCATTTTTCTCCTCGCCTGCAGGTTCTGCTCATGCCAGGAAGTCGTCTCATCCTGATCATGTAGCCTTCGCCGAGATGAAAAGTCAACTACACCTGCAGCTGCAACTTCCACTATCTCTCGTCGCACGACGATGGTCTCTTTCGTGTCCTTTTCAGTTTTCGCGGGCATCAGGACCGGTTTTGGCACTGGCGGCTTGTTCGTGCTTTCGGTCGACTTATGAGAACGCACAACTCCCGCCTTGCGGCCCGCGTTTGAACAAACGCATGTGGAGCAGGAACACAAGCAACGGCAGATATGTCGTGGCCTCTTGCATGACGAGAAGTCTGCACCCGGATGGTCGTACTGTTTCAGGTTTCATTTTCAAAATTAATTGTCATGCAAACACAAATAATCGTGCTGCAACGCATGCAAGGGCAGGACTTGGTATAATTTTCATTTTGCATATACAAATGAGGGGAATGCGAAGGCGGGGGAGTTGTGCGCTCTCATACAGTTCTGGAGGATCTAGCTGTACTTCGAGTTGCATTTTCGTCAGCCCGGGTGCTGAGCCGATACACCGACGGTCCGGCTGCACTGGTGTCACTTCTCCGCTGGGTGTGCTGTCTTCTCGACTTGTTCTATTCTGCCCATACTTCTTCTCTGCAGGAACAACCGCAGGCCGTTTGTTGAGGCCATGTGCATTTCGGTCTTGTTTGTTGGAAGTATGCATTGCAAATATGTCTGGATCTGGAAAGTAGAATGGGATTTGTCCTCGTCCTGATTTTCGGTCATGGGCGAAAAACCTGCATCGCATGAGCAGCAAAAGGCAAGTCAGATTGTTGCCACCAGGAAAAGGCATTCCTCATGTAGGAAAAGCCTTTGTGAGAGCTGTGACGCTAGAGCATGTAACATCACAAGCATCGCGGGTCGTGTACAATTGAATTCTACATGACAAAGTCAAAGAACTCTGCCAATCTTCCAGACCCAGACACTACATTTATTCCATTTGATAGGAAGGAGATGAAGACGAAAGAGCGGCGCTACCAGAGGACTCTGCACTACCGCTCGACCCGCTAGCGTCGCTTTTCCGTCGCCGGAAAAAAAGGTAGTACAGTGTGACGACCAAAAGTGCGACGGAAGAAAGTAGGACCATGTCGAGATGTTGATTGCCGAAGGCGAGAATTCTAGTGCCACCAGCAGACGCAGGTGATGAGTCGTAGCTGCTTCGGCTTGAGGTGGAAGTGGCCTCGTTGGCGGCTGCTAGAAGGTCCCCTAGGGAAGGTTCACCAGGTTGTGTTGCAGATCGACCCCCGTCGTCGGTAAGGATTCCTTTTGGATCATTCACGGTGCTGGTGGCGCCGTTTCCTTCAGCCCTTGCTTGATCGGCCCGCTTATCCGTTGCAAATACTTACGTGTCGGGGCCTGGAAAGTTGTGATGCTAGTTTGTGAAGGACTACGGTAGACGACGCATTGCAATACCAATAGGCAGCCACACATGACGAGTTTCTGGGCTCCCTTGTATGTGTATCTCGCTTCCAGTATTCCGCATGGCATCAAAGTATATTTTTCAACGACAGGAAGCAGGCTTGATGTTTTTTCCTGCTCTTCACGCGGTGCGGACGCTTCAAGACGAGCAGTCATGATGTGGGACAAGCATGACAAAGTTGCATCCTTCCAGACCCAGAGAACATGTTGATTATGATTTGCAGTGCATACCGCTGCAGATGAGCTGTGTCGCCCACTGCTTTTCCTTCAGCTTCTCCTTGGTCGCCAGCCGCGGCTACGGCATCGCCCCGGACCACAGGATCCTTGCTCACCTCCGTCTTTTTCTCTTTTTTCGGCCATATCCTTTGCAAAAGTTAAAGTATTGCGCTCGTTGTAATAGTTGCAGATGCAGTCTATGCATGACAAAAATCGACTTCCTTCCCAAGCTAGATGAGCATGACAAACACAATTTTCTATTTCATTTGTAACACAACGGCGCTGTGATTGTGAAGATGTCCTCGTTGTGCAAGTATTGCTGGCGCGATTATACTTTTGCAATGCTTAGGCCCGTGCTGCGCCCGCGACGAAAACGGCGCTTCATCCTCGTCGATAATATCCTCGACTAGCACAAGTGCCCCTTCACCGTAAGAACTACTTGCAGGAGTTGTGGGCATCAGATCGAGGTTGGCGGTTGTAGAAGCCGCTTGAGGTAGTCGGTCAACAAGACCGAGCCCGCTTTCCACATCGTCCGCAACACTTTTTGTCCGAATGAAAAATGTCCGCAGCAGCCCACACCAGTTGTCATGTTTCATTTCCATCCGCAGAAGCATTCATCTGTAACGCACAAGCACAACTGGATGAGAGGAATTTCTAGTCATGTTCTGGGATTGGTAATCCTGTAACCAGAAGGACAAGGAGGCGTCTTTGTGATGCGGCTGTATTTGCTAACGAGCAGTGCAAAATAAGATGCAGATTAGAAAATCATCACGCATAGGTGCCAATAAAACTTCGAGATTTGTGCTTTACTGATTTACCAACTTGACTATGGGGTGGGGACGTTTTTCCTTAAAATACTTTTATTCGGATCGTCACTCGTGCCCTCGCTCGCAGCGAGCTGCAGGTCTTCCCTGTGCAGAGGCACGGGCCAGTAGCGTCGGACGACTTGCTGGTAGAAAATTGTCTGCTGTGCATTGCAAATATGTCTGGAAGACTGCGAGAAGAATGACATGCATCATCTTGCGGAGCAGGACCACGGGCATTGTCATGATTTTTGTCTGGAATGCACACAGAAGAAGCATCACAGATTTTGCGAGACCTAGACCTTCCTTATGCATATTCCACATGAGATTCAGAGGACTAAGCACATTCGCCGTCTGCTTAGAAGCAAGAAGCTGGAAAGTTTTTGTTTTGGCGTGCAAGCAAATGCATCAAAGCAGATTTTTAGTTATCGTGGAGATCTCACATGACAAGCGGCATTTTTTTCTTTCCAGACCCAGACAAATTTGCCCGTCATATCTGTTTGGCGCTGTCGAATTCGTAGGTCCACGGCTTCTATCCTGTGCAAAAGTATCGTGCTCGTACTAAGTAATTGCAAATATCATGCATGACAAAATTTGTGATGCAATTTTTCCTAGTACGATGCTTTTCCTTTTGCAATTCATAGCTTCAGCAACGGCATGGGACGCTCCTTCTGGTAGCACGAATTTTTCAGCACGTAGTAGGTTTCCATATGGGATTCTCAAGCGTTATCTTCTCGGCTGCTCCAACATGATTTGCTATACGAAATTACCCCTCGCATCTTCTTCTACATGATCAAGCTACTCGGCGCGACAAATTTCCGAAGCGCTGAGCAGCCTGAAAATCTGCGCCAAAAAATTATCTGTAATGTAGGACGCGCAAGGTATCGCTTTATTATTCCCTTTTGCAGCTATTCTTGCACTCGCAAATCGTGTAACAGTTGAGAATGTCACGTTTGAGAGTCCCATATTCCAAACCGCGGCCTTTCACGTACACTTGCTCTCTCCTCCAGTTGCCGGGCAGGATTTCCTCGCCGAAAATTTGGTCCGGATGAGAAGAATCATTTTGGCCTTGATCTGGAATTTCACACGAGTGGGTAGAATCGGTGTCGACGCTGCTCGTGTATGCAGGGCAAATGTTATGTCTGGGTCCGTTGGAAAGTCGGTCGTAGGTTTGTCATGCAGGTTTCCCATGCCCCATGATGAGGTCTAAAATTCGAAGCCTTGCAAGACAGACTCTGATGTGAGGGCTTTGGCTTCGTCATGCTTGGTGTCCTGCGCGAGACATTGTCTTCCAACTTGCTCAAAAATAGGTAGCAACTTTTGGCATATCTTTATCGTCATACAACACAGATGTTTGTTTGCACGGTCCAGAGTTAGCATGACAAGGTGCAGTGTTCCAGACCCAGATGACATATTTGCAATCCATATCGTGCTTCCATCCGGGGAGGAGGAGGAGGAGGAAGCGAGGATCCGCGGTCCCTCTGGCACGGGCGGATTCCACTGCGTTTTCTTCGTCGCGGAGTGCCAGTAATACACCTTCCCGCATCAAATCGTAAAAATGTATGGGTCTGGAAGAATGGAACTTGTCATGCTGTTTTTAGACACTAAAAAATTTGTATTGCATGCCCAGCCAGAGAGGCGCCCTTTGTGCTACACGGACAGGGCATTTCTCATGCGGAAAGTGCATCGGGAAGCCCTCTAAAAGTCTGCGATGCTAGGTCATGCAATACAGGCATCATGGGTCATGAGAAATATGCATGACAAATCTTGCATTCTTCCAGACCCAGACATTTTCGCATTTGATATCCCGCTCTTCTCGTCGACGATCGAGCGCCACGGATGACACCGTAACTTTGGCAATGGCTGGCTCTGGCGCTGACGCTATCCTATGTAAAAGCAACGTCCCCACCTCGACCCCTGCGTCAAGATGAGAACAACGCTCTACTTGCAGCACAAACCTGGAAGTTTTGGGACGAGTCACGCGTGACCTGTTGCAGTCTGTAGTGTAAATCAGGTTCTCGTTCTTTGCAAGGGCAGCCACATGACAATAAGGCCCTCCGCTTATCCTCTTCGACTTTGTAGCATTACAAAGGCCATCTTCAAAACACGACTACAAATATCGTTTGTAATGGGGATGCGCACTAGATGCCATTCTGCATGAGAACGTTGGGCAGGCGGGGACGTTTCTTGACGTGATAGATGCTCGCGAAGGTCTTCTGTGGCACCGGATCTTGTTGTTGCTCCGCCGGCTCCCGTATGTGTATCAAGTGCAAATATGTCTACTGGCTCTGGAAAGTTGGATGTAGTACGAACTAGATCGTGTTGAAGGATAGTCACTTTCCTGCTTCTCTGCAATCCACAGCCAAGCATCACAAGTTTTAGAGCCGCTACGTGCTCGGTATTTGCTATTTTTGCATGCAACAAAAAAGATCGCAAATTCGTGGATATGTATCACAACCGCTACATCAGCCATGCATGTCAAGTGAAACAAGGTGACAAATATGCAATCTGAATCTTCCACCAGGAGACCTATACGTGTATTGCAAAAATCCATATTCCGTTGCAGAATTTACCGAGCAGGTTTTTGTCGATTTTGCCGAGTTGTCTTGGTGTGAAGATGCCGACCCCGCGACCGTATACAATGGAAAAGTATCGATATCGTACGTTCTACAAATCGCATGGGCAAAAATTTTCTTAGGAAGAATAAGAAAGCCAAAATTTTCATGAAGATTAAGGAAAAAAAGCAGGAGATCTGGCATGCTAGACCACTGGCATTTATGATTATTACAATTGCGATACTAGTTTTGCAGGGGATAGGCGACCGCACCGTGCAACTTCGCTGCTCCAGCTTTCATTTTCGAAGCTTCGAAGTCGTATGGCGCCGGTATCAAAGTGAAAAATGCCCCCTCCCCATATCAAAACGGAAATCTGTGATGCGGGATTTGTGTACACAAATCCAATCTGTCTAGCAGTAGAGGACTGCAGGCAGATGCAGTGCCTGAGCAGGGGCGTTTTGCTGTAGGCGCCTAGCAAGGCAGGCGCATCGTCTGTAGGCGATATAGCATTACAAAGTGCCTGCCAAACGCGCCTGATTCTCTGTCTTTGCCCTCTTGCAATACATGGACGATTTGTGGTCACAAATCAGCATCACAAATTTTCAGTGGTGCCTCCTTTTGGTATGGGGAGGGGGGATTTTTCCTCACAGTAGCCGGTTCCTCGATGGCGGCGATTCGCTGGTAGTACAAACTGTGTGTGTTCGGCGACCAGGCGTAGGTCCAGCCGTTTTCGAGGCGGAAGGGCTTCTCACTTTGTTGACAGAGGTTGTTGAACACGTAGGCGGTTTTTGTCTCCGTCCGCGCCCCAACGCTGCTGTGGGAAGAACTAGACGAGGAGCTGGAGGATAGAAGCGATGAGGAGCTGCTTGCTCTGCTTATCACTCCACCGTTGCCTCCTGCAGCGAGTGGACCAGATGCCATCCACCCTTCCGGCAAGGGCACCGACCTGGGCGCAGGTTTCGTACTTGGATTCACCCAGTCGGTGACGTTATTGCGGACGTTCCAGTAGTACGTACGGTTGCTCGCCTCGTGCCGGATCTCTCGCCACTCGTGGCAGGAAGGAAGAAGTTCACCGTATTGGAAAGAAAAATTTCCCCTCCCCATTTATTGAAAAGGTGGGTTATTTCCGAAAATTTGCGTTGCTGATTTGTGTTCACAAATCCCACAAATCAGGTTTGTCTTGCAAGAAGACAAGCGCAGAGGGTTCCCCTCCATTATGGAAGGGATTTGGCATGCTGTTGGGCCAGTTGGAGGGCAGCCGTTTGCCGTGCTAAACAACTAGACCCAGACGCCACTATCTAGGCGGAGGATCTGGCCGCAATACCTTACAGCAAGACAGAGCGCAATTGTGTAAGTACGCGAATTCAGCATCAGGAACTTTGTTTTGATATGGGGAGGGGGGATTTTTGTCCTTGATAGACCGTCTCCAGTTTCCGGCGGGAGTTCCTCCTCGCGTCGTGAGGACCGGCGTTCGTGCTCCAACACCTCGCTGGACATGGTTTGTGTGTTGTGCTTTTCCTTTTTCTGATAATTTCACTAAGTAAAGAAAAATTTTTTCTACAGGAGAATCTACATCCTCGAACGTTTCAGTATCATTGACGGCACAGCCGCACCCGCATGTCAAGCTGCTTTCGTGCTTGCTGTGTCTGCTAGGTTAATGACATCAAGGAAAAACGACCTCCGAAGACAAGTGCCCCTCTTCTGCACTCGCAGTTTATGTGCAAAATCAAATACTCGACGTCCTTACCTTCCCAGAAACATCATGTCCTAGCCCGATAGTAAGAAGCTCAGCCTGCTGCTGTTGACGTTCTTCCAATAAAACCAGAAACCCTTCTACGAATAGATATCGACTCCGATTTCCACCCCCTCCCGTCACTTTTAAGTGTAGTTAACGTAAACGAGCCTTCACGAATGAAAATGATGGAAGGTGGGCGGTAGTACCATTTTTGAGCAGAAGCGCTTCCGTTATAATGACAGACGCACGCCGGCCCCCGCCACCGGCGCTCCTGCATGCGCAGCGCCTTCAGCTGCGCACGCGAGAAAGGCCGGCGCGCAGGAGGCAAGCATTCTAACAACATCATACTACGGCTGCATGAAAAGGATCGGCAGCACCAGTGACAACCCCTCAACCCAACCAAGCCACCGGCTGCAGTGCGACCGCACAAAACACAGCTGACCACACCAGCGAAAACCCAGCACGGAATGACGACCAAAAGGAGCACTAAATGCCGCCCGGGTAGGAGCGCGCGCGGCAGCGCGCGCCCAGCAATCCATACCTTTGTCCACGGTCTCAGATCGCAATGCGGGCGTTCTCGGATTGCCTCCTCCCAAAACCGATCCAGCCAAATTCGAACGGAATCCGAACAAATTCCAGCTGAACCCCATCCGATTTCTAATTCTATCCGAATTCCGCTTCCATAATATAGGAACGAAACTCGAATAAGGATGTACTTAATATTATGCGCAATTCAATATTGCCCGACGTCCCAGCTGCATCCTCAGAGCCATCGCGTCAAAGCCCGATACTAAAAAAGTCCGGCTGGTGGTGCTGGTGACTTCCTAAAACGCGTCAACGAATACCGATTTTCGATTCCCACGACCTTCTCCCCTCACTTCTGACTGTGGTCTTCGTAAGCGAAGCTGCAATAAAGAAGAGGCGAGGGAAAAGACAACGCCGTCTTTTCGACAGTTTATACAACTATGCTGCTTTGTTTCGTATGTGCCCGGTAATACGAAAAATATAGAATTCCAGACGGAAGCCGAAGCGAAAATGTGTGCTGTCTGTGAGTGCGTTTATCTTCATACCATTTCATCTACGGCCCCAGAATAGTGAGACTTTGCATCGTCCATGTACCACCGACGCACGGCACCATGCCCAACCCATTCAATGACACCGATACTTTACAAAACTGCTCAAGGAGCTGATGCCGTTTGCAAGTACCGACATGACATAGCACGAGCAGAAGATTGCTCATCGGAATACAAGCAGGGACAAATCAAACTAGTCCCGACGTGGTAGATTAATGATGGAACAGCTGCAGGGCAGGTGCTCTTACGCCAGAACAGGGCTGTTACTGTTAGTAGCAGCGATACTTTGTTTCCACCACAGCAAAAGGTAAAGCAAAGACTTTACGCGGTCCGTATAGGTCATACTCATATTAGCGACAGGCTGCGTATACTAGTATTTTTGGAAATTGATGCAAAAAAAACGAGAAAAAAGCTCGTGAGCGTTTAAACATATTTCGTTCATCGGCGCCTTGGGCTTCGAAATCCGCTCTACGTCCTCATTGTCCCGTTCTCGCCTGGAACATTGTGAGGGAAAGTCGCTAAAACAAATCTGCTGCAAACGTAACCGTTGAAAAAAAAAAAATCAATGACAGGGGGCAAGATGACGCTACTGCATCACCTGCATTCGCTCTCGCTTCCTGTATCCATTGCGCGAGTACTAGGTACGACGCTGATAGGCTGTCTCTGCCCAGGAAGATGAGCAGACTTGTAATCATACACAGGGACGAAGCAAATAACTGGAATGTGAGCACTTTGGCTGGGCTTTGCTCGACAGCGCTCAAAGGTGGCACCACTCCACTGCGACAGGCGCCACTCGTTTTTCGCAAAGAAACCATAACGACCGCGAATCTTCATGCAGCTGCTACAGCAACTGCGCCGCGACGCGTCTTGCTTTGTTCTGCTATTGTATATTCGCCCACTTGCGTCCAAAAATGCCTTCGCGCCACCCCCGAAGGGATGAAGCTCTTTTCCTAAGCAGGCGTCTTCATTGCCCTGTTGTTCTACTTTTCTCTATGGTGCCCCTCGGTGCCTTCCGTGCTGCGGTGCCGCCGCGCTGCTGCTGCTTGTTGACGCTATCGATTCATCGCTAGAGTCATGATGCTTTATCGTTTGGGTACTTTCTTCGGAGATAGAATGAGCACCATTCGCGATCATCTCCCGAAGTTGACCGGGCAACGTGGGGTCGTCGATTTTTGTCATCTCGTCCGTGTACAAGTCAGTGCTGAGATGAGTCGCTATCTTGACCAGCCTCGTGTCAGCTGGCTCATGCTCGACCATCTCCGGCTTCGGATTGTGATACCGTTCGAGGTAGTGGGATGGTGATGTCGGGTTGTCGTTGTGTTTCATCTCTACGAGCCCGAAAAATTGCTGCAACACAAACCGAGTGTACATCTTGAGTTGCTCTCTTTCCTGGAATGCGTCGTGCTTGCTGTCGTGGTGCTTCTGGGGTGCTCCCCAGTACACCTGGTACGAGGGGGCCTCGCGCTCATAATCAACTTCGCTCTCTACGACGAGATTCTGCCGCACATCGTCAGCCTCACCAAGCAGGAGGAGGCCCAAACGGGAGCGCAGACGCAAGAGCGTTCTGGTATAGTCCGGCAGGACTGCGTGTATGGTCGGAAAATTGCAAAATGTTTCATGCCTATATTTATAGTACTTGTACTAGCTAGCACGGTCGCGCCGTGCCAGTTTGATTATGGTGCGGATTTGATCGCGAAGCCGCGCGATTTCTAGCATCAAAAAAACGAGGCCCCAACCTTGAACAGCTGCGAAATAGCAGCAGCCCACGCGGCCGAGTTATATTTGCGCGGCCACTGACAACGAAAAAAATTCTCGCGGAAATCGGCTATATAGGCGATTTTTGTGGGGTGTGTTTGCTTGTTGTAGCTGCACGACAATGACCGGGCCTGCCAGCGAACAACACTGGCCAAATGCCAATAGCGCCATTGATGAACCAACTCCCGATCCTGCTGCTCGGAACTATAAGCGTGCTCATGCTTCGCTCGTGTGTAACGGCGAAGGACATCAGCGGTAAGAGCACAGGGCGAGCACGTCCCGCGAGGTCGTCCTCCACACATCTAGGAAACGCTCGCACGAACGTGGAGTGTCCGAGTCAAGCGCTCCCGGATCTCCGATGCGATGCGACAGTGTGAAGGCGAGCTGGCAAGGCCGCGCGTCAGGTCGGAAGCAGCATCATTTCAATTCGAGGCGATCGCGGTTCTTAGTCTTTACAGTTGCACTCTGTGACCGCGCTTTGTTCCTTGTGCACCACCTCGTCGCTCTGTGCATAGTCACGCCCTCGCAACTGTTCTTAGCTGAGGCCCAGCGGGGCGGTCCATGTAGTCAAGTCAAGCAGACGTCGGGAAGAGTGCATGCAATCTGTGGACGAGGTGCGGTCGTGAGTAGTGCACGCCTTTTGCAATGATTTCGAGGCGCGCGCACTGCTTCCCACTAAGCGCGCACAAGCGCTCCAGTCTCAGGATCTTTTGGACACGAACAGCAACGCACGCGCGTGCTGGCCTCGAATCAATACCGCCTCGCTATCACAGGGATGGGCGGGCGGGTGACTCAACGCACGAACCATAGGGCTACCCGAGTGACCTTCGCGGTCACTGGGACACTATTTGACTTTCACGCTTATCAGCTGCGCGGGTGTCGCAATTCATCAGCTCGAGTCGCGTCTGTTAGCGACTCTTTACGATCTGAATGAACGCGAGAAAGAGGATGACAAGTATCCAACTTCTTGCATTCGTAGGCACTATCAGCACCCCTCACGGTCCGCAAATAGTGCAAAGCTCCCGCACCAACTCCGGGGCGACTCAATATCAGCCGCCGCGTGCTAGTAGCACACACGCAGGCGAGAAAGTGGCTACATATCCAAAAAGTTGAGCATTTAGATCCAACCAGCCACCCCCCGGCGGAGGCCGCCGGGGAGGGAGGCTGTTCGGGGGAGGTGTGCCGGTGGGTCAGGTGGGGCCAAGGGTAGCGCGCCGCTGCGTAGCCATAAAGGCAGTCGGGGCCGCGCCGGCCGCTCTGAGGGGTTTGGCCCAGAAAGCGCAGCGCACACGCGCAGCGATACCGCGGCGGCCTGCGTTCTTTGTTTCCGAAAAAAGCAGCGCCCGGGGCCGGAGCTTGATGGCGGCCTTTCTTGGAGGGGTAGCCTGTTGGAGGCGTGCGCCCTGAACAAGAGGGCGGAGCGCCTCCAAAGAGTAGCGAGCTGGAATAAGCTTAAATGGCGAGCACGCCGCGGGGCTCGCAAGTGCGTGCGAAATAGACAACGGGCACAGCAAGACTGATTTTCGCTACTTTGGCTGCAAGCACGTCCACGGCGCTACAAAGACGCCGCACCTGTTGCCCGCGCGCGGGCGTTGTGTGAAGTTGCGGCCACCCTAGGTGGCCGCCTACGTTAAGGCGTGGCGCCGCGCCCCCCCCCCGCCCGGGGGACGCAGAGCGGCGCGCTCACTTTGAACAGCCGCCCCGGTCTGTAGAGAGTCAAAAGATCTGCAGGCCATAAGCTTTAGGCCCCTGCTGGTTTCGCTCCTACTTTAAGACGCAGGCACTGCGCGCAGGCGGGCGAACTGCATTGGGGGGGCCGGCGGTTCCGGAAGAGGTTCCGGAAGAGGTTCCGGGAGAGGGTCGAGGAGAGGGTCGGGGAGAGGGTCGGGGAGAGGGTCGGGGAGAGGGTCGGGGAGAGGGTCGGGGAGAGGGTCGGGGAGAGGGTCGGGGAGAGGGTCAGAGAGGTTCCGGGAGAGGTTCGGAGAGGGTCCCGGAGAGGGTCCTGGAGAGGGTCGGAGAGGTCCCGAGAGGGCCCGCCGAGAGGTAAAATAGAGGGCCCCGGAGAGGGTCGGGGTAGAGGGTCACCCTATACTACGCGCCCTCTCTGACCCTCTCGACCCTCTCCCCCTACCCTCTATTTTACCTCTGTCCACCCTCTACCTACCCTCTTCGGGCGTATAGCGCCGCTATACGGGCCGACGTACTACCCACCCGCGCCCTACCCTCTCCTTTACCTCTCGCCTTACCTCTCCCCGACCCTCTATTTTTTCCCGACCCTCTACTTTACCTCTACGCAGGCAACCTCTCCCCACACTCTACCGGAACCTCTCCGGCCCCGTTTTCTTCCGTGTGTAGTATAATAATAGCGGCAAAGATTTTTTCGCTCCTAAGGAAGCTCCTAAGGAAGCTTCCTTACGCAGGGCGTCTCCTAAGAGGGCGCGCTAAGAAAAAGCCTGAAGCGAAATTATCTTAAGGCGTCCCCGCTTAAGAAGGTACGCCTTTAGGCGTTCCCGCTTAAGGCGTTCTCGCTTAAGGGAGCTCCTGAGGGCTCCTTAGGAGCTTCCTTAGGAGCTTCCTAAGGAGCGCAAAGCTGGCAAAGCAAACCAAAGCAAAAGAAAGCAAAGCGCAAGGCGAAAAGGCAAAAGCAACGCCAAAAACAAAAAGCAAAGCGCCTTAAGGGGCTTCCTAAGGGCCTTCCTAAGGGGCTTGCTAAGGAGCTGCCTTAAGGTAGGACGCAGCCCGTAAGGCCTAGGCGCTAGCTTAAAGGGGAGGGCAGGCACGGCGCAAGCGAAAAAGCAAAGCAAAAAGCGAACAGGCAAGGCATCGCAAAAACCAAAGCGGGCGCAAGGCCCCACGTCTTAAGGGCCTACGCCTTCGGAGGCTTCTTGCGGAGCTTTCTCAGGGCGGCGGAGAGATTTCGTTAAGAGCTTGGCTGCTGCGAGCGGGTTTTGGTCTCTGGTTGTGGTTGCCGTTGGTTGCGACTTTGCCAAAGTCGCAACCCGAAAAAAACCAAAGGAAGCGCCAAAAGCAAAGCGCCAAAAGCAAAGCGCCAAAAGCAAAGCGCCAGAAGCAAAGCGCTGAAAGCAAAGCGCGAAAAAGAAGAGCGCAAACAGCAAGGCGGCAAAAAAGCAAAGCGCCAAAAGCAAAGCGAAAAAGCAAAGCGAAAAAGCAAAGCGAAAAAGCAAAGCAAAGCGAAAAAGCAAAGCGAAAAAGCAAAGCGAAAAAGCAAAGCGAAAAAGCAAAGCGCCAAAAACCAAAGCGCCAAAAATCAAAGCGCCAAAAGCAAAGCGCCGAAAGCAAAGCGCCAAAAGCAAAGCGCGAAAAAGCAGAGCGCCAACAACAAAGCGCCAAAAGCAAAGCGCGAAAAAGCAGAGCGCCAACAGCAAAGCGCCAAAAACCAAAGCGGAAAAAGCAAAGCGCATAAACCAAAGCGAAAGGGTGCGAGCGGCTACGCCGGGCTTAAAGCCTTAAGGCCCCACGTCTTCAGGACCTACGCCTTCAGAGGCTTCCTCAGGAGCTTCCTTAGGAGCTTTCTTAAGGATCTAGCCCTTGAGGCCTGGCCTTTAAAATCTGAGAGGCGGCACAGCGAAAGGAAAAGCAAAACGCAAAGCAATGGCAAACGAAAAGCAAAACGAGAAGCAAAGCGAGAAGCAAAGCGAGAAGCAAAGCGAAAAGCAAAGCGAGAAGCAAAGCGAGAAGCAAAGCAAGAAGCAAAGCAAGAAACAAAACAAAACAAAGCAAAACAAAACAAAGCAAAGCAAAGCAAAACAAAACAAAGCGCAAGGCGAAAAGGCAAAACGCCGAAAACAAAGCGGCACGAAAAAGCAAAACGCCAAAAACAAAAGCACGAGAAAGCAAACCGCGACAAGGCAAAGCATCAAAAAGGCGAGCGCCAAAAAGCTCAGCACCAAAAAGCAAAGCGCAAAAAGGCAAAGCGGGAGCAAAGCTCTGAGCGGCCCCGTTTTGTGGCCCCATGTCTTCAGGGTGTATGCCTTAAGCGGCCTCCTAAGGAGCTTCCTTAGGAGCTTTCTTAAGGGCCTAGCCCTTAAGGCCTACGCGTTTAAAGCTGAGAGCCGGCACAGGAAAAATAAAAAAGCAAAGCGGAACGAAAATAAAAGCAAAGCGCGAAAAAGCAAAGCGCCACCCATCCAGAAAGCAAATCGCGACAGAGCAAAGCGCCAAAAAGGGGGGCGCTTAAAAGCAAAAAGCGAAAAGGCCAACGCACTAGCGCAAAAACCAAAGCGGCCGGCGGCGATCTAAACGGGTGCGCTTTAAGGCCCCACGTCTTAAGGGCCTACGCCTTCGGGGGCTTCTTTGGGCGCAAGCTTTCTCAGGGCTGGCGAGCGATTTCGTTAAGAGCCTGGCTGCTGCGAGCGGGCTTTGGTGTAGTTGCGAGCTCGCCAAACTCGCAACCCGGGCGGTCGGAAGGCGGCGCGGCTTTCGGACCTGCGTCCCGATCTGCCTCTCCTTCTTACGCTACGCGTTCTCCTGCTACTAGCGATTTACTAATTTCAAAAAATGTCGCACGTGGTTGACGAAAAACGTGACTGCGCGACGGCTGCGCAAGCAAAACGCCGCCAAGCAAAGCCAGAAGCGAAAGCAAAAGAATCCAAGGAAGCGCGAAAAAGCAAAACGAAAAAGCAAAGCGAGAAGAAAAGCGAGCAAGCAAAGCGAAAAAGCAAAGCGAACAGGCAAAGCGGGCAAGCAAAGCGGGCAAGAAAAGCGAACAAGCAAAGCGCGCAAACAGAGCGAAAAAGCAAAGCGAAAAAGCAGAGCGAAAAACAAAGCGAAAAAGCAAAGCGAAAAAAGCGAAGCGAAAAAAGCAAGGCGAAAAAGGCAGAGCGAATATACGCAAAGCGAAAAAGGCAAAGCGAAAAAGGCAAAGCGGAAAAAGAAAAGCGAAAAAATCAAAGCAAACAAAGCGAAGCGAAAAAAGCAAAGCAAACAAAGCGAAGCGAAAAAGGCAAGGCGGAAAAAGCAAAGCAGACAAAGCGAAGCGAAAAAAGCAAAGCGGAAAAAGCAAAGCGAGAAAAACAGGGCGAAGGCTGCGCAGAGCGAGGCTGCGCAAAGCAAAGCAAGGCTGTGCATGAAACACAGGGGGGGCGTCAATTATGTGGCCAACGGCGCGCGCTTGCTTGCCTGTCATCGCCAGGCCTGCCAAAGCCAGCAAAGGCGGAGCGGCCTGCGAAAAGCGCAGCAATTTTGCGCATTTCACAGCCAGCTCCTGCGAAAATAAAAAACGGAGGCGGAGCGGCCCCGACGGGCCCGGGGCCGCGGCTTTTTCGTATTTCCCAGACAGCGCAGCGGACGGGCTGCACTTCTAACGCGGGCCCCCCCCGCGCATTGTCGTTGGCTTTCTCGATTTTGAAAGCGGGGCCGACCACGGGGGCGGGTCGGTCCGGCAGCAGCGAGCCCATAGAAGCGGGGCCCCGATGGCCCCGCTTCCAGGCTCGTAAATATAGTAATTTCTATGCGTTTCTAAATACGCGGCCCATTTTTGGGATATATGCTCACTTTATTTTCGTCCACATAGGCACTCTGAGAACACGGCAAACAGCGATCGGCCTCCCAGTCCGGACTTGGCAGCGGCGCCAAGCCGGGCCGTCGCTTTCTTGAAAAAAATCTACCAGCGCCTGGAGAGCAAAGGCGCCGACTTGGCGCCTGTCGTGCTACCAGCGCCTGTGTTTTGCGAAAATCAGATATGTAGCGGATTTCCCCGAAAAATATTTTTTTCTGTGGGCCGCGCAAATACGACCCCGAGTAGAGTGAGGCGGGGGCTTCCGACTTTCCGCTGCTTTGCCCGCACACACCGACCGCGCTAGGAGCGTGCGCAAAAAGTGCAAAACCGCCAGCAACTGCCGAAAATGCAGCTGGGTTGCTTTTTTTGGCTGCTTGTCTAGCACGGTCAGGCCGTGCTAGGGGGGACGGGAAAAAATGCAAAAATGATCGCCATCGTGCTCACAACACCGACCGACCATGCTAGGGGTAGCTCGTACTTTATAGGTATGAAACTTTTTTACACTTCCCGTCCCTAGCTACGTGGCTGTGTTGCCCACCATACACAACCCCGGCCGCGAGTACACGCGCGGCGTACCAGTGTAGCAGCGCCCCAATACCCTTTCCAGCTTTCAAATTCTCCATGTGCGCTTCCAGGCGGTCTCTTCGAATCAGGCTCAGGTCCACAAGGGCACTCGGGGCGCCCGCTGGGCCGCACCCGTTCAGCGACTTCACACCCAGCAGCCCCTCGGCAGATACACTCATCGAACTAGTAAGAAATTTGTGGACCGCCCGCAGCTCCAGTAGTTCCTTGTCGCGGATGGTTTGTTCGTCGATTTTCTTGAGCAACGCTTTCCCATTCGCAAAGATCGCCCTGGTTTGCTCATCATGATGGTGCTTGCCTTCGTCATTCTTGTGTTCGTCACCCTTCCCCGCCACTTCCTCAAGGACCAAATTCGCCAGCTCGTGAACGTCATGGTGCTTCTTGTGTTCGAACTTGTTTGCAACGTGTCGCGCCACTTTATGCCATTCGCGTTCAACGAGGCTGCACGCTATGTGTTGAATTCGCTGCCACGTCTCCCGGCCCGCAATAAGTACTCCAGCGAGCCTCTCCGCCGTTATGCGGGCTCGCTTGTGGGTAGGGTGCTCCCCCCCCCTTTTCTTCGCCTGCTTCACGCTCTGCGCGACAAAGTGTTCGACTTCTTTTGGGAGCGAAGGGTCGGCCTCGTTTTCGATGCTTTTTCTGAGCCCCTCAGCTAACGCCGCGGCCGCACCTGGTCCCCGGCTCTTTTCCCAGAGCTGTGCGAAGTTGGAAAACATCTCCTCGACGTCGTCGACGTCGGTCGCGCTGAAGCCCAGCAGGGGCCTGTTAATCTATGGACGGACAGTCGCGCGCTGCGGCACCATCGCGATGTTGCTTATGATCCACAAGCGCACTCGCTTCGTACCGGGAACCGCGCGCAATCGCGACACAACGGGCACCGATGTCGAGCGGGGTCCGTACGGGCGACACATGGCGCCGAAGGAATGGCTTTACACACAGGCGACAAAGAAAGTCGCTGCCGCCACGCCGCCTGGCCGGCCCCCCAAGCGAGCCCAGACAATTTACAACGCGGGCCATCTATTGCATCTAACTAACCAGATGTGGGGGGAGGGCGGGCGCGGCCAGGCAAGCTGCTGGGCGCAAACCCCAAAGGAAGGCGGCGCCCCCAGTATCAAACTAGCTGCAAGAACCGGCGCAACACCAACCACAGGCACACCGATGGAGACTGCCAATTACTGAGTCACGCTACCCCTAACAGGTGGGCGACCGGCTGCGCCTACGCCTCGCGGAGCTGCTGCAACACCGACGCCGCTGCAACGCCTCGCGCGCGGCCAGCGGCAACAGGCAGCCCTCGGCCCCCGCCCCGCCCGAGCCTGGAGGCCCTCTGTGTGAGTGCGAGGAGTGCCCGCGGCCTGCGCAGACAATTCCCAGAACAAGGCAGGGGGGGCGCTGCGTTCCTGCGTGTGATCTTCCGCTGGCTGGATGCGTTCTGCCTAGCAGCCAGGCCGCTGCGGCCGGGCGCGCGGGCGGTGAAGGGCCGGCGGCAGATTGGTCGCACTAGCTTCCTTTCGCACCTCCTTCGGTGAGCGATGCCGCTTGGGCGGTGGGAGGCTTCAAGCTGCGCGTCGGCTCTACCTAGGCACGGCTGCCGGGCAAGCATGGGGCCGAAGACGCCCGGCGCCTGGCGCTGGCTCGCTGCGCGGCGAGCGCAGGCCCGCCAATTTGAACAACCGGGCCCCGCGTCTTTTTCCTCGCCAAGTTTTGCAATCCGGCCGACGAAAGGGCTGCAGCGGGGGCGCTTGCACGAGGAGCGGAGCACCGGCATCGCGGCTGCGTGTGCCTTCGATCAGGGAGATGGCGAAACGCGAGGGCGCCACGCGGGACCCAGACAGTGGCTGCGCGCATGCTACCAAAGAACCTGCCGGGCCTGCTAGCTAAGGCGAGGGCGCGGGCGGGGGGCGCTTTCCCGTTGCTGGGCACGCTAGGAAACAAGGTGTCGGCTTCCTTCACATGCGGGCGCGCGCAGCAGAAATAAAAGCGCGCGGGCACAGAGCCCAGGGACGGCAGCACTTTAATCACAGGCAGCGACGGCGTGGGCGCGGAGGGGGCGGGCCTTCTCTCTGCCGGCCCTGCCTGCGCGGTCGCTCGCAAAAAGTTTCGCGGCCGGCGACGGCGGCTCTGGTGACACTTGACGCCCCGCCCTTCTTTAAAGTTTAAAGGGAAGCAGGGCCACTGCGCCGCGGCCTTTTGAAGCTCGGCCTGGGATACAACGCCCAACGCCGTCAAACATTTTAGAAACGCCCGCCAATTCTTAGGCTTGCGGACTAAGCACTTCCGATGCGGAGTGGCGCAAACGCGACGAGCCGCGCAGGCCTCTATCCGCGTGCGCGGGTGCAACACGCGCAACGCCTGCGACACGAGGAAAAGGCTGCGGCCTGTCAACCACTGGAAGTGGGTGCGTTGCCGGTGGCGGCGCGATGATACCAAGACCCACAAACGACGCCCCATCTTCGTGATTAGTAGAAGTCGCACGCTTTTTGCTGTGTTTCGCGCTCATGAGTGAACACTTTCCGCAGATTGGCGAAGTCCCGATGGTGCCGCAGCAATAACATTGTGTCCACGCGTAACCCTTTATGAAAATAATCCCACGCGTGACGATCAAGCTCCGCGTCCGCGGCGGCGCCCGCCGCTTTATCTTTTCCAAAATACATGGCGCGCTTCTTGAAGATGTCGGCCTATGAGGGCGCACTCGGCAAAAATTGACAGACCCCCCCGACGGATGGCTTTAACCCGCCCTGTCAATGACTTTAGCCAAAAATGGCCATAGCAAACCAATGCGCCACCGGGCGCCTGGTTGTTGTCCGTCCGAGACACCGAGAACGGGATCCGAGTCCGACCTCGAACGCGTCGCCCGATGGGCGCCAAAATGTGGGCGCGGCGTTGTCAGACCGACAAAGGCGCGCAGGATGAAGAGAGTGAGGCGGGGCGGCGCCGGCACCTCGACCACGAAAAACAACCGCGCCAAACCTCCGCAAGGCTCCTCGGAAACCTTTACAGGGACAGGCTGTGGGCCGTAGAGCGCGCGCCGCCCTTTGATCATTGGCGCCCCCGATGCTGCAAGCAAAGCATTCCAAACAAAACGAGAGCAGCTCTTCTGCGTGCGGACGCAGCGCGCGGCCTCATTAAAGTAAGGCATCACGCCCGCGGCGGGGGGTCGCGGCGTGTTTCCTTTTTGATTGCATGCGCGGGCACGCGCCGGCAGCCCTCGGGATAATTAATGAAAATAAACGCCGCGAACGCCGGCGCGCAAGACGGGGCCAGCAAGCAAAAAGGGCGCCGCCAGCTGTGTAGCAACCCTCCACCAGTGCGGGGCTTTCGGCCCGTGCAGCCGAAGCGCATTGATTCCATCCGAAGGAAGGCCGCCCGGCCTGGCGCCTTGGGCAAGGGCCTCCGCGCTTTTTTCAAAAAAAAAAGCCGGGCGCCTTTTTCTCCCGCACACCAACAGCCAAGGTCTGCCATGTCCTGAAACGCAGCAGGCGGAACCTTCCGCCGGCCGGCGGGCCGGCGAAGGAGTTGGTCGCCCAGGGGTGTTGGGCGCCGATGCTTTTTCCAGGCCCGCCCTCTTAATCCCCGGGCCAGAGCCACGACCAACACACCCGACGGAGGGCGCTGGCCATAGATAGTAAGTCTACTAGAGCGAAGCCACGCAGCGCCGGCGGGCGTGCGCAAGAGAGGGAGGCGGCCCGGCCACATCTCACGACACTCACTGACGCCCGTCGTCGGCCCCAGGCGTTGGCCCCACGGTCACTCCCTTCGTTTCGGGAACCAGGTGGGCCGCCCGAAACACTTCGCAAGCACCCTGCAAGCGCAGCGCGGGGAGTTGGAGCGCACCCCGCTGGCCGACGAAAGGCGCGCACCCCAATTATGCCAGCAAGCCCCCGGCCCAATGGGGCCCCGGCCATGCTTCTGCTTGTTGCAATCCAAATAACAAGAGCCCAATCCGCACACCGGCCGAAACCAATGCAAGGGGTCCGGGTATCTAAGTTTGCTTGCTTCCATGCTAGGTAGCCCCCGGGCCCGAGGCGAACCCGGGCGGGGCCGCCGCAAAAGCAACGCAAGGGCGGGCGCGCCGCGGGGCGGGCAACACAGACGGGGGCCCGCCGGCGGATGCGGTATTCACGCACCATGAGCCGACCGCTTCTCGGCGCGCGCCCGGGACGGGCGCCCGCTATTTGCGGCGGGCCACCAGTCCAATCAACCTCCCGCCCCGCCCGATCGAAACAAAAGGCGCGGCCGGGCGCGCGGGGGCCAAAGCGCCGGGTGAAGTGCCCTGCTGGGGCAGGTCCAACGAGCCAACGCTAGAAAGGAAGCGCGCGCTCAGGTCGGAGAATCGGCCGCGCGAGCGGGGGGGCAGGCGCGGGAAGTAGGCGGCGGGCGCCGATGATACCGCCAGGCACCCATCCGGCCCCCCGCCCGGCCGCGAAGCCGCCGGGCGCGTTCGGGGCTTCCAGCCAATCCAACCACCGCCCAGAGCAACGGCTGCGGGCCTGCCCACCACGGGCTTGGGTTTGGGCGGGGCATGGATGGGGGGTTGATAGGAAAGAGGGAGGCTGGCACAGTGCGCGCGCGCGCGCGCCATCGCTTGAGCCTAATTGCCCCGCCGCTTTTGTCCAGGCCGCCGCCCAACGCGCAAAACAGGAAGGGGGCCAACCTTCAAAAACCAAAAAAGCTGCGGAGGCGGCCGCCAACTTGGGGCCACAAAACGGCCGCCGGGAATGGCTTTGCCCCAACACCCAGAGCGGGCCCGGGGTGCCATGGGATTACGGCTTCCGGAGCGAAGCGTTCCGGGCGGCGGCTGAAAGCCGGCTGCGAGCAGCCTCGGGGAAACCGGTGGAGCTCCTCCAGCAAAATTGAGGACGGCCCCGGAGGTCTGCATGCAAGTTCCAGGGACAGGAGGCCAAAGGCACAAAAAAAGCCCGGGCCGGCAAACGGGGGGGGGGGCTGGGCCACCAGAAACAAAAAACCCGGGCTCGCACGCTCGCCCGGGGGGCGCGGGTGGCGTAGGAGGTAGGCGCATCAAAAGAAGCGCGCCGAAGCAGGCCCGCCCGCCCGCCGATGCCACGACTGAAAAGGAACGATCCATCGCAGCGGCCGCAAAGGCAGCAAAGAGGGGCCAGGCCGCTACCACATTGCCCTGCCGCAGCGCCGGGCGCCGCTTCCATCTGTTCGCCGGCCCCAATCAAAGGGGCCACAGGCGGCTTCCCCCGGCCGATCGTTTTCCTATATTGATTCGCCCCAGCTAATGCGCACGGACGGGCGGGCATCAGCGGAGCGGGCCTTCAAAGAGGAGGGCGCCCGGGCCAAAATAAAACAAAAAAACGGGCGGCCGGCCGCCGGCGGGCACGCAGGCTTGCCAGCGGGCTCGAACAACCCCCCGCCCCCCGCCCCGATGGGTCGAGCAGGCCAACCAGGCACGGAGGTGGGCTCCTGCTGCTAGGCTTTGCGCAGTCAAAGGAGCCGGCAGGCCGCACAAGATTGCCGGCGCCGCCCGCGGGCGCGCCCGCTGGCGTGCGCGGCGGCCGCGCAAGTAGTCCGGGGCCAACCAATAGAGGGCGCGCGCACTTTCTTACTAAATGGGGCAGACTGGCGCGCGGCCCCATGCCCGAGGCGCTTTGGTTTGCTTGGCGATCCGGGGCCGGCGTGCCTGCCTCCCCCAACCCAATTGGTTCCCCCCGGAGGGCCGACGCGGTGCTTTTGCGGTGCGTTGCACGATCGGCCGGCCGGGACGAGGCCGCCCGGCCGAATGCCAAAAAATAAAGAGAGTCGCCGCGCGGAGGCGGCGCAGGTCATTCGGTCAAAGACTGACAGACAGACCCACACACAGGCCACGGACGTTCGCGTGGATTTCGTGTGGCTGTCCCTGTCGGGTCGGCAAAATAAAATAAAGCGGGCTTGGCGATCAACGGGCGGACGGGCCGGGAGCGAGAGCCATTGGCCTGCCCCAATGGATGCAGGCAAGCAGCAGCCGAAGCGCGCGGCGCGTGCCACGAACTGCCCGCCCATCCCTCCACGCATCCATCCATCCATCTTGACTTGAAGATGGTACGCCCGGGCGCGCAAGTTCCGCACTTCTGATGGTGCGCGTCTGGTGTACACACTTCACTCCCGCCAGCTCCGCACTTCGGATCGGGCAGGGCAGGACTTACTTTTTAGGACTTTAGGCGGTGCGCCCCGGCTATGCATTGCAAAAGTATCGCACTCGTACAAATGCGTTACCAAATATAGCCGCCAAGGCGGGGGTAGTGAGGTCCCGCGGGTTTCGTTTTTTCGACGGAACGGCGCCGGGTCTTTTTGCTCTTTTCAGAGGAGTAACGCTTTCCCGCACACTATGGCCCCACAAGGGCCTCCGCCGGGGTCGGCCCTGTGGGCCCCCCAAATCGGGGCCATAGCGTGCGGGCTGGCTTGCTGCTTTTGGCGGGATTTGCGTCCTTTGGTTTTTTTTGTTGAAAAGCCGCGCCCCTGCCGCCTCCTGAATCGAAACGCTTTCCCGCATGCTATAGCCACCCCAGGGCCCCCACCCATCCCGACTCCATGGGCTCCCAAAATCGGGCCCATAGCATGCGAGTTAGCTTTCAGCTTTTGGCGAGCTTTCCGCTCTTTGTTTTCTTTTTGTTGAAGAGTCGCACTTTTTGGATTGCTCCCCGCATTACAAATGCCCGACTTTGGTGGCCGGCTTTGCGACCTCGGGAAGTCGGCAAAAATGGCGACCATAGCATGCGGATTCGCAGTTTTTTTCGTTATGGTATTTTTTCGGCGCCCCTTTTTGGGCGCCCCAAATCGGCAAAATTAGACGCGCTGTGCGCCTCAGAAGGGCGCTCCTGTGCCGGCTTCCCTGCGAGCGTCGTTTTACCCAGCGGCGACCGATAGAATCCGCTGGCGATTCGGTGCCAGGTCAGCCAGGGCCGCTTGAAAATTGAAATTTTTTTTTGTGCAAAAAGCCCTCCGACCGCTTAGAAACTGCCGGTCGTTTTGCTGTTTGGGTGGCAAAAAAGCTCCCTGGTTAGAACCGTTCGGTGACCTCACTACATACAAATTTGAATTTCCCCAGCATGAGAAATAAAATTTGTCATGCGGATTTACCTTATTAAGAAAAAAATTTGCGGCGCATGAAAGCAATGACTACGAGCACTATACTTCTGCACAGGATGCCGGCCCTCGTAGCTAGTTCGCACTTCTGATGGTGAGACACCACAAAGGCCGGCCGGTTCCGCGCTTCTGATGGTGCTGGCAGCCAGGCTTAGGCCCCGCGCCCACACAATGGCGGCCAGGCACGGGCGCCGCCCCCATCAGTGGCAGCGCCCGCGCGGGCACTCACAAAGGAAAGGCCCGGCTGGCTGATTGCGAGGGAGGCTGGCACGGGCCGGCCGGCGCGGGCCTTCAACGCCACCCATACTTACATATCTCAGACCCCGGCGGGCTGCGCTTTCTAGCCGGGCAACCAGCCGCCTTGGATGGGCAACAGGCTCACATCGCTGCACCTGCGAAAGGCGAAACACGGAAGCCACCGAAACGATGGCAGGCCGCCAGCGCCCAACGCAACACTGGCGCCCCTGGAAGCAGGCGCACGCCGTGCGCGCTGAGTTTCCCGCGGACTCTCCTAAGAAAGACTGGGCGCGCGCAGTCGGGCCCCCCCTCCGCAGCCAGGCTGGGTGGCGGCCCAAAAAGTCTGTCAGGCACCACTTCGCCCCCCCCCCCGCCGACAGAACACCTCCACCGCCTCTCTCCCGAGCCGCGAGAAACAGAGGGCCGCGGGCGGGCTGCCACAAATTGAGCGGCGCGCGGTGGTTTCCGCTATCGCACCTAGAGGCACAGCCCCACCACACGACCCCCAGGCGCGTCGGCAAGAAAATCACTATGATAAATAAATGGGCGCTGCTGGCGAAATTTCATCGATTTCGGCGCTTAAGGGCTGGAAGCGATCAAATTTGGCCAGCGCTTTTTATTTTGTTTTAAGCCAGCGGCCGGGCGCGTTGAATAAAACCATCCGTCCGGGGGGGGGTTAATTCTTGGCTCTATGTACCCGCTTAAGTCCAGGTTGCCGTTTTTCGTACGCGCAGGGATAGGGGTAAACAAAGGCAGGCTGTAGAACTCCCACGACGGAGTTTCCTTTTTCGTTTTCTTGTTGCTTCCGGCTGTATATTTACTGACGGGCAGCTTCAGAGGTGGCGCGAGGAAACCGTGTAGCTTCTTCGCATCTTTATTATCATGATAGAATTGCTGGATAGTCAAGAGCTCGGCGATTCCACCGAGCGGAAGTCTCTTCTTCTCGTCCTCCGGACCGGCCGGCGCACTTTTCATATCTATACCGAGGCCACTCGGCAGTCGTCGGTCCGCAAAGTACAACAGCTCATAAGTGGTCCCGCCAAGTCCGAGGCGGGCGTCCCATTTTGGATCGTCCTGGTGATAGTTGCCGGGGAAAGGCAAAGCAGGGAGGTCTTCATACGACGCGTACGCGAGCTTCCAATCCATCACCCCACTCCCCTGCGGCTCCAACATGGAGAACACTTCCTCGCCTTCGGGCGAATAAAATGAGTCGCCCAAAAACGTGGGCTCGTCGCTAAACTCGGCGTCTGCTAGCACCTCGGTCAAACCAGATGCCATCTTATTGGCTCCATCGATGTAGGCAGCCGCGAAAGTGAGTAGGCCCAACATCATGGACAAAGCGACAAGCGCCAGCTCGACCTTCAGCTTGCCGAGAATTTGCATCGCTGGGTAAGTTGTTCGCGACAATGCGTGAAGCTGAAAGTGACAGTGAGTTTGACAAATTTGCTACGACAACGGAAATGACCGTCGTGAAGATCCTCGAGCGTGCGTGCCCGTTTGCTAGTTGGCTAGCAAAGTTTTTTCCAAAAGGCTGCCGGTGTGCTCGTTAGCTGAGGTTCAAGCAAATGGTCCCCAATGCGGAGTAAATTTGCTGGAGAGCTCGTCTTCGCGGGCCCACTTTCAATGTAACTCAGAGACCAGCTTTCTTTTGCAAGTTTGGGAAAACGCCCGCCGTGTCCTCATGGCTTTGGCACAAATCCAAGAGGTCCAGTCCTTGACGACAGCCACACGGCGGCCGGGCGGCCAATGTTAGGTAGGGCAAAATGCTGTTGGCGCCCGCCCTGGACATCGAACCAGCAACATCACCCCCGAATTTCCGGCCTGCGTGTTTCGGCGCGGGCCTTCCGCTGGGCAGCCATCACCCCTGCCAACTGCGTGGAAAATTAATTGGAGC
Organism: Amoebophrya sp. A120; assembly: GCA_905178155.1. Lineage (NCBI taxonomy): Eukaryota > Dinophyceae > Syndiniales > Amoebophryaceae > Amoebophrya > Amoebophrya sp. A120. The sequence goes on along the minus strand of CAJINV010000004.1, from coordinate 632,154 downwards.
GCGCCCAAGGCAGAAAAGGACCCGGCAGGGACGACGCAGCGCCCTTGGTCGCTCTTGTGTTTCATCTTTTGAGGGGCGCCACTGTCGCGAAACCACCCAGCCAGATACCCGGCGGGCAGCCGGCAGCCCTTATGGCAACGCAAGACGCCCAAAAATCGCGGCCGCGTGCGTGCGGCCTGCGCCTGAGGCGTCTCCATTTTGCGCGCGGCCTCGTGCTTTCGTTCGAGGATTCTCTTCGGCGCCACAAATCGCCTGGCTGCAGGAATCGAAGGCGGCGGCGGCGGGCGCCCCAGAGCAAGGGCCGCCACTTTGCCGGCCCGCGGCGTTGTGTTTTTTTTTATTAAATGAAAAAGAGAAGGCCGGGGAAAAAAATTGCCGGCCTGGCACTTTTGCAAAAGTTCGCAAGAGGCTTCCGCCGAAAAAAAAAAGAACACCAGGGGAGGCTATGAGCGACTATGCCACGGGTCACACGAGTGGCGGGGGAGCGGCCTCACAACCGGCCCGTGCGCGCCCCATGCTATGGTTTTTCAATGGGGTAGGGAAGGGCCCAATGGGGACTCTGCGCGAAAAAATGCGCGCTGCCGGTGAGTGGGTTCACGGGCAAGAAGGGCCCCAAGGGGCTCCCGCGCTGCCCATTAGCGTCCCTTTTGCTGCGGCTGTGGTGAGCGCGGGGCAGGAAAAAGATTAGCGAGGAGTCCCTGCGCGCGCCCGGCAGTACCGTGGCGCACGCGGACAGTGGCGTGGCCCCTCCCTTTTGATGTGGTACTTGCTATGGGAGCGCCAGGCTTAAAGTCGGTAACTATACAAAAATCATCTGTAAGGCACGGAAATCATTGAGAATGCGAAAAACTAAAATCATGGCACACGCATCGAAATGTCTGCTCTGCTGCAGATGAGGCTACTGCGGAGGATTCGTATTCTAATTGGCTGAGGGCAGTTTAGAATTAGGGACGCTGCTGAACAGCGTGAGTCTCAGTGACCTGCACCTGCTTGCACTCGCTCCAAACAGAGTGACCAATTGTCCCTATAGGCCCAGCCAAATTTTTTGTCAACATGCGGCACAGCTGGTCAAATGAATACGAAGCTCCGTGTTGAGCTGGTATTGCTTTAGTGCACAAGCATGCCAAATCGTTGTCGTTTCAGAGATTCAGATTTCCAGCCTGACGCTTCTATACCTGTATCTCCAAAGATCCTGCCGGAAACCCGGAGTATGCTTTTGCGCTCACTTCTTAAAGGCGCTCTGATCCACAACAGCGACCTGCGAAAAATTGGATGATGATGCTGGTTGTCGTCCGGCGTAGCCTTTACCTTTTGTCGCGATCGAAAAACGCACATGCAACTCGAACTACATAGGTGAACAAGGTCGCTGAAAGGTTGCAAATCCAGTGGTGCCAATAGAAATCATAACCAACGGCAACGCCGCAGCGCCCCCCTTCGGCAACTAGTGCTTTCAACGCGGATGCTGCGCACGGCTAGTTTTCTATTTCACATAGACGAGAAAATATTACAGTGTAGCTTTGGGGCGATAATATATCTTGCCCGCTACTTGTTGGTCTTGCCTTCGGTGTTCGTAATGTTCACTTTTGGTCAAAACACCCACTCTATCAACTGCAAACATATTACAACGATCTGGAAAAAAAAGGAATCTGCAAGTATGTGATGCTAATTTTCGACCATCATAGAAAAACGAGAAACTGGCATGGTGCATGAGCAGCAAAAGACAGTCATTTTTTTTTGCCCCTCGTGGAGCAGGGCTGTTCGCATGTGGGGTAGGCATGAACAAGGCTTCGCATAGGAAATCTGCACTGTTAGTACAGGTACAGGATGCATCTTCGACACTGACTACGAGTCGTGGAAATAAAACCTGCGTGACTAACTCCCGCGAAGACCTTCCAGACCCAGACATACGCGCAACTCATATAATTACCCGCCTGATGTTTGCAATTAATTTCCAGAAATCGAGCAATTAATTTCCATTACAAGAAAAAATTATGGTCCGCGCAAATTGTCTAGATGTTGAGGCAGCATTTCCCATTTTTTGTGAAGGGAGTGGGAGGATCACTTTTCACTTTGAAAATAACATCATCTAGGGTCGTCTCGCGAGACCAGATACTATGCAAAAGTACTAGAGCTGAGCACTCAACAAGAACAGTATTAGTAAACTCACACCACTTTTGAAACTCTTGTGCTTGGAGATGATCTAGTAATTGATGTCTTTTGTCTTCATTTTTTTTTGTTACGGTTGAAATGGATGTTGGGAGGCGAAGATTGTGCAGCTCTTCTGCATGATGTTGTATGTCTACTACAACCAGTGACACACGCCTGTGGCTTTTTTTCAATGAACACGAGAACAGCTAGGCGTCGCGATATTAACGAAAATAGAACAGAGCACGCTTGATCGAGCAGCGCCTTCTTTTGCAGAAGAAACCGAGTGGCTTGCTTTTGGGCTTTGCGCTCGAAAAAAAAGGTGATGGCGCAGCAGAAAAAGCTACAAAGCTTCTGAAGAATACCTTCTGAAGGTTTATCCTAAAGCCTACGCGTTGGGTTTCAGAGAAAGCGGCGTTTTCAATCGGGCAAACAGATTCGCGCGCAACAAAAGCAGCACATTTTGCTGGACCTTCTGAAGATTCTTCAGAAGATCCACCTTCAGAAGGTTCAAAAGCCAAAACCTTCTGAAGGTGTGCTGCTTTTACTTTTTCGATTTTTGTCAAAGTGCGACAATTTTGAAAAAACCTTCAGAAGATTTTGAGTCTTCTGAAGGTGTTTTTGGTTGTCCTGATTTTTGGCCATTTTTTACGAGAAAAAAAGCGGCAGTCTTCTGAAGGTTTGCGACGTTGCTATATCGTGCAGACCTTCAGAAGATTGCCTACCTTCTGAAGGTTTAAAAAAGTCGTTTTTTAGTCTTCTGAAGCTTTTTTTGTCAAAAAATCGAAAAAAATCTTCAGAAGGTGAAAAAAAACCTTCAGAAGACTGAACCTTCTGAAGGTTGCAAAAAATGACCTCCGTTTTTGTTTTCGCGAGCTAATTCTGCGCTTTTTACAATGAAAAATAGCCGGCCAGTTTTTTTGACCTTCTGAAGGTTGAAAATGCAACTTTTACCTTCAGAAGCTCTTCAGAAGGTCAGACCTTCAGAAGCTTTGGGAGGAACAATGACATGTCTTGCCCTTATAGTATACGAGCCCTTGGCGCGGGCCCTTCGGGGGCCCGCTGGGCTCGCAAAGTCGATTCCTGTAGTGTTGGTAAATACGGCGCTTGGGTGGTGGTGCTTTGGGCTTTGGTCTTGGTTGGTTGCGAGTCGCCAAACTCGCAACCAGCCCGGAAGGTGACGGCACTAATAGCAAGCAATAGCAAGCCTTTTTTCTTTTCCTTTGCTTTTGGCTCTTTGCTATTGCTTGCTTGCTATTGCTTGCTGGCTATTGCTTGCTTGCTATTTCTTGCTTGCTATTGCTTGCTTGCCATTGCTTGCTTGCTATTGTTTGCTGGCTATTGCTTGCTTGCTATTGCTTGCTTGCTATTGCTTGCTTGC